>CAVNZL010000052.1:1180000-1447631 GCA_963693355.1 Pontia daplidice | reverse complement strand
TAAATAATATTTAGGTAATTATATCAATAACTGAAAACAAGTACACTTTTGTACCTCAACTAAACTCCGATACATTCATTCATCTAACTATCGTTAAGACACATATTCTATGGTACAAATAAGTTAATAATGGTACGACGTAAATAAAAACTAAGTTATATTTTGCTGTAGCCAACTGAGATAATGAGTAACACGTGTGTAAACACCCGGGTATCCTGGCTCTCCACACTTGTTTCCAAACGAAACCACACCAATTTGTGTCCACCGACCATTTGCTTGCAACATTAGTGGACCACCTGAGTCACCCTGAAAACGTAAAATATTTCTTTTCAATAAATATTCAACGCTACGTAGTTAAATAAGGAAATAATTTCTTAACGAGAATTTTTATAGTACCAGTCGTGGAGTTTTGTACGCTATAGGCATAGGGTGTAATTTTCAGTAAATTAAAGTTGTGCTAAATAATATATATTTCAGAAAGAACAAAAAAAGTATTCAATTCATATAAATTTTAGGATATGTGTAATTAAATATATCTAAAAAAAAAATTTGTTACCTGGCAGGCGTCAACTCCTCCTCGGGCGTAACCAGCGCAAAGAAACGTGTCAGTAATAGGTTGAAAATAAGCCCTATCACACTCCTCATTTCTCCAAACAGGTAGCTTAGCTTCCAGTTGTTTGGAACTTTCTCCGCCACCATATCGAGTAGTTCCCCACCCAACCACAGTGGCCACAGCACCATCAAACTGCTGTCTTGATAGTTCCCCATGAGGAAGGCATATTGGTATTACATATTTTGATTTTTGGACGTTTTCTGAAAGATATTGTATATTCATTAAATTGAAGAGTCCTAACAAAATGTATGTCCTTAGTTATTATATAAATAGTAAATAGGCATATGTACAAACTTTCAATTGGTAGTAATTTAATGGATGTACAGGTTTCACTTTTACGTTAATTTATGGGACGCCTATATATAAAAAAGAATTTGTACCTTGAAACTTATCATTGTTGTAATTAAGTGTAAGGTTGTTATTATATATTATATAGGTAAAAGTATTTGTATAAGTCCTAATCGGTGATAAATAATAAATTAAATAAATTAGGATGGGATTGATTGCTTTTCACACACAGTGATTGCGATCATGTTTTTACCTGCTAGTACCAATATAGCGATATCATTATAAAAGCCAACTCTAGAGAACTGTTCATGGGCGCGCACGGCGACAACACGTAACGTCACAGGGCGGGACGGCTCGTCTTCACGTGACAAATCCACGTCTCCTAGGCGCACTGTGAATTGCCGAGGTGGGAAGCTGGAATCAATATTAAAAGTGATTAGTTGATAAGTTCTTAAATTTGATTATACACAGAGATTTTAGATTTGAAAAACGTTTTAAAATTAATGAATTTCTCTATTTATTCAACATTACTCACGGTCTTTGCTTAGAATCTCTAGTACAATGAGCCGCTGTCAGCACATGACGTTTTCCAACTAAAGTGCCTCCACACCAGAACTCCCTCCTTTTATTTCCGTGCAAATAGATAGCCACCATCCAAGGCCAAGCACCGGGCTTAGATTCTGTACCTCCTACGATTCGACCTCCTTCGTCTTCTCGCTGGCCGCATTCTGAAATGTTTCAACAAAAGTGTACCTATTATTGGACAGTATGTACATATTAATCATTAGAAATGTAACGAAAAATGTACGCGTTTATGGCCAAATTAACTAAAACGTAAACATATGAAGGGTTTCATACGAACATGGATAAACTAATATGGTACGGTTTGAGGGTAAAAATGTTAATTTAATTTTAAAATTTGTTTAGAACACACAAAATTAAAGCTTACCATTGGCGTCCACAATATTAGAATAATTTGCAATGAGCGGTGGTGTAACTGTGTAAAAAGACGTAGTTGATGGAGGTCGGGAAGTTGTCACCGTTGGTTTTGTAGCGGGCTTTGATGTTGTAGATGTGGGTTTCGGCCTTTTTGTTGTCAGGACAAGCACAGCAGATGGTTTACTTGTTGTCACTTTTTTGGTTGTAGTCGTGGAAGGTCGTTGAGTTGTTGGTCTCTGTGTTGTGGTTCTCTGAGTGGTTACTGGTACTAAGTAAGTCGGCTTGCTTGTTGTGGCCACGACTGGATTTTCTATTGCTGAAGTCGAAGGCACCACGGCATCCTTTGGACAGCACACACCAGGAACGAAAAGTTCTTTAAAACACAATGATTCTCTGAGATTTATAAGATTTAGTAGAAGTTGTGGACAATTGCTCAAATCCTCACACACGCCATCTTCTCCTTCAGGCGTTGTACAGGTCTTAGAATCATTTTCATTCAAATTTCCTGTGGCTATTTTTGTAATGGGTGCATCTGGAAGTACTTTAGGCAGGGCTTTCTTCACAATAGGTGCGATTTTATCGGTAACATTTCGGCCCAAGACGTTTTTGCTTATCGTGTACAGGGCGTGTGGTAGTTGCTGTAGATTTGGGTCCCCATCTCGTCGGTCATTGTCATTTACCATATCCACTAGATAGTGACCAACTGTATTGATTGCTCCGAGAGTTTCTGATATCTTTGTAAAAGCTGAATCGGATAGCAGTCTTCCATCGTTTGGGTTCTGTATAGATCCTGATTGAACCGAGTCTATTGGTGATTTACTATCGTAATATTGAGGTTGTTGTGGGTATATAAATTGTCTATTGTAAAAGGCTTGACTGTATGGATTATTTTGGAAGAAAGGACTTTCTTCTGGAGATCTCTTGCGAGGCATAGAGTATTGGTTCCAATGTGGGTTTTTGTTTTGGTATGGGCTCGTATCAACCGTGGTCCGCCTGAACTGGACTGAAAAGTAAATTATATCATTATTTAAATTTATGATTAATTTGCTTTAAGAAAGTAGGCCATACATTGAGTGAATTTGAAGATATACGAATGATGCGTACCTACCCGGGTGGAGAACGGTTTGTTGGCATTGTGTTCTCAGCGCCAGGAAGGTTATACCTGTAAAATTGAATATTATATTAGTAAAGATTTTTAAAATTTCAAAATACGGTTGTAAACAATGTAATTTACATTTTATTCTATACATTTGATTATATATTTTACCTAAAAATATGGCGTAAAATGATCCGAGCTTCGAATGGTTTACTTTTAAATGTCATATTTTGCCATAAATCGTCACATATTTAATGCTTTGACCGAAAATAAAGTGGTAGACAGAAAGGTTTATTCTACTTAAACAAATAGAATTGAGAACGTGGTAAGATAAAATCAATGTAATTAGGCAAATACAGATATGTATACTTTTCCCAGACGAGAGAGGTGTGGCTTTGTCATGCACCGAGCAAACACACGAAAAGGCTTTCACATTATTTAATTTATAATTTAGATCCTCGATAACAGCACGATTATTGTCTTAAACAGAGTGAAGCTTAACTAAGCGTAAATGTGACATATTCTATTTGCTAAGTCTAATGCAGGTGTAAAAAAGGCAGTTTTGTATTTAGATATATTTTGTTTGTTAGTTTCTTTCCGTTAAGAAGCGGCGAACTTCATTTTACTTACTATGATACTTAAGAAGTTTTTATTTTAAATTTTTTAATTTCTGTTGAGGTACTATTTTTTCTTTCTACAAATAATTACTGTTTTACGGTTGACAGGACGAGAGAAAGTGTTTTCTATTGTTATTTGCGGAGTTTTGTTTTCCTTGAAAGTGGAAAAAAATATTTGCCTCTTTATAAGTTTATATAATAATGAAACAGCTATTGTTTTGAGATGTTGGTTCGGAGATCTCCAGCGCCCCCTCATGATAATATCTGATAGGTTTTTATTATATTTATTTGAAGTATAAAAATGTTGCAGCTAATAAGTGTCTATATATCTTGAAAATATTTCAGTTATAGTTCATATAATAAGCAAACATGTAATTAAAAAAAAAAACAATTATTATTATAAGAATTGAAGTATTGACAACTGGTAAGACCGGTAAGACCCGACGACGATATTCGTGTATAGCACGTAAATTTTGAAGATACAAGGTGTTTGCGTATCGGCAATAAAGAATTCTTCAATATCTTTGATGATATATAAAAATTCAATAGGCTCTATTGTGAAATCTGTACCCCAGCGAAACGAAATGTCCCAATATACAGGATATTTTCATCCTGCTCACAAAAGAAAACTTGGTGGAGTTGCCTCAGACTTCGAAACCTTAATTGTTCGAAATTAACACAAACAAATACAAGAAGCCGGTGAAAAGTTGCAAAAATATTCATGACGCCAAAGTTCACAAGGGACTGAACAGCCATTTTTGACTGAATTTTCCTGGTTTATATACTTTTGGATTAATTTAAATGTTATTTTATGATTAGGTATGTAAGCTATGTTCATTCATACGTGACTTTGACCGCTCTTACACGGAGTGTCTTAAACAAGCCGAAACCGCAATATGACAGTGGCTAGCACCCAAATTAATAAAATGTAGGTCGCATTGTTTAAAGTTATTCCAAAAATTTTCATACACCCCATTTTCTTTTTGTGACAATAGCCTTACTTACATACTTTTCCTATTGTTTTTTAACTTTCTCGTTATGCGTAACCATTCTGTAAACGGACATTTCACACTGTGGGGTTTTTAAACTAAATAGCACTCGAAGTCTAAACTTACCAAAAGTTATTATAACGTGCAATTTTAACGAATCCTTTAAAGAATATAAGCCTGGTTCGGTCCTCGGTTGTGCTAAAAACTTAAGTAAGTATTTCATAACAGAAACCTCGGGGAAATACGCCTAACAAGAAATATTTGTATGCAAACTGCGTTTCACCTACTTAATACGTAATGCACTGTGATTATGTATGACTAATATTAAATGTGGACATAATTTCATTCGTAACCAAAATAATCTATTAATTTTTCTCTTGATTAAGGCATGTAAACAAAATATAACGTAATTAGAAATTTATATAAAATTCGTGTGCCAACATACAAAACTCTTATTGTAAAGCGGACTTTTTTTGTTTCTTAAGTTGAACATGCTAATCTAGAAAATTCATGTCATAATAATACATCTATGTTTTAAAAGTATATAAATACTTATTGAGATTATGTTGTTAGTTAGGTAGTGTGCAATAAATTGAAACAACATAACCGTTAACAATACAATTAAAATTACCATTTGTTGTTAATTTTTTTCAGTATGTTATTTATCTATAAAAGAGTTGATAAAAAATAACATGACTAGAGTTTTTTAGATAAAAGAAATACTAACCCGTATGTTTACCCGAGTAAATTTAATGGAATTAAGACAAGGTTATTACAGGAAAGTTAAACTCATACAGGTCTGATCTAAATATTTAACTATACTATATACTATATATATATAGCATCATATTTATTGTCTTGGTTAAGTTGTCTGGGCTCCAAGGCTAATTATTCCAAAAGGAAAAAAATAACGAAACCATATCATTAAGGCCAGGTTCTATAAGACGACCTTTATCGATAACTTTCGCAACACATTAGTTCAAATTAGGTAGTTAGAATCATTAAGATTCACACAAATGGTAACAAATGAAAGTGAAATCAGACCTTATTCGTTGCATATTCAAAATGTATATTTGTACTTATTTATTTTTATTTAATAGTCAGGATATTCTGTAACCCTTAGCGACTGTTAAGTTTTATTATTTAAGTGTTAAGACGATTAAAATGCTTTTTAGTATAATTTATACTTGGAATAAAAAGAACGAAAGGGTTCTGTAGTCAAAACAGCAAATAGAAGAAAAATCCCAATAGACCAATATACAAGCAAAACTCTGGAAATCAAAGACGTAGTCGACTTAATAGTTCGAGTTCGTAGAGGCAATATCCTGATGATGCTCCGGTGTCGGAGCGAAACGTGCGTCGAGTAATTGTGGGGTTTTTCGCGGAGTATTGCTTGTATATTGGTCTATAGGGATTTTGTACTATGAACTTCCCGCAAGGTAACGCCTGATTCTATGAATTATAGCAAATAGAAGATCTAAAACTTGTAAATTAGTAAACATCTATTTAAATTATGCCACTGAAAATGATAAACGCATGTAAAACGCTCGCTAACAAGCGGCCTTAACCCGCTGACTCATTGACCGGCATCTAGTGAAAGTGTGTGATGTCACGCGCTCAAATCTGCTATCTTGCGAGTGTTAGATAAGCAAAATTTATAACGATTACCATTGTAATTACGGGGAATAGTGGCGCGAAATCACATAAAGATATGTGAACAATATGAATATAATCTAAATTCTTGAGGTTTGATGGTTTCTCCATATGACTAAATATAATTTTTTTCTGCGTTCCCGTGGACACACATATTGCGAGCCGCAAGTACGATTCCGGCCTTTAACTCTCTTTGACAATTTGTATCCTATTTATTTATACTCGTATATTAATTGTATCGATCTTTCATGATTTCTTGTGTCGTGTGTAATAGTAATTATTATACATTTTCTTATATACCTTTAATCTATAAAGTTTAATTTTTAAAGTTTTTTATATATATGCAATTTTATATTCGACCTTATTTCATTTATTGTGTTTCTATACAAATTTAGCCTCATTGTCTCATGTTCGGTGACGATTTGTTGTGTTGATGTTTCGAACGTTGGATAAAATGTCTTAATCATTAAACTGTATTTAAATTAAGGCTATTAGATGACTACCCATAACATTCGAAACCAACGTTCAGCATGAAGTAATAATTCAATTGTAATATTACGTGAAATTACATAACTGCAGACAATGTACGCGGATGTTTCGACATTGGAGAGATTGGATCCGGTTCTGTGGTAGCTTTAAGATGTAAGAACTGTTTAAAATACGGGTAAACTGTAATACAAAAGAATTATATTTCCCAGATTTAAAAATTAATTAAAAAATAGTAGTCACATACATCTGTCAATATGATTGCCATTTTGAAACAGAAACACTGCATAATATTGAATGTACTTTCAGAAAAATAAGTTTTTCACACGCAGAAAATAGTAATATGTACTATTACCCTAAATTGTAGGTAAATAGCACGTTTATGATTCAAGTAATTGCATTTTTGGTAATATTTATCTTAATTATACCTTTTGTGCGTTTTATACCTGCGTACTGTCGTAATGGCTCCAAGTGGACGTCTTCCCAATGGGATACGACTTGTCAAAGATAACGTAGCTATTTCTTTCTCCAGCAACACTTTCACACATTAAGATTGGGCAGCGGCTTGGCCTCTATTTTGCCTCTTTTTTAAATACATATTTAAACTTATAAAAATTATATAAAATATTAAAAATTTATATAAAAAGTGGACAATTTTAGGCATCATTATTTAGTACAGAGCCTATATTTTCCGGCACTCTACCTAAAGAAAAACAATCAGTCGAAAAAGAACTTCATTATGCTTGGAATTACCGTTTTGTGTCATATAAAATGTGGAGGTCCCAAAACTACCAGTAGTACATGTAAAACCGGCTGGAAGGTTCAACAATTCCTTTGTTAAGGGTCAATGGACTCGGCCCAAATATCTCGATCATGTATGATTATGTTCGGTTTCAAGAATTTATTAATGAGCACAAATACTCATGCAATGAGGGCTGCTTAATGCGTTTTAAAGAAATTTCTCAGTATCGATGAAAACGCAAATCATAACTTACCTACTAAAATGTTTCTTTATAGTAATCGGTTATAAATTTGATTTGATTTATTAATTAATAAACAACGATTGTGCTGTTTAAGTAACTCTTAAAACACATTCACTTTTACATAACAATTAGCAGATATTGAATAATTCATTCGAATGAATATCGATAAATTATCGCACAGAGTAATAGGAAGCTGACTGACTAGAGTATAGACAGTTTAAATTATTTTTTTAATTTTGAGATTTTATTTTTTTAATTTAAATTAAGAGAACTTAACAATAAATAACAGGACATATCACACGATCTCTATAGTCTTTGTGATCGGTGCGATGATTTGTAAAGTATGATTATAATGTGATACTTTACATCATCGTCACGGCTGCAGAAATTCTTTTGGTCCATTTACGAGATAACTGTTTATACATATTCGTATTAAGTTTAATGTAACTGATTTCACTACTCTGTCACCTATCAAGAAAACTATGAAGTAATAAACAAGACATTATTAATCCGGTCAGTGACTCATGCGCACGTCGTGATGCGTTCACGTGACATAATAGTTTATTGATGCAATTATATTTAACGTCTTATGCCAACGACGCATCCTTTTAATCCTACTTTTTATTAATACTGGCACAATTGTTATACACTGGAAATTAATATAAAAAATGTGCCTAAATATTTGTGTGCCTACTAAAAAATACCTACGTCTTTTTAAATCAAAGCATGTTCTCATTTTAGAGCGTTAGAAATTTATGCCGCCTAAAAACTGTAATTTATCAGTTTCATTAGCAAAAAACAAAGGCTTTCTCTAGAATTAGTGTTTTATTCTTATTTGGCTATAGTTCGTGTCACTTTCACTCTTAATTACAAAAATGGTCAAATGCGTAAACCGATTTCGTAACAGATGTAAAATTTAACATTCAATTAATGGGTTAGCTACCATTAAGTGTTATGCGTAACATGGGTTTTGCGTCCGAATCAGTAGAAAGTTTACTTCCCTTTTTTTAACATATTAAACGACTAACGCTTTTATTTGGATGCTAATCTTGAGTTTTTCGTCTTTCACAAAAAGTAACGGTTTCACCCTTAGTTCTTTTTAGCACATTTTAACTTTTTAAATATCACGATTTATAAAAAAAGGAAAAAAATGTGAACGTTTTAGTCTATGCTAGTATTACAAAAAAAGTTTGTTAATTTGATTGAACGCGCTAATCTCTGGTGACTGAAGAATGTTGTAGATACGGGAAAAATTTAAATATAAAAATTAAGACGTCCGAAATCGCAGGGATACGCTATTTATTTACCTTTGCATATAATATTTGTTTTCCAATCCGATAACATGCCTATTTTCTAATTTGCCGCAATTTAAAGAGTTGTCAAATGAAACACTTCAACTGAGATACTTAATTAAGAGGGTTCCTCCTTAACTCTTCTATGGATGTTTTTATTTTCTTGTAGTAGTACTATATAAAATGTCAAAATTGTAATTTATTTTACATAATACATTTTTTTTAAAATTTAGCTGAGGGGTGAGAGGGAGCAGATAGAAATATATAGATCACAAAAATACCACTCCAGGAAAGGCTTATGGTATAGAAATACTTTTAAAATATTTTCATAGACTTACCAAACAGAACAAAAAAAACTATATCTATGGTACGGCACTGCCCTATATGCACAAAGTCAGCCATAATGTCTGATCTAATGTTTACGTCACAACACTTTCACTACAGCAACATCGTATATCCACTTATGAAACCGGGGGCTCTGCACTCGTTGAAGTTCAACGCACCAAAGAAAAGAAACAAAAGAGGAACGTAAAAAATTAAGTAGGATCAGCGGGAAGTCAAAACGTCAGATGGAATGTTTTTCAAATTTGAAAAAAACGTGTTTCGCGCTTACTTTCATGGCGCGTTATGCAGCGCGCGCGGCTTGCGCTGTGCTTTTACTTTCAAACAGCAGAGATCCCCTCTTTGATCTAACCAAAGATATTTAACAAAGGGTCAGTGATGTGTCACTGATGTGGTTTAACTCGTCGGCATTGACCGCACGGTTGTCCTAAATATACAGAGATCCTTCTAAGAATTCCGATACATATAATTTGTTCAAATATTACCCGTTATTTTTTTTTAAAGGCAAAAGACTATTATAGTCTTTTTAAATATATTTAACTAACCAAAAGAACGACTCCTATGTCAAAGTGATATCGAAAAGCTACTAGAGTACCGCGAGTTGCTATGCTAGATCTAAAGATGGCTTACGACATGAAATTGAGAGACATATACATGGTTTGTTGTTAATGATGTTTCTATTTTATTTATTACTAAGGTTTTAAGGTTTTATTACCCCGATGCCTCACAGCCGTGGTGAAGAAATGTTCAGCCTTTCAGAGGTCAATAAAATAACACTGGAAAAATTCTATTTCTCATCGCTATTGTATTCAATGAGAAACCAGCCTAAACAATCCGCAGTCACTGTTGTGTAAGTGTAAACAAATTGTTTGCATTATTTATCAAATTATTTCACTAGGTTTTAAAAGGGTCCTCCATCAATTATTAATTTGAAATTCTCTTGTATACAGTGTGTTATATATTTTAAATTTCAAAAGTGAAATGGCTATATGAACGCCCTTCACGGTTGTCAGCTCATATAGTCCTTCCATAACGTTTGAATCGAAATCAAAATTTCTTTTGTCAACTTTCTTTAAAATATGTGGCAACAACACCTTGAACGCTTAAGGAAACATAATATTAAACACAAATGGAATTATTATCGTTCGTAAAACCCAACTTCGCAACCGAAACGCTTCATTTGTGGAATTGTTACAAAACTCTTGTATAAGGTCCGGCTGATGACAGCATACATTTCTCTACGAGATTCTAGTAGAGTTATTATAATAATAACATCTTCATTTCCGTCAAACATCAAATCTATCTACTTACAAATATAAAATAGGTAGATTCTTGGCATGCAAATTTAGTATCGAAACCTAAAATATTCATACTGTAGACAAAATTTGAAGTAAATTCTTCTTAATATAAATTTGAAATTATTTAATATTCTTAAGATGCAATGTCAAGAGAACATTTTAGTGGTCTCTAGCTATGATTACGTATGACACCCAGCGTTTAAATGAATTGTGTATGTTTTTTGATAAATATGATTACTTCTAACTTTAAAATTGCCGTTAATGTAAGAATATTTGGACGTTTAATCAATGACTACAACTATCCATAGGCCAGCTCCGCAAATCGCTCTGAACCACCTTTTCGGGAGTAGAATAGAATTCGAATATTCATGTCTGTTGAGTTTACCCAAAATATCAGTCCACATCTTAATGAGGATCTGTCATAATGGATTTTTCAACTGAAACTGCTATCCAGACACTGCATTCCCTTATATTATTTATTTATATTTGGAATAAAGGTTCTTCTACTTGGAAGGGTCAAATAAAGGTCTTTCACTAATGGCAAATTAAACATGGATCAAAAAAAATTTCATAACCGCCTTCCACTACTTTGATTGTACTGTCTAGTATATCTTACAATTTAGAATATTTTTATATTATATGACCCAATTGACAACAATGGGTACCGGCACTTCAATACAGATCCTCACAAAAGACAGGACGAAAGGCTTATAAAACGAATCTTATAACTTCCTGTAGTGAAGCTGAATACTGCGGAATTTGGGTCAGCTGCAGAATATTGAAAATATTTTGTGCGGGAATTTTTATATAAAGCTCACGGCTAGTATTTAGTAATGTAAAAACGATATATTTCGTTTCTTTTACAAAATAATTTTAAACATGTTTAAGTATATTTTAATTTATTTATGCGACTATATAGAGAACAATTTCAAAACGGTGTCAATTGATTCTCAAAGTTGTAGATGTTCATTGAAACGAGAAACGAATTTAATAATAAAATAAATAATACATTGGAGACATGGTAGCTAAGCTATTCGTTGAGTTGAATTAAAAAAATGCGTTTCCCGTTGTTTTGGTTTAGTCGAATATTTCCTTTGTTAGGCAATAACTACATAAATGTAATTTGGTCGCAAAAATAATAAGAATATAAATTTAAAGCACCTAGTTAAATAAGTCAATTAGGCCGTAGTGCAGAGTACATCAAAGCTGCACTCACTGTAAGAGGGAAGATAATTAAGTTAGCCTTCGTAATCAAACGTGAGAGGGCATAGAATAGTTTTACAGGCTTAAATTTTACCAACAAAATATTTGTAAGCAGTAAGCTTAATAAAAAAAGTCAAAACCTTTTTTAAATGTGGAATGTAAAGAAAATTGTTGTTGGACAAGGGACAGTATATGTTAAAATAATTGGAAAATATGGCTGGAAATAAATAAAATATTTATCAATGTTTTGTAACTATATGGAGTATATGCGTGTCTGCTCTATATAATTGTGCAGGCGAAATATAATATAACGCATATAATATGCATCGAACTATCAATATGTTGCAATATTAATGGTACCTTGTAGTGCATATGGTTTGATGGTATAAATCTTATCATAAATCCTTTTTAGCTTCATCGTTATGTTTATTTACTATTTAATAGAGATGCAGACTTCAAAACCAATTACTAGTGTATTACATTTTTATCAAGTAACTTTAAACCTACGATGTTTCTAGCGATCGAAACTGGGGCGCTTATGGCTTCTTATTAGGGGTTCAATAATGGAACTTCCGCGATTTTTATAATAATTTACAATTATTTTGTGCGTGACATGACTCCCAATATATTGCCCAATAAACTGAGCACTTGATAAGTAATTTATAGATAACGATAAATATTTATTTATAAAAAATGTCAAGTACAAATAGCCCATATTGAAATAAATGTGAATACGATAAAAAAGGTTCTAGTAACTGACTGAGAGATCGTAAAAAAGAGCATTGTTTTACCATTTAGGCAGCATAATCGCCTAAATATTTGAATAACAAAATCATTTTTATAGTAGCGAGCGTATACGTTTTTTGAATTTTTTCAATTCAAACTCGAGATAGCGCCCTCCTTACAAACTCCTCAGGTTACCTTATTCTTATTCCAAAGAGATAATTTTTGCACTAACTCAAGGCTCTTACTACTACATCGCCAAGTTAGTAGCTTGTGGCAATGAAATGAAGCAATTTCAGAAAGCTTCGACTTGTGTCAAACTTGTCACAAGCGCGTGCCCTCGTTTTCAGCGAATCAATGCAATACTGTCCCCATAAACTCACATAAATCAGGACAAGTAATTAAACCTGTGGCACTGCAAGTCCTGATCTATGTAGCAGATTTTTGTATCTGATAGCAGATCGTTGTTTGTATAAGAGTATATATTATAAAAGAAACGAATAAAAAAAAATTGATTAATCATACCTCAGGCATTCCCACTGCCCGCCGTGCCTTAGATGGGCCCAAATATCGTCAGTAAGACGTGGTAGGGAAGGCGAATTTTTGCTTAAAAGAATTCCAAATCCGTGGTGCGCGTGGTGGCTAAAGTCGCGTTCTCTTGTCTCGAAGGCCTAAGTTCGGGTCGCTGCGCTAGCGCAGTAAGTAAATAGAAATTCAATTTACTTTTGCATTCAAACGTAAAACTGGAGGATTGAGCTTTAATTGTATGAAACCAATCGAAACTTTTACGATTATATAAACTTTTCGTATTTAAAAAAATAATGTCTATGACATTATAACAAGAATGGTGGTGAGCTTTAAAAATATTCTTCCATAATACTAATTACTTCCCAATTCGAAAATGACTCGAACGTTTTAAAAGAAAATTGTTTTGAGATATTTGTATGATGATGTTCATTAGTGAACATTGTATATATATATTAATAATGTTCACTAATCTATCATTTTAAGTAGTCGCCCTAATGAATAGGTAAATATTTTCTAACCACGAATTTTGTGACTTCGTCTAGACGACATCGACAGTGGGCGACGGCGTTTGGCGTAGCGTGGGCGGCTGAATAAATTTGGTTACAAATAGAGTAAAATAATACACATAAAAGTGCAACCATTGTTTTATACAATACTATACACACTGTTGGCTACAACCTCGCCTGACCCTACTGAGAGCACACCTGTTAAGTAAATTTATATTTAAACTTTGCCTGAAGGAGCCCATGTTACACTATGATATAGAAAACATATAAATTCTTTACTTTTTTTTAAACTATCTATAGAATCTAGTGTATCAAGGGAAGAACTGGCTTCACAAACACAAGTGATAGCTGAGAAGCTAGGGATTATATTGTATGGTGTTATTGCAAAAAGAATAAATAAAGAAATTAATATGTGCGAATATTGAAAGGAAAACGTGTTATGTTTTGTAAGTCCAGACCTCCCTAGATTAAATGTAGGTACGTTATTCTCAATTTATCAACAGATTAAAATCGAACAGATTTTTTATCAAAAATCATAATATGAAATTTGAGCGAGTTAATAAGACATACTTTAATATGCTGTCAAAACAATATCAGACTGAGAAATAAAGAACGGTTTCTAAATGTGTTTTTATGTAGTAGTATAGTTATAATAATGTCTTTTATTAACATAGACAATAGAGAAGACGGCAATTATCAAACAACTGGGATCCAATAATATCTAAATTAAAATCTCATGAAAAACAAACCGGGAAAATGAAGGACACCGTGAGCCAGTTCTGTAAAAATCCTTCCGGTTTTAGTCGATACAACTCCGGGGCAATAAATACAGATAACACACAACCTCTCTGCGGCTGTAACATTTATTTTGACAATTAACACTTATTGTCTTCAGTCTACCGTGACCACGCACGCTGCAAACGTCGGAAAAATTTAAAATAACGTAAATACATTTAAATTTCGCAAAAATACATAAATGAAATCCGTTAATAAAGTGTTTTTCTTTAAATTAGTATAGTTATGTAAAACAATATAGCCGTTTTAAATGGAAATTCGTGAAAATCCAGAGACACAGATTTCAATCAATCGTTACAACAACGAATTAAAATAATTTAAAATATAAAACGTAATATTTTAATGAGTAAAACGTTTTATAAGTGATACAAAGTGAGTCTCTAGTGTGCTTGAAGATATCAGTTGCAAAGTGGTCGAGCTTATTGGGTGGCAATTTTATTAAATTTTCGCTTTAATACAAACAAGTAATTTAAGATGCTCATGGCTTTCTCGATATTTCGATGATAGGGGGTTCATAAGTAGGTATATACAGGCAAACTATCTTTTTATTTCATCGTCTTTCTGATCGCATCTTTGAACATTTTTATAATCATACAGGCGCTTTGTTTTTACTGTTACATAATCAGCTTTGTTTTTTTTTATGTTAATTGCTACGAAGACAGAAATATTGCTATTTTTTTAAATATTTTATATGAAGTTATATTTGGAACATATAAATATTGTAGAAATTAATTCTTATAATTATGATTCCTATATTATAATAAAATACAATGTTCAGGTTCTAATATAAACCCTATTGTTTTTGCGAAGCTCCACTTTGACAACGTACATTGTATAATTGGTAAAAACAAAACATATACTTTAAGTTAAAGAATACGTAGGACAAATGACTCGTCTCATTTGAGGCTACAAAAATATTCATAAGATTCTAGGCCACGTAAGCTAAGAATGACTTGAGCAAGGTTTCGTGAAGGCTGCGTCAATTCATGTACGAGGTCAGGGCGCGCAACTAGTTTTGAGAGCTTGCTAAAATAGATTAATTGGGATGCTGCATCAAAATATACTTAACTGTTTTTTTATTCCGCATTGTGATTAGGGTCCGTTTTATAGTGATCACATCTCATCTTTCGGTATACCATATTTGGAAACTTATTTAATTATTAAAATTGATTTATAATTTCACGTATAATAAGAGACATAAGTTATAGAACTGAGTAGATCTATTAAACATAGATATTGTTTAGTATTTTTATGCTACGTTGCTACGATTCGCTCGTAGTATGCACTTAAAAACTATTTAATTTGTTGTTTGTAAGTTAAAAAGATTATCAAAGTGATAATTGGTAAGGTGGTTTAAACCTCTCTACTTTGTAAGTCCATCCGAATGCGTCCCGATATCATTATTATAATTTAAAATTATTTATTTTATCAATATTAAAATGCAACGGAACACTAAAAGCTAAAATAATATTACACTACTATCAATTCTCTGACTCTACTACTCTGACCAAAAAGACTTAAAAATTTACCGTTTATTTAAAAATTACATTTCATTTTGCACTAATAACTTATTGCTAGGCATTATTTATTACATATCGTTTTCTGTACCTGATAATTATTTATATATATATTATACATATTTAATTTCCAAAACTTTTGCTGTAAATAACCCAACCACAATTCATTTTTAGTGTAATCAACTTTTCCATTTATATTGATTTTACAAAACATTACAGTAATGTCAGTTAATCATTACATTGACATCCAATAAGGGACGTAACAATTTGCATTTTGAACCAACCTTTCGAAAACTGGATGTACTTTTGTTAGCAAAATGTTACTTACTTATGACCTTTGTAAACCTTAATTACACGTCAAAATCACGACTCGGGTGAATAGATTTATTTAACGAAACAAACATGGCGGAAGGTGTATTTATAAAATAGACGTGGATCAATATGAGGGGGTGCGTCAGACAGGAGCAAATTTAATCTGTAGCCCGCCGTGGGGCAGGGGAGATCTGGTCAGTTAAGGCATAGTCACACTAGATTACTTATGATATAAACCTATTTTGTTTTATCCAAAAGTCTTAGTTTATTATTCTGGACAGTACGTTTTATCAAAAATTTACAAATTTGTATCAAATATATCCATTTGATCACGGTGTGTTTTAATTATATATATTTGTGTTCATTTATTATGTATTGATACTGTTTGAATAATTTAAAAGTTTTATTGCAATGTCATCAATTTTTATAGTAAGAATAAAAATATTTGTATTAAACTAGAATTTCTTTTTATTGTAAGAATAAAACGCCTGTCTTTTTGTCAGAATGACATAATATTTAATAATTTGAAGTCTTTTTTTAATGTTATACGCAATATCATATGTCGTGGAGGATGCTCAGAGCTAAAGTTCATTCAATTAAAAAGTTCCAAGTTTTTTGTAACAATTTCTCTTTTAATTCGGTGAATATAAATAATTCAAGTAATGTAGTATAGATTAATTCGGTGAATAGAAATTATTCAGGTAATGTTGGACCATAATTTTAAATACTTTTGTGTGTTATCCATTATGTCTTTCGTTTTATACTATGGGTGTGTACGTGGCAAATGCTAGCGACATTACACCTATTTATACCTAATATTTCTGCGAAATTAATTTAATTTATATGGACAGAATGTAACTAACATGAAAATTTAATTTTCAATACTACAAGAAGCAACGAGTTTTGTAAAGTACTAAAGGAAACTGAGCAGGCTTCTCGAAACTATCCCATCTTTATTCTAAAATATTCTTAACTAAATAAAAATAAATTTTTCTGTATTTTAACAATATTTTTACTTAAATAATAAGTTATAACACAATATGAAAGCACTCACGCTGCAATAACACGTCCAGTTATAATATAATATGTATAAGCGTAGATATAATATTGTTTTTATCAATCGTTCCAAATGAGTTGTAAAAACAGCTAATGCTATAAATAGCCAAATAAACCCAAAAATACCAATTAACAATATTTTTCTCAAAATTAATTTAGCCGATTATACTTAATTACGTATATGCGTAAAAAACATTTCGTTTGTGAATTGAGCAGTAGCCGGGCTAATAAAATGAATATATTTCAAAATTAAAAGCAGGCAGTTAAGCCCTTTATGAGAAGCACGGGCCACCTACGTCATAGCTCAGACGTGGAAGCGACTACATTTGTGTAAATTATTCATCGTTTTTAATACACTGCGTGGGACGGGGAAATACTTTGCTAAAGTTGATACATATATGAGCAGGAATGGTATTGGAGTATACAAACTCTATGAAGGAATAATTGCAGATTCGGTGTTTAAATAATTCCACATACGTTGTGACATTTTCTCCTTCGTTACCGGTTTTAATTGCTTAGGCAATGTAAATCAAACTCAGTGTTTTCATCTAGAAATACATCCCATCTCGCCAGACAGGAGTCTGCGCGCTAGTACGATCGATACAGCCTCCGATCCAGTCTACCCGCGGCCGTAGAAGCCTTCACGCGCCATTTTTTACATTTTATTATATGGAACTGTTTTTTTAAGACCTTTATTAGAGGTTTTTACGTAGTAAATACTCCGGAAATATATCTGGAGATGGCACACTGCTGAGGGTAAGTTATATATTATATTCCTTTTTTATCTCTTTAAGTCTCCGTCAAAATTTAAGGTCTCTAAAGGATAAAATATTAAAATGAAAGAATACTTTACCTTTTACAAAAGAAGCAACTAAAGGAACAAAAACATAGAATTCTGTCTCTTTTTAAATAATTTTTTTGAGTGCTAGAAAAACAACAAAGAAAAAATAAGCTTTTATGCAAAACAATTAACAAGTCTTTTGAATGATTATCGTAGCCTTCAGAATTAGACTAAAATAACGTGTTTCCGTGAAGGTAATGGTAAGCGCCATCTAGTCACATAAAAGTTGAGTGGGCCTCGCCCATTGAAATTACATTGTACGCAAGTGCAAGGAATTGCAGTTATAAAAAAATATAGATGTTTTCAATAAAAACTACTTTAAACCTCTATTTTATTATATATTTATAAATAAGTACCTAAGTGGTTTTTATAATTAAAAATAATATAAGTTTTATAAGCGGATCGTAAATGGGTAAAAGCTTAATCATTTTTATAAAATTAGCGTTGAAATAAAGGAGTATAAAGATAAAACCTTTTACTGTCGTAGCCGTTCAACCTTTATTACGTAGGTGCGGTAGGAACTATAAATAATAAAAAAAATATTGTGTCCTTCTTCCTGCCTTACTTCATTTAGTCTAACCAAATCATGACTGGCATTTGCCAGTTATATAATAATCTATATTTTCTTCTATAAATTTTCATTTTATAATTTCATATAAGTTTATTGGAGTCGTTTTCGTGGTAGTATTTGCGAGTAAGAATTATTTGTAATAACAGACTTTAATTCTGCGAACAGTTTCTCCTCACGGGAATAATCCCGAGAGCAGAAACAGTTCCTAGAATACCCAGAATTCCCAGACCTCATTTTCTATTTATAATAGGGGGTTTGTGCCTTTGTTACCGGCCGCCCCTCCTATATCCTGGGCGTGTCCTGTAAATTACCCCCTCTTTTGATACGCCCACTTCGCCATCCTTCCACTCTACAGGTAATATCGATTTGGTAATAAAACCTTGAAGTACAAAATCTTATGAAATAACATGACTCTCATTTAAAAAGTTTTGCGCCTTAACAACAAGTGCGCAGTGTTGCCTAGTGGCTGTGTACGATTGACAATCCTTAGGACCAGTGTTCGAATACTTGCTAATAAATCAACTCTTACGTTAAAGGATAACAGCGACAATGGACCAGCCTATAAAACCCAAAAAGCTGAATAGTAATGATCACACGCTTGCTATGACGTTTACTTGGTGGGCAAGACACAAACTGCGGCAACTTAATGAACAATAATATTTTATAAGACTGAAAAATTAGTCAAAAGAAATATAATTAATTGTATAATTGGAAAAAGAAAATTTCGAAAGGCAATAACATAATTATGAAACGCGTGTACTTCGGATTTCTTTTGTAATGTTATAGTTGTACTAATTTTTTTGTTGAATCTTAATTGAAGATAAAAATAAAACAATTATAATGAACAAATTCATTCACATTTCATTCATGAATAAATACGTTAGAATTTCACCCCAATTATAGTTGTTAAACATTATTTTTAGCGGCAGCTCGTTACGGCCGTAAACAAGGCTTTGAACAGCATGCATTGTGCTACTACTTGACCGGAATACAGCTTTTGTTCTAAAGTTTTGTCTATGCCTGTATTTGGATTATGGATATCGATATTAAAATGTTACGCTGATTTCTTTTATTAAAGCAAATGTGTTTCATTTAAGACTAATAATTCAATAAATACCGACTAACGTCCAATGACTGGACAGTAATGAAAGTCGATCAATATAGTGGTCTGGCTGTGGTCACTAAGACGCATTGAGTCTCGACAAATGAGTGCCGACCTTTTATGTTAGAATTGGTATCCCTCTGACTAACCGCCTTAACTTGAATAGCTCAACTTGAGGCCAATAACTGGCCAGTCGACGCTCTGCTATACAACGTAATCGTTGTGCCAAGACGCAGTAGTTCGAAATGCGTGCTGACCTTTTAGATACTTGATATCCCACTTGGACACGCCTGAAGGGCGGTGACAGCTCAACTTGGCCTGCAAGGCGGGATGGGATCGTCACTGCGATCCGAAAGAAGTGACGAGGCCTTCATCTGTGAAGGCGTTGTTAGCTGATGTCTCGGTTCATAAAGGTCTCGGTGCTTTTTAGTCCTATCCTCTCGCGACGGCTAATGTGAGCGTCTGGAGCCGCTTGGATTTGACAAGGCCTTACGCGATTAAGTTGCAGGAACGTTCCACTAGATCCACCTGGTTGCTATCTCTCGAAGTCCAGGCATAAACAACACGGCTGCGACGTGTATATGTGTTATATATGTTTTATATATTTGTGTGTATATACACAAATTATAACAGACTATGACATAACAAAACATATATATACAAAACCTGCTATAATATCTCAGTCTGTATATGCGTCCGACTCTTGACCGGGATGGAGTTATTGTTCTGTCGAGAACTGAAATATTCCACCGGGAAATTAGCTTGTTCTGTAGTTATTGAAGCGAAATATCAGTTTGGTCCTTTGTCTACACATTCAGATATACAATTCGAGTATGAAATATCATTTATAATACAAAATCATTGATTAAATAGTTTCAATTTTTTTAAACCCAAAATTCTGAATGAAGTGAAGCGGTAGTAACGTGAAATAAATATATATTACATATCACATAATGCGGTAATACCGCATGTATCCACGCTAACTCTTCTACAAACATCGTTATATTTATATAAGATTTTTCATTTAAGCGATTTCGTAAATACAATGTTTTACGTTCTACGAATTTTAAAATTAAATATTTTAAAAAAATCCTTTCAATGCTTAAAATTCTGTTAACCCCTTTTATATTTTCTTAATAATGTTCTTTGGTACTCCTACACCTAATACTGTAAGAAAAAACTGTAATAATAATTTATTAATGCAAAATGCATTATATCGAAACTGTATTATTTATGAGCCATGCAATAAATATCGTACGTTTGACATTAATGCCATTAGGCTCACCGCACTTAATAGGAAGTTCTGGGCGCCATTTTGAATTGGTTCCCGCGTAAAAAGGTTCCGTCAAAATGACATTTGTTGGCAACCAAAGGTCATCGCGCAAGCTACAGACTGCGCAAATGCAATTTTACGTTTTGTGTTGTGTATTCTCAGTACTCAGAACTCAGAAGTCAGTGCTCAGTCTCAGTTCTATTTTGGCTGTCAGCAATAGCGGACTGTTGTCTAAAATAAATCATAATTACGGTAGTTTTGTGCAATAAATTAGAGGTGTCTACTTGAATTAAAGCATTTATAATATTTAGTTCTCCGACTAGAGAATTACGAGTATGTGTTCGTTATATATATAAACTGTGGTGCGCCAGTGCAATTTGTTTTCAAAGTTTAGACATAAAATTGAGTGGTAAATATTTTTAAAATTCCTTAATATTATATTAAATTAATAAAACAACTCTGCAAAGTTCAGATTCCTGAGCTGACATAATAAATTTCTGTCGTTAATATTTTTGTCTAAAAATTTTAAAGACACGAATTCAATTTACAACAAGATTGGCTTCTATCCAAACGACAAACATACACACCTGAAGAGTTAATTTTACAATAGGCTTATTTTACTAATTTACTCGTACTTAATATAAATTAATCCCTAAAATCCTTTTATTTGACAAAACATTTCCATCAGCCTTTTCCTTTCCTAATTCTAATTTGAATTGCCTAGTTACTTATTTTTTTAAATTAACACTCTTTCAATAATATTTAAAATAAATACACCTTCGAAAATTCAATTTAGGAATGAATCTTTATTCTAAATACGAAAATATGCATTAAAAAGAGTCTATAGTATAATATAACTCTTCATTTTGTAACCTGATCGTCGTAGCACATCGCCCATTGTATAAAGCTGCTACGAACTTCACTGATCTACGAACAAACAAAGCCTCATACATTGTCTTATTTGTAACATGATTGCACTATATGTCAGAAATTAAATTTGTGAATTTATATGAGTTTAGATACTAATTATGATTAATGCTAATATAAAAAAGAGAACCGCCATAAGATGTGAGGTCGCTGAAGTGATACTACCTGTTTTGTTATACTGGCATAATTAAAGTACTCTATTAATATTGATACTATTTAAAATAAATTAGCAAGAAGGAAAAAATATATTAATACTTCCCATTAAAACCACGCCTCTCGTTCTCTTTTCGCACAGAGTGTATTAAGTGCTCGTGTAGAACATAGGCTAGCAATTAGCCACTCAAGAGCCAATTTAACTTCTTTGCATAATTGCTTGGTAAGTACGTTGTTGACTTAAGTGACAGGATTACTTTGAACTTTATAACTTGAAAAATATAAATTTCCTTTTAGTTGTCGAAATATGATTGCGTGTTTTAACAAAGCTTTAAAAAATTATGGCGAAATTTTGTAAAAATTTGAAACCCCAGAATCATTTCACGGAATAAATCACGTAGCTCTCTTTGATCATATCTCGAACAACTATGAGAATATAAAATTATAGTTACATCAAGTCAAAAATGAATTGTTGTTCCAGGGAGAGGATGGACTACTCTCGGCCAATATGTGCCCTCCTTGCTCTACTAGTTTTCTACTTAACACACCTCGCACAGTAAGTACCATTTTGGCATAAGGTCATAATTTTTTTAAACCACCACTACCACTACCACAACCCTGAACACTACTAATATCTGTTATAACCTTAACAGTTTTAACGAGTCTCGAGTTGTTTTGAAATTATACATATCTCATATCTTCATAAATTTTTAGTGAACTCAATTGTCTGTACATTCAAAAATTCGCATACAATAGTTGTATAGCAATAATTAATGTCGTGTTAGTTAATAAACAATATTTGATTGATACCATATCAATATTAAAGCCGTGTTTCAGAAACCTCGATTAGGTATGTAAATTACATGAAGATTTCTTCATGGTCATATATATTATAGAAAGGAAAGACATATTAAGGCGAGGCAGGCCTAATACTCGTAGATTTATTAGGTAGTGAAATTGCGCATCCTTCTAAAACAATTAATAGACTTTAAAGTTTAATGGAAATAAGTTAGAAAATTAATATTTTTTTATTAGGTTACGTATTATCTCATTAATTCCAGTGCATATTGTATGAATACCATTATCTTTTGAGACGAGACACGAACGTCAAAACATTTGCCACATCATTAATTTATATGCACATAATTGTCGACATACGCGATTAGACAAGGATACACTACACAATTCATTGCACAATAATTTTAAGCTTTAAACAATTTATTTTCTAGAAAACATAATATATATATATATATCAATTGTTTTAAAATAAAGTTTTCTTCTCAATAAATATTATTGCACTGTTTATCTAAATTACTCCTTTGGCTCTCTGTCAGGTAAATTGTATTTACACTATGTTGACGGACACAAATACATTTTTAGATCAATGCTGCATTTAGACTGATTTTCTTACGTAAATATTGTGGAAGACGTATTCAAAATCAAGTATGATTGAAATAAAACAAAACACCGTTTTTGTTTTCATAACTCCGACAATATGTATGTAATGACAGAAAACAGCACATAACCCAGCTAACGTTACGAAATCGTCAAAGAATCAATATTCCTACAGATTTGCTTTTATCATAGTACAAATAGAAAATCTATGAATAGCAAAGAATGCCGAGATTGAGTACACAACTGCCAACACCGTAACAAAATGGTAACACTTACTAAACACTTGCAAAATGTAGCCACATTTATATATTAATTTATGAAATTATTTTCACTAAACCTCGTCCGCACAATTTTTTAATTATCGTCATGTTTTATCTATGTTTCACCTTCGACTTTCTGCTAAAGATATATATTATATATTATAGTATAATAATAACCGACAATATTATATAATAAAATTATATAATTATAAAATTCTTTAAAGTTTTTTTAGCACAACTAATAAAGATTCTATATTATTACTATTTAAATAATGAAATATTTATTACCAGATGCACGAACGCGAAGATAAACTTCAGGGAGAAAGAAAAACAAATTCTGGACCAGATTCTAGGTCCAGGGAGATACGACGCTCGAATCAGACCTTCCGGTATCAATGGCACTGGTTAGTAATACATTTTACTTTTCTATTTATAACACAGCCTTGAAAAAATGAATGAAGAGAGAGTTTAAATACGGAACATGGAATAAAAATACATTATTGGTATTTTTCATCATTATTACAAAATCATGGTACGTTGTAAAATCGAATGAAGTATAATTACCCATTGTTCCAAGTTTAGACAATAACAGGGGTAATAAATCATACTTTCACGCTTAAGTTGTAATCTTTACGGAAAGCAAAAACAATAAAATTTGGACATAATAAAAAAAAATCCAATACTAATTACCATCGTAGCTCTAACGAAAATCAGTCTTTATTTAATTTTAGTGCTGAATTTGAAATGTTATTATGAGACTTGATGATAGTATTATAATCGTCAAAAAACGCTTTAATTTGCCTTTTACAACTTTTACAAAGGCAAGTAATTAAACGTTGAAATAAAATTAATTGTTAACCCCGGGTTATAATATTTTACATTTCTGCAAATGTGTTTGGTTTCATACGATTTAAACAAATAGCCATTTTGTTTTAAATGTTCATAATATTAGTTTATAGTCTCTGACTACCCCGACAGATGGACCCGCCGTAGTAAATATAAACCTCTTCGTCCGAAGTATAACAACAATAAGCGACATTAAGATGGTTAGTAGCGACAAAGGTGACGAAGATCTTTGTTAATAGTTATAAATCTCATTTTGTTGTCGCCCCTTAGGACAATGAAGTGAGATCAAGTGTTAGTGTTATGTCTCTTACCATGGGAACGTTATTAATACTAGTGAGAGAAACGAATGGGAGAACGAGAGAAAACAAAAGAGCGGGAAATAAATCTAATTACTTCAAACAAACAATTGTATGCGCAAACATCTGTTACTGATATTTTTAACACTATGGTAAGGGAAAGTTAATTCCGTACGCCATTTGGAATCCCTTTGCTTAAATTTTTTTTTTCGACTTCCAAGACATAAGTTTATAATTGTTATGTCTAGAAAGTCGTTGAATAAGAGGTCATATTACGGCCCGGTGGTTTAATTTTTTTCCTTTTTTTGGGTGCGGGCGTGGGTATGATTTAACAAAATATTTTTTTTCAGCTTTGTTATCATTAAAACAAGAAAGGGATCGGTAATGTTTTGATTGCAATGTAATGTTATAATTGAAATCCATTTAAAAAATCAATAACATGTCACGCTATTTTTCGTGTGATTTGCCATACTGATAAAATGGAATATTGTCATAGCCATATTTAGATTACGATAAGGATAATTATTGAAATTAGAGAAAACTAAATTTAATGGTATTTTTATTATTCTATGGAATAGGAAACGCTTTTTATTATGTTTATATAGTTGACAAATCTGTAATGATGTTTAGCGCCATTAGATCGTTTAAGAAAGATGTACACAAATTCGTATTAACAAGTTGAGAGGTGAAGATTTATTATTTATGATCATAATTTTAGTCGTACGTAATTATGCCTAAGGAATTGATAGGTTTTTCAGGTTCTAAGGTGAGTACGACACGTGATCGCCGCGAGATATGTTACAAATACTTAATCCCTTAGGGTTTAGTTTCTTTTGTATATATTATCAACCGTATATTTTGCTTGGTACTTAGATGGGCCAGCCGTTGTGAGCGTCAATATATTTGTCCGAAGTATATCAAAAATCGATGACGTCACGATGGTAAGTCGACTGGACTAGATTAAGCACTATGAGATAACTATTTTCCTTAAAGCGGTTGTTCGATTCTTCCTAACAAGTCAAATGAATGGGCAATTCACTCCGCAACGAAGGAGGGTATTACCCGGTCGTGTTTTCTTTAATTTTATTTTTTCATTTTTCTCTTTGGTGTTGACGACCAAAATCGTTTTTCGCGCGCGGTGATCGGTCGTTGCTTTAAAGCTGGTGTCATCATAGTCATGAAAGGTGAACTAGATTTATGAACATCCCATATTGTCTGGCTCATTTTCGGAACTAGACATGTTATCATATAGAATCATACATTAGATTTTTATCATCCCAACATCAAGAGTCATGACTGTGTCATCGATTCTCTGGAAAAGGTTAATTATTTAAATGACTTTTTTTCTGTCGTTAAGGCGATGCGCCAACGTTTGTACACGTCAACATGTTTCTACGATCCATCAGCAAAATAGATGATTACAAGATGGTGAGTGAGGCTGCACTAAAGCACAAGCCGAGACGATTTCACGATTAAGCAAAGTTTCGTTATTGGAAACATTAATGTGAAGCTTTGTTTATAGAATTGGCTGTTCTCAAATAACTGTCAAATTGCACACTGCTACGTTACGCTAACAATTGGATGTCTGTTTTGTATATTTTTTTTGTTTGATTTCTGTTTTACCATTTTTTTGCTACCTTTATTTTTTTCCAGTTTTTCCTTTTTTTAATTAACAGCGGCGCCGCGGCCCTCTTTTCGACTTAACATTTTTGTTTTACTTCCTGTACATACACATTTGAATCTTTGCAATAGTAGCACAACGTATAGCACTAGGTACAGTTGATAAAATTGGCACAGACGGCTCAGGTCAGGGGGGTATCCGCGGCCCGCACCTTTTCTTCACCTCATGTTATAATTTCGTCATGCTTTATTTGTCATGCATTAACGATTATGATCGTAAAAACTATTTTGGTCGTGTACGTTGATTGTGATTTTTTGATATTGTCTTGTTCATGTGAATTTGTGTTGTAAAGAATTTGGGTTTAACGCGCCCGCACTCGCCTTTGGTGCTTACGGTGGTTGACCACCCGACCGCAATATGTGACCCCTGCCATAAGGCTAGATGTACTATACTGTAGCTCTAGTTGTACCGGCCATGCCTGCTAAGCATTCCTTCATCGAATGCTGTGGTGAGTTCTAAGTTATTGCTTCCCTAGTTGACACAGAGCATGCCGTGCCTGATATTGATATGAAAAAATATAGATTTCATTTTATCTGTATCTCTTTATATCGATATTACACAAAAATTAGCTTTTGGAATTCTAAGTGTCTACTTTCTACTATGTAGATACTTAATCTGAAATTTGCTATTTTTCCTGTTTGAGACAATTTTGTAGTCATTTTTTATAAATATTTTATTTACGTATGTATTTCTATCGAGGTTCACCAAGAGGAGAAAGAAATTAGATAACAGAACTGACGTTATAGAAGTTAATTATACTAAGACACACATACTAAGGTTATAGTAAACATACATTCATACATACAGCTGCATTAAAATATAACAACCATTTTGCTTAATATACAAGGTGGAAATAATTCTTAACATTCACAATAATTCTAGTCACGTGTTTGTTTGAATGAAAACCACTTAGTCGTTATAGACAAACAATAATAACTTTATAAGGGAAATATTTACTTTGAGTATAATCCCACACGTAAGTATAGCGTGGGTGGTTATATGTCTTGATAGTAGCATTTGGCAGACGGCCAATATAGTAATCATTCATAATAATGCCGCATCAATCAATGTCCATGTCATATTTGTTAAATTTCAAGTAATTTTTTTTATTAATTCTGGTGGTGGCGTAAATGGTTAATTTTTTCTGATAAAATTTGAAATTTTGATCTTGAGCTTAATTACCGATGAACGAATTTTTATTTACTGATAAATAAAGTCAGAGCAAAGAATTCGTCTCGTAGTGCTGTACTGCAACATTCGAAAAGATTTTCTCTTGCCACAGCAAATATTACAATATTAAGATTTAGTCCTAGAGTGGATATAGATGCATATTTAAGGTTTTATACAAAATAAATCGAAAAAACGTGTTACCGAAACCTTATGTATCTATCTAAGGTATCATAACAAAAAAAAATCCAAAAGCTAATTTGATACTATGCAGCTAATATATGCCTTATAATTATTATATTTAGCTATACTATCGGCTTGGCAAAAAATAATTTATGTAGTCTATTTCTATATATGATTCAGAATTAACGATATATCAACCTTTTTACAAACCCCGCTGTGTTAAAATTCAGCTTTTAAAAGTATTTTTGACATTAAATTTTAATTCCTTCTAAAATAATATAATTTTAAATATTTATGATCTGATACCCTTTATGGCATGCGCAGTTGGTTGCATTCACATCAAAGCTCAACTGAATTTTTTGACGTTAATATCCAAGACGTCAGCTGACATAATGTCTTTTGTCAAGTTGTCACAACAGTTACTTGTAGACAAATAGACAATTGCCGCTAATTATTCAAATAAAAAAAAACTCATCAGCGCTTTATTTTAACTGAAATTTAGCATGAAGGTTATAAAAATAAAGTTTATAATTCAAGTACTATTTGATTTGAATCAACCAATAAATAGCCTTCCATCTGCCACGGAAACGACTTAAATGAATGTGAGCGCCTGTGGAAGATTAAATTTTTTTTTAACACTATCTACCAATGATAAACTATCAATTTATGTTTTCTTACTATTTTATGCTTAACCCGGGAAAGACTGCTAAGTGTAATTTTCAGTCGTGGCCATAATAAATTTAACACTCGGTTTTCGGTTACAGAGAAGCGGCATTTTATTTTTTCCTGACAACTGCTTTCGGGATAGATTTAATAAATGTGTATTTTAGTCGTTTCTGTACAGACACTTCGATGTAAGCTTTTTTGTTAAAAAAATTCATTTGACTTGCTGTTTTGATGTCGAAGGCAGTAATTTGATGTTTAAAGTAATATTTACCTTCGACATCTTAGTATGTGTGTTACTGTGTTTGCTCTACACGAATACTAAGTTATCATTTAAGAACACGTAATGTTAGTACATTTAGTTAGGGTTGCCAACTGTTCTAAATAACTACTTATATATTAACTGTTTATACTACACAAATTTGGATCATCATTTATTTTATATACATTTTCAGTAACTGGTGTTTTGTAAAATGAAAGATGATCTATAATTACGTAGAGAAGTAAATTTTCAGGTCCTAAATTACAAGCGCAAATTGCTAAAATGACGCGTCGTACTCAAAACATCAATTACAAGAAATGTATGTAAATTGCAAATATTTTGTTTAACTAAAACAAAAGACAATAAGTTTGGCAACCCTACTCATGTCTCATAAAGGCACATTCAAATATAGATTGCTGAACCAAAGCTTTTTAGAACCCTTTGTAACTTTGATTAAACTTTAAAAATATAATATAAAATCTAAACCAAAATATAGTTTTTAAATAACCTAACATCCTTGATTATTATATTATACCAAATGTATTTCTTTTAAAAATGACTTCAAAGCAGTATTTTGTTATATTACTAAATATTCTTTTATATTTAAAATAAATTAACTATTTAAACGTTGTAACTAAAGGATCTAACTCTATATTTACATAAAAATTTAATAATAATATACCTATAAACAAGAATATAATTGCGTAAATATTGTATAATTGTTATTGTAATATTTTAAAATACTGCTCCATTTTAAAAGGGAAGTCTATTTAAAGACATGGTTACCTTTCTTTGAAAAAGTCAATATTTGTTCGTTTCTCTGTTGTCGATTATTAAGTGCCTTTTAAAGCAGTTTTACGTTTTCAGGAATATTCAGTTCAGCTGACGTTCAGAGAACAGTGGTTAGATGAGAGATTGAAGTTCAATAATTTGGGAGGTAAGTGACTATCAATAATATGATATATTATATATATTCTTGCGCATTATACTTTCTATTTATACTATCTATAGAAAGCTTTGTGTTTATTCATGCTAAAATCGTTTTAAACCGTTAGCCCTAACGTTCTAATAGGCAAATAGCACCATGATATGGTGTAGTTTTTGTAAAGTTAAAATTGTCATAAATGACGGTGCGCATAATTGTTTCGTCTACTAATAAACAGAGGTTAGAACAACAGACCCCAGCTTAAATACGTCAGTCGTACCACACGCAATTCGTTCGTAAAAAGCTTTTAAAGTTTTCTTGTTTACATTGAAAGGGGAAACCCGTGAGTTCATATTTTGTGTATCAATCTATCATATTTTTCTACTACTAATAATAATTTACCTCTCACGTAATGTTTTTATTTATTTATTTAAATATATTTATATTTTCAGGACGCTTAAAATATTTGACACTAACCGAAGCTAATAGAGTGTGGATGCCTGATCTGTTCTTCTCCAACGAGAAGGAGGGTCACTTCCACAACATCATCATGCCGAATGTGTACATCAGAATATTCCCGAATGGAAATGTCCTGTACAGTATCCGTATCTCCCTGACGCTGTCCTGTCCGATGAACCTGAAGTTATATCCACTGGATAAACAGACTTGCTCGCTGAGGATGGCTAGCTGTAAGTTTTATTTCATTTATTTTTGGTGGGAGGGGGGGTGGGGTGGGTTTTTTCCCTCCCCCCCCCCCAAAAAAAAAAAAAAAAAAGAGGAAAAAAAAAAAAATAGTTTCATCTGTTCCAACCTATCAACCAATACCCAACACACAACAGAATATTTATCTATTTGTAAAAAAAACATGATACTAATCTTTAATGTGTCTTTAACGATCTGTCGTTTTCCGTCATACATTAGAATTAGCAATTCTATGAAAGATTACAGAATCTTGTATTAACCTTGTATTATATTATTTGGTTAATGTAAACAGGGCCCGGCTAATTTTGTAAAAGTTTACGTTTTTACCGTCTTGACATAATTGTGCAAGTGCAAGTTGGCACACGTTCTCTTGTATTTAAACCGCTTTGTTGTTAATGTACGTACACTATTTTTTTCTGTATAAGATATTACTGGTGATATTAAATCTACCTATTTATTGAACATTAAAATCGCCAATGTATTCAAAATATTAACCTTAAGAACAATTTGATAATTACAATTAAGAAAATTGAATTAATCTAACTCAGTGTTTTTCAACCTTTTTCATGATGCGACCCCCCTTTTGATGCGACTTTTTCATGATGGTATAAAAAATATTTCGCGACCCCCTTTGACCCTTCGGTTTTTTATCATTTATGTATTGGTATGTTACAGTATTACTATTAACAATATTAAGTGTCTTTAATATTTCTATTTTTTTATATAATATTTTTATTATTTATATTTTTTTCGACATTTATAGTCGCCAAGAGGCGCCCATCTATTCAAAATATTCTCGAACCCTAAGAACACTTTGATAATTACAGTTAAGAAAATTAAAAACATATAATCTAACTTATAGCATCGACAACTGAAACTTTTGTGATTAAAAAGAACCAATTTTCACTAATATTTTTGAAAAAAGAAACACGAATACTGAGCCACAGGACGCCGTAAGCTTTGTCTATTGTTGAAAATAAGTAGAATTAGTTTCTATAAAACGGCTCACTGGTAATAAAGTAAGCAGTATTGATTATTTCTATTATATGGACATTTTTCATATACAGAAACTATCTACTAAAATATAAATGTAATAAAACAATACTACTAAAAGGTTTCTAGGTATCACATTATAACATCAAGGTATGTAATTTATTATATTTGATATAAAAGCATAGATAGTACGTAAATAACTTTAATGACGTCTGATTACAATACACTGCAGGGATTTAAAAATATCGCCTTGATTGTCTATATACGATAATGATGAAAAATTACCTACTAGATTAACAGTGGGGTTTCACTCACCTTAATAAAGAGCACGCATATACATACATATAGATATCTATTTGCAAATCAATTTGAACGAAAACTGCAGGATACAGGAATCACTTTTAACCTTTACTAAACTTTTATAGATACACCTTGGTTATTACACTTATTTACATCACACAGCAAACCGTCATAGATCTTAGATAACATCTATCTTCACCCGCGTCACGCACCAGAATGAATCTCCCCGCCCGGGCGCAGCCGGGTCCTCGACTAATCCCCACTAAACTCCCACTGAATATGGTGGGGCGTAACGACAGCTGCAGCACATTGCCGGTGTTTCTATGTTAATTTTTAAAACTTCCCACAATTTTAACCATTGATCACAAAATCATGAAACGATCAAATGTAAATTTAAAATAAATTATCTAATTTTATTGTTGTAACGGTTCACTATTTTGGTCTGTAATGGCTTACTCATATGATACTGTGATATATACTGTGGCACGCTATTTTGTAGGACTATTTAAACATTTTCTTCATCTGGCAGCGCAGGCCAGAATAGCTAGCAAATGATCGATTTTTCCTATTTATATTTTGGAAAATTCACACAATTTATTTATAAATTGCAGTCTATGTGTTATTCTAATGTATTAACTATATTATAGTAAAGTTTCATTAAATATGAACAATGCTGATGGCATTGTCAGTTGAACAGACATACAGATATTTACATAAAAACAAGTAAACATTATATTAAATTAAAAAATTAATTAATTTGCAGACGGTTGGACAACAGATGATCTCGTGTTCCTGTGGAAGGAAGGTGACCCAGTCCAGGTTGTGAAAAACCTTCATCTGCCTCGCTTTACTCTCGAGAAATTTTTAACTGACTATTGTAACAGTAAAACTAATACAGGTATGTATGTTTTTAAACTCTAAATAGTCACTCATATTTGTGTTAACTTGTAAAAATTTTAAGAGGGGTTGTTAAGATGTGATTTATTGAGAAATTAAATAAACGTGGGACAATATTCCCATGTTGATGTTGCTTATATGTAGAACGTTTATAACTACTATATTATTACGAAAGACACTCTCCGAAGTTATTTGTTAATTGTTTAAACATTTATTGCCCATTATTGGGTGCGTAAATTATTATTCAGACAAATAACGATTCCACCAAATATTTATAAAAATATATGTAGTTAAATATATGTAGACGAGATGAAACGAAATAAAGGGAATTGCTACATTTTTCTTATAGACTTATTACATATCTTTTGTTTCAAAAACCACATATATATAATTAAATCTCTAAGTTTATAGGAGTGTAAAGAATTGTAGTTTTTTGCGACTTAATGTGCTTTAATTTTCAGGCGAATATAGTTGCTTGAAAGTGGATCTTCTTTTTAAGAGAGAGTTCAGTTACTACCTAATTCAGATCTACATACCGTGCTGCATGTTAGTAATCGTGTCCTGGGTGTCATTCTGGCTTGACCAAGGAGCTGTGCCAGCTAGAGTCTCATTGGGTAAGAAAAAATATGTTGAAAAATTTAAGAAATATTAGAATTATTGCAAAAATTCGACCTAATATGAAATATTTACTCTTATAGGTGTAACAACATTACTAACTATGGCGACTCAGTCGTCTGGAATCAACGCGTCACTCCCTCCAGTCTCCTACACAAAGGCGATCGATGTCTGGACCGGAGTATGCCTTACGTTCGTATTTGGAGCCTTGCTTGAGTTCGCTCTGGTGAACTATGCGTCTCGTTCTGACATGCACCGGGAGAACATGAAGAAAACGAGACGGGAGATGGAGGCAGCCGCAAGTATGGATGCGGCGTCCGATCTCCTCGACACGGATAGTAACACAACGTTCGCAATGGTGAGCTCGCATTTAGTTCAACCATCTGGGATCAAAGCAGTTTTAGACCTGAAAGCATGTCCTCTTTTATTTCTATTCGGACAATTTGTTTTGCATGTTTTGAAGTAAACAGTTATATCTACTCTTTGATCCCACGAACTAGATGCTTCTTATTTTGGTATTTTGAAGGGTAGATCGGTTTGGATTATAGTTGTAGTTAGAACAGAATTCTTTTAATGGTTTTGTGAATTGGAGTATGTATTTCAATACATAGTTTTGTTGTATGTATTAACATTTTTTTATTTATAGCTCCAGTTTTTCTAGAATTTTGTTGAATTCGTAAGTATTTTATTTGATCTAACAAATCAATCAAAAATTCGTATCAAAATCAGAATCTTACAGTACTCGTATATTAATGACATAATAATTTAAATTTTCACCAACTCCAATTTATTCTAAATTCAAAAACCAAATCTGGCCTTTAAATACCAAAAGGAAGTAGCATTAGCATCCTAGAGAATGTAGCGTTACTGTCGTGCCTGACTCTCTGCAACTGACAGAAACCGCTGATGCGCGGCGCCAACGACAAGATGCGGCAGTGTGAGATCCACATGACACCGCCAAAGAAAAACTGCTGCAGAATCTGGATGTCCAAGTTCCCGACGCGCTCTAAAAGGATAGACGTCATCTCGCGTATAACTTTCCCGCTAGTCTTTGCGCTCTTCAACTTGGCCTACTGGTAAGGGGTTTACAGCTTTGACTTTGCATATAATATTCAAATAAATTAGTGTTTTTATTTTCTTCTTATAAATAAAGTACAGATGTAGATAATTTAATTTACTACTCATTTTTTTAATACGACATCCGTCCATCCATTTTCTAAATACTAATAACCGGCGCTCCGTCGACAAGAAATTGATGGCGGAGCATATGCTGAGCGTGTTTCCACACGTCTAATTTGTAATTTGCACTAAGTATTGTACAGTTGTAAAATGTGGAATAAATGTTTGTTTGTTTATTTGTTAATAAGACTTTCCAGGTTCTTATTTGAAAACATACTAGAATTCATAAGTAGACCGTCGTATGCCATAGTAGCCTTGGCTTCCAGGTCAACCTACCTATTCCGCGACGAGGAGGAACAAAAGTGATTCTCGCGTTCTGGTGGCGGAGTAGGGCAGGCGGTGCAGCTGGCCGCCGCCGTGCTCGCGCCCTACGTCGTCTTCGTGCTCGTCTACCTGTGTTGCCTGCGAAGGCCTGCCTCGCCTGCTCGCGTGCGCGTGCGCAGGCAGCGAATATAGTCCATGCAGTATTACGTATCTCGCTTTAAATTCACTGCCTTAGCTTTTGATTACTTCTTTTGTTTACTTTGAAAAACTATATGTAAAAGGTGACTTATTATGGAGAAATTGGTAAAAGATTTAATTTATAGAATCAGGCGTTACTTTGCGGAAGTCCATAGCACAAAACCCCAATAGACCAGCAATAATCCGCGAAAAACTCACAACCACTCCACGCACGTTTCGCTCCGAAACCGGAGCATCATCAGGACATTGCCTCCACGATTAGCGTTCGATGAGATGACTCATATAGTATATTGGTCTATTGGGGTTTTGGTAAAGATTTGTCTTTTACCAATGTCTTTTTTTTTTAGTTTGTAAATTTTGAAACTTAAAACAAAATAACCGATTCACGATTTCAAATTGATTAAAATTAATGAGATACAGTAACGTTTCATCTACTAGAAGCCCGCGTTCTTATCACAGAAGTGCTTGACAATATCAGGGTGTTGGATGATACACAATTGCTATTTAAAACCTATGTTATCATAAAGTAATTTATATCTGCAAATCATTTAATCACCATACCTGAAATAAGCGAAACTTGATACGAACGCAGGGAGCATTAAAATAACTAAAAATAACTGTTTCATAAGGTCATAATCATTACGCAACACGAGATTTATAACTAAATTGACTGAATTGATAAATTGCACCTTCAAATTGCCCGAGTTATTCAATTTAAAAATTTGTAATTTAAAGACATTCACTTCAAGTGTCAAAAATTTAGGCAGAATTTCTATCACCTTACCTAATCTATTTACGATGCAGAGAACAGTGTAGAATTAGTAAAGATATTGTATTTCATAGAACAATAATATCATTAATAAAATACTTCAATCAAAATAGCTTAGCATTGTAGGCAATGCATATAGCACTTTTGCCAAATATATTATACACTAAATAAATATAAATAAAATCAAAATTAAATAAAGCATGCTTTGATAATCATAAGTACTCCATATTGCTTCTTATTGTCGTAGCCTTCTAACATTGGATTTATATATTCTTGGGCAACTTTATCTTTCAAGTTCCTCTCTACATTTCATGGATTTTTTGTTGGGTGTGATTAACTCCTGATCCGAAAAAATGCTTTGGTTTATATTTATCATATAAGATCATCAAGGTAGACACACTAAAGACGAATCTAAGAGCACTGCGGCTGTAGGTAAGCTTGAGTAAAGCTATTTGATTTTTTTTTAAGATTTTTGATATATTTTACTAAAATACCCTCGGCGTAATGTTGGATGAGATGTAAAGTAAGGTAAGTGTATAGTTAACTCATTATCTTGGAAAAATCCTTTTTGCAGAACTTGAGATATGATCACGCCATAACTAAACTATTTAATGATAAACAAATAACTGAGAAACGTTTTGTCTGAAAGGATTTTTTCAACAACAAACCAGAAAATCACTAGTAAAATTATTGATTTATCTTATAAAATAATTAGCGATGTCTTAGATTTAGAAAATAGTGTTCGAATTTGAATCAGTAACGATGTGATTAAAAATGAAAAAGCACCCACAAATGTAACTGATTTAAATTCATATCATTAATGCGTAGATTAAACAGGACTTTATTACCTGTAATTAAGACTATTAATCTTAGATTATTCTAAGAATCATATTAAGGCAGTCTCAGATGAGAATAAAGGAATTTATTAAATAAACGTTAGCCGTAGTTTAGATCTAGTTGTACATTAAAAACAACATCTTTTAAATGTTCATTAAACGATGGCATGGTATTTTATAGAAATTGTCCTATATCAAGACAAATCAATAAATATCTATCTAGCTTTATCTTGAGATCTGTGGTCACTATAGTGCAGAATTACTTTTTTGTATTCTTTAAGCAGGGCTAAACAATTTATTTTAATTAATTAAATATTATTATACTATAAAAACAGAGGTAGTTGCAACTTTTTATTTTATTTCGTAATTGTCGAGCTTTATAATAACAAAAATAATAATGATGACGTGATGAAATAGTTCCTTTCGTTTATATATCTTTTCGATTACATTTTGATTAAACTATCTCTTGACGCAGTTTATAAAAATCGAAGGTAGATCTCTCCGTTAATGACCGTTTAAAAGGATAATGTTTTTAATTATTAAGTAGGTATTTATGTATATAACTGGCCTACTCTACACCTGTGTCGCTCAGTGTATATAAATAATATTGTAAGTTTTATCTGTTTCTTTATCACTCACTACGTCGCTGAATGTAAATAAAATCGTCCTTATGTCCAATATTATAATCATCGCATATATTACAACGCAGATATATGTATACCAATGAATTTAATATTATTGAGCTACATGCATTTTATGAACAGAGTGAAATAATGTCTTTCAATGAAAACGATCTTGAAGTCTTATTTATCTTGTACATTATATGATAACTTTATATAATTAAATTGAAATCGGCAAACTTCCGACTTAAATAATTAAGAATGATCAATTATTTGTTTCATATTCATCAACTGACAATTCCAACTACGTATTTGCTTCTAAATTATGGTAAATCCATACAATTACCACATTTCCAAATATTTCCAGACATCAACAAATCACAAAGGACAATGTAGATACTATGATACTATCAGAAGTATCTCCGTATTGGGGCGGAGTAGAATACATTCCCCAATCCCATGTCGGAAGAAAAGGGTGTCGTAAGAGGCGACTAAATCCGACCGGTGGGAGGGTCAAGGTACCCGCCTGGCTAGCTACCACCCCCTGATGCCCCATCAGGAGTGCCAGAGGGCCAATTTGACCTCAACAGAGTTGTTGATGAGGTGGTTGATCTAATCAAACGCCAAATCAGGTACTGTTGAGGGCTAGGCCCAGGAGTGAAAGACCACGCGGGCAGTATTGATCCAATGCATTGGTTTTTTTTTTAAATTAAAATTTATTTTTTTTTATTTTTTTTATTTAAAATTTGTTTTAAAATTCTTTCTTTATTTAAATTCATCGAAGTGCCTTTACATTTGTTTTTCATAATTTAAATATTATTTAAGAAATAGGCATTGGATGCAGAAGAAGTTTATCGCTGGCTAGGTTTCAGTACAAAATTCTCATGTAGATAGGTACACCTTTTAGTTCAAGATGGCCAGTCGAAAATGGACGTCAACTCTTAAAATACGACTTGTGGTGGATCCCCTTGCTTTTATATTGTAAATAGTTAGAGTGTGCCATTGTTTTATATTATTTAGATATTTCGTGTATCTGACAGTTCTCGACACATGAAATATCTCTTGTGGATGACATATCGTGTCGCATTTTAAGAGTAGGCGAGTTACTATTTTATTATTATATTAATTTATTTTAATAACAATTTAGTTTAATTGTATTTTTAGTTTAATTGTATTTGGTTTTATTTTGTCATAACCTTCATTTTCCAATTTCGATTGTACATCGCAAGTGTGTCTGTGTGAAGTGAATGAGTGTATTAAAAACCTTATTAAATTCAACCGTTTACAGCGTCTTCGAAGAATTACAGATATTTTTTTCTTGTTTCTTTTTATTCATATAAAACTCAGATACCATCAATCTGTATTTATGAATGTGTATATCAATTTAATGTAAGAATTAACTGTGTCGTTTAAATAACTTCAATTCCTTAAAATGTATAGAATTCTTCCATCCAGAATTGTGTAAGATAATATTTATTTTATACATTTCTTAGAGTTCTATACATTTAAATTCTTTTTTTTTTTCATCATCAGAGGGCTCATGGTGCGTTCTTTTTATATCCTAAGTCGTTTGTTCGCCAATATTGAAGTTAATTATTTATTTTATTTAATCCAAAAACATTATTTTAATCTTGGTTTCTTTTTCTGAACTTAATAAATCGTAGTATAGGAAAGCAAACGCGATTTCCCTTACTTCGATTGATTAGATATAAATATAATGTAGGCATTATTGTAAAGTGTATTTTAAGGGTAGAATTAATTGTACATTTAGGAAATCGTAAGGTAATCCGTTTTATAGAGCCATAGTTATACAATCCGATTGTTAAAAATAATGCATACATTTATAATGCAAAATTAAAGTTATGTATAAAATATTACATAAACATTATAAAAATATTGTCTTGTTTAAATTATTGTTTTTTATTACTTTAACGTAAAAAATTGAATATTAATAATCATTAAATAAATGATTTTTCTTGAAAGAAATACGCACCGCGAAAATGCGGCGGTTTCTTTTCTGAAATTATATTTGAATTAGTTCAAAGATAATTAAAAACGTAGATGTGTATTGTATCGAAATTAATTTAATTAATTTTGATTGGTCTTCCATGTCGCAATATGTTAAAGTGGATTTAACTTGTATATCTTTTATTACTCTAAGTTTCAAAGTGCATGTCAAAAGAATGACTATTAAGAGAGCTTGTCACAAATATGGGTTGAAAATAAAACACCTTATCTGCTGCGATGATTATAATATTATAAATGTTTCGGTGTACCTAGTACTATTATATATTAACAAACTACACATCCAGCCATTTTATTTTTAAAACTTGCTCATTTTTCCGTCCTTTTATTTCGTTACATTGGTTAATTGTTGACTTGTTAGATGTCTATGATTTGTTTATTAGTGTTACCAACCAAAGATAATCTGAAACTAAACATTGCACAGTCTGCACCATTGAGTCTTTTATTATAGAATATATTTGTAATCTAGATGAAATATAAACAAACGATGTAATACGAAACCATAGCTCTTCGTAGATGCATAATAAAATCATTATTTTAGGTAATATTCCCTATTATAGATTCTTGGGCTGTGATGAAGCTAGATAAAATGACATCTCTGACACTAAAAGCTAATTAACGGCGACAACTGGTAGCGTTATTCCTTTGTTGTTCAATGGTCAGATCGCCTAAAAAATAAATGTCAATTAGAAACTATTTGACAGTTTAAACGCGTGGGAAAAACTCTACCAAAGCCATGCTGTTACTCCACTATGTTTCTGCTACAAAAATAAGACAATTTAAGCACTTAGATGTACTCATCAGTAAATGTTTAGCTATGTTATATGGACTGTTGAATAAGTAAAGGATGGATGGGGTTTTAATAAAATTATACCAATCAAAGTGAATTTCATTTTTATGGACCTGGCTGCAATTAAAACAATCAAGGTGACAACAAACATAAAAGCGTTCTTTGCGTATAGAATAGAATAGGTGTCAGAAATCAATTATTTTACGCGTAGACACATCGTGACTGGGGCTTATGGTGCCTTAGGTTTTTGACATTTTCCGCCATGACAACGAAAATGACGAAACATTAAAAAAATTTCAATGATAAATCGGAAGCTCTAGTACATATATAATATCTTTGATTCTTTACGATTTCTTCCTCGTCCAAAATGTGTCTACACTGGTTCAGTAAGTTTAGTTTTGCATTGAAATTCATTAGAATATAATCAATAGAATGCCAATTTAAGGCAAATTAAAAATCACGATTGATATTACGTCACGCCTAAATAACTAATATCAACTCAAATTTATTAAAAAGCTTTGAAACAAAAATAAAAATAGATGACACGCATTAAACCAGTGACTTACCGAAGCTATTGGAGCTGATCATCCAGGTTGATCGTGATCTCATCATCATTACCAGAGCGTTTTCCCCAGCCGCTGGAAAACGTGAGTTGCCCATTTGAAGCAGCAAATAGATTTGCAGCAGCAAACAATAGAATGACAGCCACCCGTTTGAAAAGACGTAGAGATTCCATTGTGAATCGTTCAATGAATGAATTTTTGTCTTATTTTCCCTTTTTATAGAACCAGAAGAAACCTATGAAACGAATGTAATTATCTAGTTTATTACAAAAACTTTCCGTCCTCTGGAACGCAAAAGTTTTGTTTAAGAAACATAATTAGGAAGGTATATAAATATACCTAATATATATAAACATAATTAGGTTTATGTGGCTACCTTATGTATATATTATACCTGCACAATTATAGTCACCTCAGTTTAAATTTAGGGATACCTATATATCACAGATGTTTTTTTAATTACAAATATTAAAATATTACTTACAAGTTTTTTATCTAGTGTTTTTATCTATATGTTGTAATAAATAAGTAAGTATATTAAAGATTTTTACGAAATAATATTACATACTTAAAATATGCGTAGCTTACAGCTACAAAGTTCATGCCTTGGCTGTGTATGATGTTCGTAGTAGTAAATCAAAAAGTTTGAGAGCCATCCGAAACCTACAAACTGTCCAATTATTTTCTAACTTTCCACTGCTAATTTATTATCTCTGGAAGGAAATTAAAAGAAACCTATGGCTTCTTGGGGTATAAAATGACCGTATTTACTGTAGCACCATCATATCATCTCATCCAGTAAATCTTAACATTACAAAATGAACAAGCTTATCATCTTCCTATTCATCGCTATGTGCTTGTATTTGACTCAAGCACAACTTACATTTACTTCAAGCTGGGGTGGCAAACGATCCTTAGGAATCAGTTGCAGAAGTGACGAGGCAGTTGCAAATATCTACAGAATGATTCAGGTATGGTTAAGAATTTAATAATTTCAATTTCTAACAAATGACTTGCGTCTGTACCCGTATTAAAGCGTTAAAAGGTTCGTTGATTATTTTTCCTAAAATGGTTACAATGGTAATATGCCCATAAAAACTGATATTTTTCTTGTTGTCTAATCTACAACTTAGATAAATATTGACGCAAACTTGCCTACCGTCTTCATTTATATAATAGACTAAATGTTTAACAAAGAATTTTTTTTTAGCTCACAAACCATCGCCACCACAATCGCGATGATTAAACCGCTACAACTTTAACTTTGATATAATTCAAAATATTTTTTGTTACAGCACGAAGCAGAGCGACTTCTTATGTGTCAAAAACCCTAAAAGGCCGATTCTCTCGTTATTTTCCCAAGACGATAAAGCATTTGTAAAAAGGAAACTATTAAATGTATCATGTCTTTCACTATTTGTAAGTGTAACTTATTAATCAATAAACATTTGATATAATAAAATTATGTTTACCTTCATTTATGCGGCATAAATTGTTCATCGATAGAGGATATAATTATTTATAGTTTTACACTTTTTTCGATTTTTATCGGACTTGCTCAACGAAATATTTTTAGAGTGAGTTCGTTTGAAATGACGACATACGGTCAATCGTCAATTTAAAAAATTATCAGCTCACTTTTAAACAAATACCTGTGCTGAGCTGAAATACAGCGATGAGTTCTGTACTTTTACCCCATTGCCTTGAGCTTAAATTTATATTACATAATCCGGATTTCCCATATTTATGAAAAAAATCGTTATTTATATGTAATATGTAAGAAAACTGCTTATAAATGTTTTATTCATTTTTTTTTATTAAGGACGAGTAATTGACAAATGCACGTGTTTACAATGACCAACAAATTCAGTCTCCCGTAGTTGCCTATGTGGTCTAACAGAAGATATGCTTTTTTAAAATGAACAATTCGAATACATGTACCTATTAATTAGAAAGTTCGTACCTTCTGAAATTTAATTCATATTGACGAATGCCAGATATTGTTAGGTGTTAGCATTTATTATGCCCATTTTCGATGAAAACATAATAAAATAATAAAGACGAATTATTAAATTATCTACTATTCACTATTGTTTACATACATTTGTTCAGACGCCTGCACATATGTTCTGAACTCTAGATCGGCCGTCAGCAATCGTCTTTGAGTTTGCAACTTGCTCTAACAAATTTGGATCATCTATTTTGAGACAATGTTAAATTTGCCTCATTGACAAATTTAGCAATAAACTTAAATCAAATTGCTTAGTGTAACTAGCTAAAAAAGAATGTGTTTATGAAAGAAATCCGGGATGTATGAAAAATTATGATTTGGATCGTTCCACCTGCCTCTCTGGAGACCAGCCTAGGCAAAACGTAGGAGATGCAGAAATCAAAAACTAATGTGGACATAAATAATAATTTCTTTTGAAATTGCGCCATTATACAACTTTTATTCGGGTTCATTAACAAATTACATTAAATATGAAATGGGGTGTTTAAGAAAATAGGATTGCATAGATCGCCTTGGACAAAATGGGTATGGAGCCGTTGATGATACACCAGACACTTAACTTGTATCAAGTGTATTTTCGTATATCATACTATAACGTATAGACGTATTTTCGTGCTCCAAAGCTTCATCCATGTGCGAATTGTTTTTAAAACTTAAATCTTAATTGATGATTGCATCAATAAAAATGCAGAAGGAAAAAGTGTAGGTTTACAGTACTAAAGGAGCTGCTCAAGTGGTCGGAAAGGTACGTTGTCATCATCCTGCGTCAGTGTTTGTGCATGTCGTATCAAGGAGTCACATAACTACAATTTTGAGAAAAAATAGTGAGAACCCCAGTCAAAGTGTATCAAGATAAAGTGTTAGATCATGTTGATAAAATTCTCAGCAATACACTTTATAAAATACAGACTTTCCAGCAGAATTCTGAACTGGTCACAAGGCACAAACTACCAATGCTTGGCTTGAAACTAGGGTTGCCATCCGTCCGGCTTTCCCCGGATTTGTCCTAGTTTAGAGGGAATCCGGGGAGCGTCCGGGGAAGGTTTCATTTGTAGACCGAGTTAAAAAAAAAAATTGGGCCGCCCGCGAGACACGCACTATGTTCGCACACCATCAACCGACGAACCATGTATAATCACTGTACCCGGACTCGTAAAATCCGGGGTCTTCACGCATCTTGTCCTGTTTTCAAAATTTTAGAGATGGCAACCCTACTTGAAACCAACATTCTGGACTTTATAAGATTTGAAGACTGGCCCTCATCTAGCCCAGACCTAAACCTTCAATACTTATTAATACAAATTATGGTCAGTTTAAGAAGCCATGACCTGCTCTAAACAACACAGACATTGAGTCTCTTAAAAAATCTTTGAAGGAAGCCAAGGGACAGTATACCAGAGTGTGTAAATCCATTGTGACCAAACAAATTAAATGCTTGTATAAAATCCAAAGGTGGTCAAAAGGTGATTTCTAAAAGAATATTTTTTAATTTCTTGTCGAGACTAATAAGTATATAGGTATACATTTTAATATGACATTACTTCATTTTTTAAAAAATCCAATTTAATTTGTAACAGAACTTATGGCTGGACTAGGTATAGGCATAATGCAAATGACCTTTGATCTCAAAATTTATTCAATTAAAATGAAATAGATACAGATATTGTTTTATTCTTATCATATGTATTATTTTTATGAAGTATGTTTATGTTTACAAGTTTTTATTCAAGTAGTCAATAGTTTTTTTTTAATAGTTAATAGTATAAATTTTATTTTTCTAAAACAGAAAGAAAAAATATCATAGAATTCTTTGTTTCCAGGTCAAAGTCATAATAAATTAAAAACTAGCATGTCAAGTAGTTTGTAATCTAAAATAAAAACTGAGTTAAATTAAGAAGCTGATGGGGACAGCACTTGTGAAACTCCGCTAGTATCTAATGACATTCTGCTAGTTCCAGTATACTGCACATCATCCTCATCTAAAGCTTCTCGTATTCTTCGTTTATATATCTCACTGTCGGGATTGTTCTCCTGATTTCTGCATCTATCCAGTTTCTTCTCAATAGCTCTAACTCGTTCACGGGCAGGACTCTCAACCATTTTAACCATTGATCGAATTTTTCTAACTGCTTCTATTAAAACTGCTAACTTATCAGGCCCTGCATCTCTGAACAACATATCAGTCACATAGCTATCTAGGTTTTCTTGTTCTTTACTGGCTGCATGCAACACAGCTGCTAATGCTATTTGTGAAGGAGCATACAAAAGACAAGCATCAGTGAGAAAAACCTTCTCCAGAAACTCATCAATACCTGAACGCAGGCGCTCAGGGTTGGCAAGAGAACATCTAGTTTTTATGTCAATCAGGAAACCCTCAACAGGGCGAAATGGGTTGTGGATAGTCAAATGATAATTCAACTGCTGCATTAGTAGTAGTTCATTGTTTAAAATGATATCTGAAGCTTTTTCTCTGTCACCTTTGATATTAGCGACGAATTGTCCAATGGATACATTAAATTCTTCTACTTTACATGCCAAATATACACATGTAGCGAGTATTTCTTTTGGGTGATAGTCCATAGAAGAATTATAAAGATAGAATCGTTTGAAATAATGAAATGCTGTACCAATAACACCTTTAGGCATAGGAGGCTGGAATCTTTTACAAAATTCCTTTAAATGTAACTCATATTGTTTTAATAAAAGTCTTTCCTCTTCAGGAGACAAAAAAAAATTATAACGCTGTTGTTCATCTAAATTTTGTCCAAGTCTGGAAATAAACTCTAAGTTGTGCTTTTCTCGATGACATGCTAGCTCATTTTCGTCACTAAATGTCCAAAACTTTCTCTGTGAGCTAGTTGAAAACATATTTTCATTAAAGGAATACTCGAGAAGTTATTTTTATTTATTTACTTTAAAAGTTTACTGTTAAAACGGCCTACACAACAGAATACAGAGTAATTCACATTTCACAGTTACGTTTACGTAAATTGTGGTGTAATAATTGTCATTTATTGGAGGTAGTACTGTTTCAATACAGATAACACAATTCAACTAGATTTTTTATGCTCGAGTTTTTACTAATTTTTTATTACACTAAAATAATTAATATTTAAGTCTCATAAAGCTTGATTTTGTAGCTCAGAATGAAGTTCGTTTTTTGTTACATAATTTAACTTATGTACATATATCAAAAATAAACAATAATTGTTATTTGTCACTTTCATTCTCTAGACTATAATATATTCAACCAATTATTATATTTCTTTATATTAAGAAGAATAAAGAGATACTACTCCAGGGTACCACGCGCTCTCGGGGTGAAGAATCACCCTCTAGGCGTCCTCATTTTCAGTTATCGATCTCTGGGTAGACGGAGCCAAATAAGAAAGGAGGTCGCCCCTTTACACTCACCGTGGACTCACAAATGTGAATAGGTTCAATTCTAACATAAATGCGGTCCACGGCTTCTCGGATATCACTGCTTTCTATTATTAATTATGAAGAGAACACTCTTGCCGAGATGATGCTGTAGGGCTTGGAACTCTTTATTCCATTCTCCGCACTGACGATCATATGCACACGATAGCACTATACACCGGCCCAGAAAATATTTCTAGCGATATTATCGAGCAGAGCCAGAAGTCCTGGAGGCATTACAAAGTAATGAGAAAAATATCAAGAGGGTTGATTAAGTCTTGTCTTATTTAATCCCAAACAGATACAACTCTACCCGTTTTTCGCTAAAAAATCCATCTGACGTTACTTTTCACTTTGATTAAAACGCCCCTTAAAGCCTCAGCAAGCATTGGAATTCTTGGCGTTGACATATCGAACAACGTTTTATTCCGTTATTATTTTGAGGATAAAGCTAAAAAAGCCTCCAATTTTGTTTTAAAAACGTGGTACATACACCATGTGTATTATTGTACCTATTATTCATATAGAAACTTTGTGTTGTCCTTGTTTATAAATGCAACAGACTACATTTATTATTTAATTTATCTGTGTCACTCATCTTGAGAATTGAGAATCCTAATCGGTATCTAACACAAATTTATAATTTTTACAAAATAAAAAACGAATTTATTTTTACTTAGAATAATGTCGCGACCAGGTGATAGACCCAATCAGGCCCAAACCTATAAGTTAGTAGTTGTTGGCGGAGGAGGTGTAGGAAAAAGTGCTATTACAATACAATTTATACAGGTATTTTCTTTTATCTAGATGCTAATTCTTATTTTCTTAATCTTGAAATTTACATTAAATTTTGGATATTTCATTAACATATTGTTATAAAGACAATCAGGATTGTATACTTTAAAACATTTTTGGGGTCGGAGAGACTATTTAATCATCAATATAAATAGCATAATGGGTGCCTCTGTTTTTGTCAAGGCAAAACCGTAAAGACGCCGCCCACTGGTGTAAATTCATGACTAGATTTCTACATAATTTTCATTATCAATGCACATGTAAGAATTCTTCAAATGTTCTTACTTCTTATATGGGAAACATGAATTTGATACATATAAACGCGTTTTTGCGCGTAATTAGTACAGTAAATTTATGTTTGAAAATATTTTATTATTGACCTAGCAAACAGAAATCTAGCAAATACTAATTTAATAGAAATTTCTTTTACTTGGTATTTTAATGTACTTGGTTCTAATTTGCTTATTTCAGAGTTATTTTGTAACTGACTATGATCCTACTATTGAGGACAGCTACACCAAGCAATGTGTTATTGATGATATTCCTGCCAAACTTGATAGTAAGTAATAATAATATTTTATTTATTTGCCAAGTACACTGGATACTCAACACTATGTCAAAATGTGAATAAATTAGATAAAGTCTATTATGCTCTATGAATTTCCCCACATTATAAAAATGTGTTAAAAATTCACTACTCAGTAAAAGCATTGCATGGCATTGCATCTACATAATATAAGATCACATACACATTAACCTAACAAAACTATATCATTCCTATTCATATAATTAATCTATATATGTTCTTAACTACACATGATGTTTTTCCTCTAAAAAAATCCTGTTTTTGATTAAAAAGAGAAAAGTTTACTTAAGTTGTGTAATACATTATTATTAATACTTTTTGTTTTTCTTTATAGTTCTCGACACTGCTGGACAAGAAGAATTTAGTGCAATGCGAGAGCAATATATGAGGTCAGGTGAAGGCTTTCTCCTTGTTTTCTCAGTAGCTGATCATGCCAGTTTTGATGAACTTTTCAAGTTCCACAAACAAATTTTAAGAGTTAAAGATCGTGATGAGTTTCCAATGCTGATGGTTGGCAACAAGGCTGATTTGGAAAGCCAAAGAGTGGTATGATGTTGTTATTTTTTCTCAAAAATGTTGACTGTTTTATTTTTGGCCACTTCTATTTAAAGTATGTAATCTATGTAAATATGTATGAGCATGCATAAGACTTGCAGTTTCATTATTACATATTTAAAATATGTTACATGTTTTTTTGTAAATTTTTAACAATTATGTGATTTTCTCTATTATGTTTATTAAATTTTCCTTCAGCTCAGGCCTTCTCCAGTCTTGTCAATACCAGTTCAAGATAAATTTCTTTATCTTTTAGGCAGCCCCTCAGGTGCCATTTAGTAGTGTCTAGGGTCATCTTGGTGTATGACACTTCACAATAGATTCATTAATTTTGAGCTGTTTCTAATACTGAGATGGGTTTAAATTTGCTTTGTTGAAACCCACTTACAAAAGTTATTGTATTGTTTTTATTAATCTCAGAATGAAATGAGTTTTAACCAAATACTAAAATAATTACAGGTTACATTAGATGAAGCACAAGCTCTATCCCGTCAACTTAAAATTCCATACATTGAGTGCAGTGCCAAAGCTCGAATGAATGTAGACCAAGCATTTCATGAGCTTGTGAGACTTGTTCGAAGATTCCAGGAAGCAGAACGAATCCACATTAAATCGGAGCATAGGAACAAGAAGAAGAAATGCACTATTTTGTAATAGGGTTGCATCTGTAAAACAGTACAGATAATAAGTACAGATTTTGTTATACATTTGCTTCTTTGCTTAATTTAATGTATTCATCCAAATTTTAGGTCTCCAATAATTTTTGGAAACTTAACCTATTGAAATAATCAAGATTCCAAAAATTTATTTATGCATAAATTATTAACTTGTGAATAATTTTGATTTAATTCAGCCATTTAAGAATCAAGTTTTTTTGTGTTATTTCTATGATACAAAGATATTTTTTTGTTATTTATTGTTACATTATAAGTTTAAGTTATTATGTAGCCAAGCCATAGCCATTATTTTGCAATTTTTAACATGACTGTTGTCTCTAATTTATTGTGAAGTGGCATTCCTTATGGACGGTCTGTTTTAAGTTCACTCAATCAGATATGTTATTAAACCAAGCTATCTTGTTTGCAGTTAGGCTTTGTAGGGCAGAATAGGCCAGATGGGCCTTGGATAGGAAAATAGGGCAGGTGGGCCAGAATTCTACTTACTTTTTGAGCAAGTTGTCAAAGAGATCAGTCACGAAAGCACATTTTTTGCTTCCAATGTCAAAATGCGCAAACAGTGATTATAATATTTTAAGATTTAACTTTTTTACGCCCAAGTCACAACCCTAACCTCCTTTAAAATTACTGATTTATGTAACATGTAGATGAATTTGATATTGTATAATTAATCTTAATGTTTAGAATATGGTTTGTATGACTCGAAACCAAAAACTAATTTTTATTTACATACAATACATTTATATAGTTTGGCTCTCAGTGGTCATCATCTAAATGGAATATTTTTTCAACCTTAATAAGAGTTGAGTATTAAGATCATGGAATATTCCCCTAGACGTCTATTTTGGGATTTAGTTGTTTTGACATTCTCGTAAAACGAGCGTTTTCTGTATTTGAGATTTATCAATCTCATTGTTATAAATAGTTTTACACCAAAGTATTGTTGTACAATGTTAACACGAGAATGTAAATACGACGGTAGCGTAATTTTTGTATTGTAACCAATTATTCTATTTTCAATGTTTTATGAGTTTAATGCCTAACACCAGAGAACCACCACTGAAAGAGTAATGAATGTCTACTCGTCGTGTCAAATCACTGATTATAAATACAAATATGTATTTTCTCTCTTGGAGCTAAAGCAAAATGATTTTTAAAACATTGAAGATAAAGTGTACTAAACATAACTAACAATTTAAATATTGTAGTGTTTATAGGAAATCGTATATTTTTATATAATTTGTTTTTATGTTTTTTTTGCTAAGCGTCAATTTTGATAAACGTTTACAATATTTAATATAAACGCTATATTTGGCGGTTTTAACGTTACAATTATATGCACATTATTTGCTAGCCTAGTTCGTATTTTATTCCGTTTCAGTACCTGTGTATCTTCTAAATGTTTACGACGTAAGATTAGAAGATCTCGAAGCTGATGTAATTAGTTACGATTCCCAATATATACAAAATTCCGAGTACCAAAAAATCGAACTCTTAGGGGTTGACGTACCTAGTACTAGTATTGTTCAGGTACAGAATGTTTGTCTATTGTACCTTCTGCGTTATACTTCCCTGGTAGTACCATTCAACAAACGAATTTCAGTCTCCATGTCTCTGTATCTAGAATAATATTACTAATTACATTTGCCTTTGCGATTTCAAACCGGCGACATATCTTTATATGGCGTTGGTGAAATATCTTTAAAAAAAAAAATCGTTTATAACATGTATCATTTTGTTCCATAAGGCTGCTAAAATATTGTCTATGTTAAGTATGACATATCAGGGATGTCAACTCGCAGGATTTTGTCCAAATTTTTGAAAAAGAGGTTTTATAATATAATTATTGTAAAAGAAAAAAAAATTCAAAACTACAAATAGATTGAGGAAAAATTAAGTCAAGAAGTTAAACTAAAAATGGTTTAATTTTGATGTTTACATCAAATGTTTGTTCTGTTAAAGCATTCATGAAAAAACAACAGCATTTAATACTAGTAAGTACTAGAAGCATATTTTAAAAGTTGAAATCTATTCCTACAAGGATCAGTTTATAGATTTTCATTTTTACTTAAACCATTACCTCTAGAAACGTAAATGTAGGTTTTTAGATAGTCATAGGGGACAATATGTAGGAGTTGGCATCACTGTATCATTTTCTGAGTTTCAATACTAAGATTTACAAAGAGTATCATAAAAATGTTGTGATATTTTAATATCATGTCATTTTACAAAAAAATTAAGAGCTTTAACTAAGGCAAGCAAGTCTTACTGTTGTTAAGGGCATATAATATTTGTAATTGTAGTAATAAAGTAACATGAAAAGTTATGCCTTTCTTTTTAGATTATCAATCTACAATAATAGTTTTTAAGTAACTTCAGGCTAGAAAATGCATGACAAAAAAACAAGGAAAACCTATTATGATACCAGATTTATTAACATAAGATATAAATAATTCTAGGTGTTTTTGAATGTGTATTGTATCCAAATTATTTTGGAAATGAATTCTAAAATGTTCACTTGCGAGCCATAGAGGCTAAGTCGGCAATACAGCGGTCCAAAGTTTGTTTCTCTTGATCGGGAGTGATTGATTTAGTGACATTGGTGATAACCCAGTCAACGAGATGTTTCTGTTCGAAGCGGCGTTCCAGTGCTGCCTTCTCAAGTTGGAAGTCCAACCTTTTCTTGACCTGTTTGTAACATTAACAAACTAATTTAATGGTATTCTAACACTTTAAGCAGGAGCCTTTTCTCAGTTGCAAATATTATTTAATGTTAACCTTAAATTAAATGTATCCTTATAATATTGACAAGGCACAAGTTATGTGATATACGCAGAAAAATATTTTATGTCAACAGCGTTAATTAATTCTGACTGACTATGATAAATTAAATTACCTCGTGGTAAGTGTTCATGAGGCGTTCACGGTATGCGGCTTCTAACTGTAGAAGTACATTTTCCTTTTTAGCTTGAATAAGCATTTCCTGGCCCTGGGCACGCCATTGAGCATCCTTTTCTGTGGCAATAGCATCATCCAGTGATTTGATTGTGTCTACTCTTCCTTGGTTAAGGTCAGTTTCTATTTGCTGAAAAGCAAATAGAACTAATAATACATTGTTACACATTTTTGCTATGTAAAAAAGTAACTTATTACGAGTTAAAATAAGACAAATTTTCTGGATGCACTAATTGTGCACATTTTTTAAGGTAACTTATATGCTTTTTTAATTATTATATATTTTATATAATTATTAATAAGTTATTTTAGAATTTGTGTAAAAGTCACTTCTATAAAAATAATAAAGTAGGATTAGTATCACTTACATCAACTTCCTTGTCCAGCCAAGCTGCAACTTTTGGCCCAAATTTAGTTGTGGCATAATATACCATAACAAAAATGGAAAGACCAGTATAGTATTCATGTTCCATTACATAGATTTCTTTGCTGAACAGGTATGTTGTCAGACCAACTCCAAAAGTGTATGGTCCTGTCACTCCTGTTTTTGAGTGGAAGAATTGGAACCTGAATTGGAAATTCATAATATAAGTTTAATTATATTAAGGTAAATGCGAGATCTCATTTTCTTTTTATTATGAAAATTTTAAAATTTAGCATTCAAAAGCATTAAAAAAAACTGTAAAATTTTAAATGTTGAATGTTACAAAATACAGACCATTCTTCTGGGATGAAACCAAGTCTGACTTTGCCCGGTTCACCTCTCACAGGCCTAGGAAAGTTTTTTTCATCTCGTACTCCACAGGCATCAGTGGCTGAGGTGCGAGCCACAAGGGCTGTGGGGGCTGACTGCCGGGCCACTACTGTAAGCAAATGATTATGGTTTAAAGTTCAATCTAACAAAGAGCCGCTTTTAATTTGAATCACTTATAGATTGCTTAGGGCAATAGGGTAGGGAGTGTGTCACCATTATCTAATACAGGTTAAATTCGCCATCTGAAATAATATTTACTTCATAGAAATAGAAAAAGTAATTATCAAATTAAAAAATTTCTTTTATATGTTTGTTTTCGAAAAGAATTTTCGAAATAAGAATTTTATAAAACACTATGCAGGGGCTTGTCAAACGATTACATAAACCTCGGCACCAAGGTTAATTTTATTTTTCATTGCTGAATTAGGTTTTTTAAAGAATACTATATTATAAATCATACCTGAACGCAAAGCCACGCGCGATATCATAATTGAAAGCGTAATTTAAAAATAAATTTAGATTTTTCCGACAGTCTCCACAATAAAGTACTTTGCGTTAGTGATGTTCCAGTAATCGGTAAACGTGTTACCGATCATAGATTAAAAAGCAAATGCGGATTTCAACCCCAACCTCAGTTTGTGCATAATCAAAATTTATGAGCTTGAAAAAATTTGTGTAGTCACAAAAATTTTGTATATAAATTTCATTAGTTATTTATACGAATATTCTTTTAATATTATTTTTTTTAGCTAGCAATCGCTACTACTCTATCGATCTTTTGAGTTTTGCCACCATTTTTACCAATATTCTTAATTCTAACGGCAAAAATATTTGGTCCTAAAGTATTGTGTGCTAAAGTTTTGAATTATATAGTGATATAAATATAAAAATCTTAAATCGTACAACCTGTGACAAAATGGCAAATATGAACAATATAATGAAGATGATGGTTAGTTATCGAAGTTGATTACTTTTAATAAACAATTACTTTCAAAATAATATACATGCTTCACATTCTTACAGGTAATTTAATAAACAGTTATTCTTGTCATAAACTAGTGTATTAAAAAAATTAATTTGTATTATACATATTATTATCTATATAACTGTATATTTTATAAATACACCCCTTTATGTCAAAGCTAATACTCAGTTAGCACTTTGACATTTATGAATTTTTTAATTCGTGTTCGAGAAATTGATGTCAGATTGGTTTTAATAAACAACTAAATATAACATTATTAATAAAATGTGCAATGCATAAGCAGTTCGATGTTTGTAGTTACAGAATTCTAGCAATTCGAATACTTAGATTGTTCCTATCATTATGGGGCTAATAACATCCTGTTGTAAGCCCTCAGCATCAGATGTATTGACTCCAGACACAGTAAGTAATTGCATTTAGCAAATTAACATGTAGTCATTGGCACTAAGCACTTGTAATCATTTCAACTTAAAGAATGACATTTGTCCCTTCAAGTTACGAATGAAATGAAAATACCTTATGGCAAATAATTAATGTTTTTTAACATTTTCTATATATACATATGTGCATTGATTTCAATGTAAAAGTGTAACTATGGAGAAGCATGTTTGATTATTCCAGAAGCTAAAAACTTTTTTCTGCATATGTTTTTTTTTCCAATCTGTATAATTCAATTATATTTTATATTCATGAGACAAGATATGTATGTTTGTAACAAACAAGGTAATAAATAATCACGCAAGCATGGCAAAAATGAAAAATGTAGAAAAGGAAGTCTTTTGAGACCTGACATTTACATTATGTAAGACTTTGCATTATGTAAATGTGCAACAAGGATATTTATAACAAAAATCATGTATGATTTATTTGTTCTTCTTAAAAAACACAGTAGTATATGTGTAATGTCCTTATTTTAGCTTGAATTTTGTTCACTCTAAAAACAGTATTAATCCTTATCAAAATAAATTTATTTTAAATAATATTGTTTAACTCCTATACATCTTTGATACAATTACATCTATACTTCACTATATATAAATAATCTAAAACAGTGTTTTTCAACCTTTTTCATGATGCGACCCCCCTAGAATAAAAAAATATTTCGCGACCCCCTTTAACCCTTCGATTTTTTGTCATGATGTATGTGTATGTTACAGAATTACTATTAGCAATATTAATTGTTTTTTTTTTACAAAAGTACCCATTTTATTCGACTTCTGGTGACCCCCCCTACAGAAGCTTCGCGACCCCCCAGGGGGTCGCAACCCACAGGTTGAAAAATAATGATCTAAAATACTAAAGGTTCCTTTAGGATTTTAGCTTATTTTTGGAACTCATAGACTTATATTAACTTATTTCAGTTTATTGCATTTATTAATTTTGTCTATTTAAATGTCTACTAAGGAGACACGACGTCGTCAACAAGTAGAAGCAGCAGAACGCCGTCGTGCTCAAGAAGAGGCCAGGGGTGTCAAAGATCCAGAACGAGTGAAGCGTATGCAACAAAGAACTGAAGAGATGGAACAACGAGAGAAAGAGTTGCAAAAGCAGGGTGGAGCTACTTTAAAGGTAACCTTTACTACATTTATATTTTTTTGTATGAATAAAAATTATAATCCAAGACTGTTACTTAATCAGTATTTTTTATATTGTATCTGTTCCAGCATAGTACAAAGTCGGTCCCAAAGTTCTGTCATAAATAAAAATAATGATAAAAATAAAAGTAATGATCTGTTTTTAAAGATGATTCAGTGACTGCTTTTTTTAAAGATGAATTCAGACTCCAAATTTTTATGGGTGTACCGCATAGCAAGGTTTGCGATTTATTGCGATTTCTTTAAGACCTGCCAAATTTTATAGCCCAAAGGATTAAGGTAGGGACTGGAGGAAGGCCATTCCTCATGTCCAATATAGTGCTGGGCAGGTCTTTGACTAGCCGATCCAAAACCGTCTCTGATCATGTTGCACCCTCGGAACTTTATTTCCAGCTTCATCAGAACTCCTAGCGTACACTGAATCATACTGTGTATTTTACAATAAAAAAGGATATGACGGTGTCGGCTTTTCGCGTACCGCTTTAACAACACCTGCGACTCTTAAGCCTTATTACTTTGATAGATGAGCTTCAAGTTACTACCCACTCTTTGTACAAACAAAGACTGGGCAGTTACTTAGGTTGCGGTGTGGTAGGTTGTAGTGGGCAGTTGTTCTTAGGCCAAGGTCTTCATTTAAAACATTTTTTATTATTTTATTACTAACACACATCAACCTCTGTTTTCGGACAGGATATTGATACCCGCCCTTGATGGCTTTGATTACTGACGGTCTTTTGCGGAACGTGGCCGGCCAGTTCTTTTATTGTCCTCAACACTGGAGATTTCATTGTAACTAGCAACACTACAGTACACAAACCTAAGCGTTATATTAAAATCTTTGAGCAACTTGAAAATGGCGAGTTGCCACAGCGATGTTCAGTTTTCTTTCAATGTCCATTCCACCGTGAAAAATTACGCAGTGATTGTTTAAAAAAATTACTGCGTAATTTTTGTTGTGATTTTCTTGAAGTGATGTTTTAAAACAACAGTAAAATATTTAAAAATAGATGCATTTTGTATAAAATCATGTTTGAGATTTAAAAATAATGTTCCACTGACAGAACTTTGGGACAAACTACGTAAATAAGATTTTACTTAATCAACTTGTTCTAGGTTATATTTTGTGTTTGTATTGAACACACATATAAGTAATCTTTTTATTTTTTCAGTGGTCAGCTGACTGAGATCAGGCCCAAACCAGTAGTGGTGAAAATGCAAAGGAAAAATATAAATACAAAAATTAATTTGTTCTATCTTTATCCATAATATATTTACAAATCTATACAATAATAGTCTATGCTTGTGAGGCGACCAATTTTTCGATGTTATACACCCCATAACATTTATATCTAAGAGCTTTTGTGTATATAATGGTGAATAATTTATTGAAATATACTCTGTATTGCGTAATTTACTTGCTATAAAATTATGAAATATAAATGTTTATAAAATAAGAATAATGTAAGATATGCTGAGATGTGTTTTATGTATCACATGTTTGATTTTATCAAAGTGTACTTGTTGTTCAATAAAATATTTAAATAATACCTTTTTAATAAAGCAGAAACCTTTTTATGAAGTTATAATCCTTGGCTATTAAGTACCTTATCTACATTTCAGTCAGGTTTAAGAACCCTATGTGTCACTGGACTTAAGCCAGCTTATTGATAATTTACTTTCTTTGTAGTAAGACTGAAACAAAGCCTTTTATTATAGAATCTAAATCAGTCTAATTACTCTGTTATGACGAGAGAAAAGGCACTCATCTATTTCCTCTCAACACTAAACGAAATTTAATAAAAAGCAATTCAGCCATTTTATCAATATGGCAGGTATGTTAATTCTGAGGTGTGCATGTCGCTGATGGTTACAAAACAAGCTTGACTTCCTCTCCTAAACCTACAGACGCCGAGCAATGTAACACCAAGATTGTAGTAGCGTGGTGACCGGTTCCACAATATTCTCAGCTGTATGTGACTGTAGCATTAGGTTGTTTTCCCGAGAAATAACATGGAAAATAGGGCCAAATAGAAAATAAGGTCTCGTGGTGGAAATCAGGTAGTGGCCACAGTGTAGTGACTCACCAGTAAAGTGCAGACAAAACTCTACTGGTGACCTAAGAACTGTCTTCAATTACTACAAGAGGCAAACTTAGCGCTGATGAAAGTTGCTGAATCATCAAAGTCGACCTTCAGCAATGAAGAGCACGAGAGAGATGTTGAGTCAAATTCTTGTAGATAACAAAAAACGTCGTCGTAGACTATTATAAGCACCGACATTGGGATTAGTTATTACTCAATTTCCTTTGTTGATTATTGAAGTTTCTTATCTATAAAGAAATTGACAAATTAATAAAATTAAACGCGTACCTTGAACAAATACATTCGGTTAGTCCGCTTTGTAACGAACGCGTGCATGAATACGTACATTTTATTTACATTAAATTTACTAGTTTCGAGGAAATTTCGCATATGGTATGCGCAAATTTGCTGAAGAAGTGTAGTGCATTTTCTCTGATTTTATTATTTGTAGGAATAAAATTATCTTGGTAAGTTTCTAATAGATACTAGTATACATTCCGCAGACAGCTTATTCAACCTGGTTGTAACGCACATTTCCTCTATCTTCCGTGATGCATGTTTTTCAATCCCAGAACTCTCATCTCATCCTCAAAAATTATTATAATTCCTTGTATTATTATAAGTTACGCTCTTCTAACAGATGCATTAAGTTAAGCAACTCGATCATCATTATTCTACATCAAATGTCTTTTTAAAATCACCGTTTATACATATACTATCCCTCAGATAAATCGTTTCGAATGTTTGTAAATTATGAGTCTCATCATGTAAGCACCCAGCTTTTTAAATTAAGTCATTTAAGAACTAAGTACTTATTTTTAATTTTAATTCGTGATTACGGTTCGGGTCAAATAAAAATAATCTCTGCTAGAGTAAAGTTTCTTTTCGCATATAAATATCATCAATATTATAAAACGAGTGAAAAATTTACTAGTCTTATAATATTGATGGTGCAACTGGTGTACGGTCAATATTGCTGCTGGGACAAATTAATGTACCCAACGAGATATAACGAACAAAAATACTGAATTGCATCGGTACATGTTATATGTATTAACATACTAAAACGTTCAGTGTGTTAAATAAATACGCTAACTTACTGTTAATGACTCAGAATTGGGTTATCTACATTTAGGCAATCAATTTTTACAAAACACAATATGTAGGTATTGTTCTGAAGGTAAATAAAAGCATATCAGTGATTATCTGTTACTATAAAGGGAAAAATAACCGAGCGTGCCAAGTTTATAGAAATAAAATATTTTTACTAAAGATGATTTGTAAGGAAGATGGACACACCACATGAGTTACACTAATACGATATAATTATAAAATTATTATTTATTAATAATAATTTCTTTATTTAGATTATATAATTAGAATATACCTAATTAAAGATGTTATAATGTAAAAAGTGTCCTGTTATCAAATATGTTTTATGTAATTTTTGTTGGAGTGGATTTAACTTTGTTGGAGGCAGGACGGCAAATTTAAGGGCTTTATTTTATTGCATGCATATCGGTTTTCTCCTGTTTTACAAAAAGGCTTTCTGAAACTATTTTTTCCGAGCACTTTCTAATCTCACCTATAATTGTAAATTCGCTGTATCCATCTTCCATCATTAAGTAGTGTAAAATAGCTAGTTCGGCGCCAAGTGCCAACCAGTAATCGGCCTCTGTTACAAGCTAAAATTGTAACTGGAAATTTTTAATCCGCCACAGTTTTCTTCTTCTTATTGTGTTTGGTATTTTTTTGTAGTTTCTTTATAAATATAGGTATACCATTTTTGACTACATTAATAATATGATTTTTTATTGTAATAGTAATAGAACAAATAATCACATAGTACTTCGTATATTAACTAAACATAGCACAATAATTGTATGGAAACTGCGTATATGGTGTTATGTATTCAGCCTTGAAGTCACTCAGTCAGTCTCATTAATTAGATAAGCTTTCTTTATTGTGTGATGGTTATTTTCTCATTGCTAGAATTCGTACCTACCAAACGATGGAATCGAAAACTTGCTTACTCTATTTACAGAGAGTTACACGTGACTAATGTTTCATTAGGCGCTGATTCAGACATTATTATCACAGCTTCTGTAATCTTGAGTTTATATATCTAGTATCTACGTATGCTCGAGATATAATGAGAATTTTACATACATATACCTCCCGAGATATCCGCAATAAGCACTAGTTTACAGTGCTCCGAGAGTTAAGCGTCTTTTTTGGTTTTGGTGGTAAGAGGCTTAAAAGTGTTTCAATAATAATGATTTAATTATGAATGAGGAAATTCGTAACATCCATGAGAAATAGTAAGATCATTAAAGTAGTTGCTTAAAAAATACATTTATTATAATGTCAGTTTAATAAAAGTTTTAAAGATTTGCTTCGCTGCAACCAAAGTTGATATACGATTAACTGCGGAACAATAAAGAATTTCAATTGTTATATGTTAAAGGAGTGTGTTAAAACTGCTGTGAAATGATAAGACTCGCAACGAAAATATTCCTAGGATATGTTTGACCTTTTATCAAAGCAACTACTACTTTATTGCGTGAGAATTATAGATAATCATAGTTTGCTCAAGATTTAGCTCTTGTAAATCATATATATTGGCTATATTTTTATATAAATGCTGAGTGTACCTGATCTGTGTACAACTTCATATTTCAAATGCTTACATAGGAAGCAGTCTCTCACACGATTCTAGTTTAGATTCTAGTTCCGATTTCTTGTTTTTGACTGTCATTTTCATGAGAGAAAATGAATGAATAATTTTAAGGGCGCTTAAATTATAGTACTTCACGGAAATTACATTTCTTCAAGTTTAGATTATTTCATGAGCGATGACGATATGATTATTTGTAACATGTTAAAATACTTTTTTCAGAATACACAAAAAATTGTGATAACCTATCAGTCTAGAGATAACCAATTGATCTATTTTTATTTTGATCCTGAATTGGGTTGACGTAATATGGGTTGTTTCAACACTGTTTGGACTAAAGGTAGGTATTGAAAAAAATAATTTAGTTTATATATTTTTATAAATAAAATATATATATTATAACACCCAGATAGCCAAAACAATACTCATCACACACATGATGACTGGACTGGAAATCGAATTCAGGATTTATTCAGTCCGAATACTAAAATTTCATAGAAAAAAATTGGAGTTTTAATATAGAATAAGGAAATTCTTCTCATAATCTCAAAAAATGATTTCTGCCGCGGAAATTCCCGTCACTATCAACTTACGACGTCATAACGAATCGTTCTTAATTTTTTACGTATGTTAACAGCAAAAACAAAAGTCCAGTCATGGCACATGACAGAGTTTGTGCCAAGCAAGGTCCGGGACCCTATATTCGGGAACATAATAACTATGACTATCACAGAAACGGCAGCATATAGGATCATCATGCAGGATGTGAGAGTGGGCCAATTACCTTCGTACACACCTTGTAAGTGTTAAAACAAGATTTTTGGCCGTCAAAACGTCATTGTATATATACGAGTACATTATAATGATTAATGTGCTAGAGATATGGATGAAAGTCTGAATTCATCGGTTATCTAGATATTCGGACTTATGCTTTAACATAAGGGTTATCCTTAGAGCTCATTAAGTTTCATTATTTTTGTCCACATTGATCCACATAACCTCGGCACGTCCAACATCTTAAAAATAAAATCTTAAACTAGAAATCTTTATGTGCTAAAAATTTATATTTGAGGATTAATAACACAAAAGTAAGGGTAGCTTTCAAAGCGTTTCAAAGCGGTCAAGGGTAATTTCAAAATCATGATATCAATTATTCTCAGTTACATATTAAATCCAATAATTTTTTGACATGGACGTTATAACTAGCTAATCTTAAGTTAATAAATGAATTAGTTCTCAAAGTGTTAACCCCGTAAATGTAATAAACATATGAATATAATATGACATTTATATTTTTTTAGATTTGCTTCTATCATTTGTCGCAATGTTCGAGTCAATATTGGCACCCGTAGTCGCGTGGTGCGGGTACAAGACGCGAAAAAGAATGATGCTTGGCTGGTCACTGGGTTGCATTTTGGTTTCTTTCAGCTGGTTTACAATTCCGTCAAACCTTAAACTTGAGGAAACAGGTAAGAAATTCACCATACGAAACATCACATATGAAAATCCTCACAAGAAATTCAAGTCAATTGTAATTTTATATTTGTATCCGAGGGTCCATCATCAATCAATCAATCAAGGGAAATTACTTAATACTTACAATCTTATCTATTGAAATAAATTTTCATATGACATTGTTCAACTGTGTCTAAACTAGATTTTGACGTTTGCATACTGATTTTGCAATTTTATATCTACATATATAACTGATAAATTTCGTCTTGTGTTTGAATTAAGAATTAATCAAGAAAAAGTCCATAAGTAGAATTCTCTTTCTTGAGCTGTTATACTTTTTTAAAAATAATATAGAGTACTAGAGAAATAGACATCTACATTAAGTCCACGCTAAGCGAATCTAGCAACAATGTAGGATGAAAACTCGAAAGATCAAAAAACCCAATAGACCAGTATGGAAGCAGTACTCCGCGAAAAACCCTCAACCACTCAACGCACGTTTCGCTCCGACACCGGAGCATCATCAGGAGATGTTGAGTGATCACTCATCGAACGCTGTTCGTAGAGGCAGAGGTTTTTCGCGGAGTACTGCTTCCATACTGGTCTATTGGGTTTTTGAACAATGGACTTCCGCAAAGTAACGCCTGATTCAATTAATTAAACTCGAAAGATGTTTCTTTCCAAAATCCTATGTTATACTTTTATTAATTTACAGAATTTTGCGAAAATCCAACTGTAAACACCGCCATACTTTTCTCCGGTCTATCCGCCCGGGCAGCAGTACGAATGTTTGTGACTGTCTTCGTAGCAATATGCTTCTGTCTGGCAAGGGTTGCGACCTGGAGCCATTACATAGCTTACACGGACGACCAAGATCCAAGAAAAACCACTGTTCACTTTGGTATAATTCATCCTTTTTATGACACCGTTTCAAATGACGATTAAATTTCCAACTTTCTGATTATTTTTTGTATTATTGTTAATTTGCAGGACTACTTGTGATAGCTCGAGTGATACCACTTATCTATGGATACAAGATGCTGAGCCAAGTTGTGGAGATAACTGTACTGCTAAAGATTCTCATTATAACAATAAGCACGCTCTTAAACTCGGCAAAAATTTACTTTAATGTACCGAATACTTCAAGTGAAATTGAACCGAAGGCTTTGCCTCCTATGGAAGACAGAGGTATTTTTTTGCATAGATTCTACAAAAACGATTTACTTTACTCTAATATCTACTTTTAAATATTCTGTAATTTTCCTGAAATATTAAACGAACGAAATGCTTCGTTTATTTATTGTTTATCGTCATTTTACAGGATTTTTTAGGAGTTTATTTAGAGTGCTATGTAATGTCCTCGCTATGTCCCAAATGTTGGCAATGGCGCTGCTCGTTACTGCCTTCTGGGGATTGGCATTTAACGAAGAGGAGATTATTAAGGTTGGTGAAATATATTTATAGCAAACTGTTCATGTTTCGGTCAAAGTAATTTGTATAATTTATGTAGTTGTTTATAATCCAAACATATTTTTTCTAATAAACATTATATTCATGGAATCTTTTAATAATATCAGCTTTTAATGTCATTCCGCTTTCTTACTATACGACTATTTCATTATCATTTTCTCAACAAATAGATTGGATTGTCGAACTGTTTGCGGATTTCTTTTAGAAAGGAGACATTAGAGCGGCTGATTTGGCTTTGTATTTCCAAATCACTATCAATATGGAATTGAAATAACTTTTACAATTTCAGACAAATTTCAACATATTCATCAAAAATGCAAGCGTAATCGATCACCATGTGGAATTCTTTCGGTACTTTTGTGCCATTCTTGGTGTAGTGGTGAGAACCCTTTTACATAATTTATTTATAAAGGTCGTAGCTAGCCTGCTGCCAATACATTTAGACAAAATAATGTTTTCATAGTTTAACAGATCTATTTGACAATTTTTTTTTCAGTACATTGGCGTGAAGTATTCGCCACCGATACGGGCAGAGTATGAAGTCCCCAGGGCCTTAAAGCACATATTTAAAATGACATTATTCACTGCCATCTTGTATATATTGATTGTTGTGGTGCCGCCATGTAAAAAGGGTCATGTGGCGGGCTTAGAAAACAGCAATGTATACACACATCCTCAATGCAGTTTGTCATGTGGGTAAGAAACACAAATTTTCATGTTTTACTCTATAAAGTAATATGTTAGTTCACACTTTTATCATTTCATAATGCAACGCTACCAAAATAAATTATGATATATATTCGTAGGTGCGTGCCTACATGGACTGAATACTCTCCTGTGTGTGTAGTGGACACTATGACCACTTATCTTTCACCATGTGAGGCTGGTTGTACTGGTTCCTTTACGATTGAAGATATAAAGTAAGTTTAAAGCATGTTAAATTATACGTTCGTTAGTAGCCTTCCCAATAGCATATCGCGATTAAGACTTAGAACAACTCTAGCAAAACTGATTTTATCAGATAATATATATATAAAATATGCTAAATAATTAGTTCTTTGTCTTCCTTGAACATTAAGTAATTCGATAGTCAGTTAATTTAACGTGATATTAGATATTATATTATAGTTTATTATATGTTAATCTTCTTTCTACAACTGCACTTCTATTTTTCTGGCTCGCTCCATACATGAGTGAGTAATTAGATTCTTTTTTTCAGGACATATTCCAACTGCAGCTGCGCAGGTCCGTCAGGGCGAGTGGCACCAGGAGCCTGCAGTAATTACAACTGTCAGAGTGGATATAACTTTCACTCAGCGGCATATGCTGCCATCATGACTTTGTCAGGTTAGTCAACTCAATCATAAAAATCAACTATAAATATAGATATAGGTATAAAAACTGAAAACTTAGAAGTTATTCTTATTATAAAGATGTCACTTTTTAGATTGTAAACTACTTTGTTTAGGAGAGATTATTAGGTCGTTTTATTTTGTGAATGACGTGTTGTCTATGGTCGGATTTAAAGAAGTAAACTTGATATGATTGACACTGTCACTCAATACATTTATTCTATGTCAAATTCTTAAGCTAAATAAATGGATACATAGTAAAAGAAAAACCAAGAGAAATATTGGTTTTAATTAATTATAATATTATAAATATTATATTATTATATTTTTAATATTGGTGTTTCTTTTACTATGTATCAGTGTATATACGACTTCTCTAGAACGTCTTCAGTACATTTTCTACACGTGTAATTGATAGCTTAGTGACGGCATGAAGCTCACGACCATTAAGCGTTGGTACTGGCATAGGTATTACTAAGGTTTTGATTTGGAATGGAATGTACATTACATTTGATTACGCAACACTGCACAACAACATTGGCGTAGACCACGTGCGGCAGGACATATGAAATACGCCGTATAGCTAAAGCAAATTATACTTTATCGGTTTCAGTGCTAGCGTTCCAGTCTCAAGGCATGGTGATTCTCAAATCTGTGGACCCTCGTGATAAGTCGATCGCCATGGGACTGATGTGGTCTGTCATCGCAGCTGTTTGTTTTGTCTGCGGCAATAATATTTTCTTGTCGATCTCCTGTGAGTTAAACTACCTCATAAGTGCCGATAAGGTTAAAAAAATAATAAACTTAAAATGTCGATGCTTTTGTGTCCGAAAATATATATGAAGCAATTACAAGGTTTTGATATTCGCAAAGAGCCAACGTATACTAATATTTTTAAAGTGTCAATTTAATATTTTAGTAAAATATAAATATATTACTAAGATAATATTTTTATTGCAGTAAAAACATGCAGTTGGTACACGGGAGACAAATGCCAGCTTCACGAACAGAAATTCTCGTACATGATTGCGTTTACCTGCTCAGGACTCGCGTTCATAGCATTAGCTATAAACGTCGTAGCAAGAGGGTATATGAAATATAAAAATAGGCAAAAAGAAAATATACACGAAGATGACGGAGAGAGAACTGCTATTGAATAGAATAGTAATTGTGAAAATATTCGTAATTATTACCTGAAGTCAGCCATCTTACAGATAGCACAATGAGAATAAAATTTATAATAAAAGCATAATAATAGTGCCCCTACCTAAGGTTTAATTGTAATCTTTCTGCGCCGGGATTTATAGTCTGTAAAAAGTATTCAATAATTATAGAGACTTAACCAGACGGGAGATTAGGATTTTAATTTTGATAACTTTAACATTTTGAATAATTAGTATAAAAATAAGTTATAGCTTTAGAACATAATAAGTTTAGCGTCCGCGAAAAATATAGATATTTAAAAATAGAGATATCATCAGTACTAAGTATCGTTGAAGTACACAACAAATAAGGTTTGTATTAAGTTCGATAAAAAATGTTTGCTGGAACTGGAACACCTCATTTTTCATCCTTATTCATTTGGTATTAACTACGTTGATTTCAAATCTACATTTATTAATTAAGTTTTTGAAATTAATTTTGTTATGTGGTAAAATTCTAGACTTCAATTTGAAGTTTTTATATAAAAATGTGAATGATATTTACGTATTATACGTAAATAAATACGTTCACTACATAAATGTACCTAATCGCAAAACTTTTTATGAAGTTTGTGTCGATTGGCATGAAATAATGCATAGAAGCAACTTATTTTATATTTGTTATAAAGTAAATATAGTCTTCTATGAGTAGGTACGTACGGATTCACACTCATTCCTCTGAATTCCAGTTACTGGTTATCAGTTATACCGCATACTGAATCCTAGAGTGCTTGTTAATTTACTGTTAGACTGTATTTATAATTGGTAATTGCTAAGATGGTGTTTCATATATTTTTGTAAATATTATCAAGAACATTAAAAGTAAAATGAATGGTCATACTTAAAATATATATAATAGTGACAATTTGTTTATAGGTACATCTTCACTTACTTTAAGTATTTTAAATAAATTTGTACATATTAATTTGTTGATGTATTTTACTTTAGATTAAAATGGTCAGCTACATTTAACTGGTGCCAGCCATCTTCGTCGGCGTGTAATTGACAATTATATTGAAAGTTGAAACATTCTTCGTTCTGGTTAAAAAAAGGCAGATACGCCGTTTGTACGCTGCACACAACAAATAGCAATCGAAAAACTTCCACTATTTTTTCAATGTTATCTTTTATTAAAATAATCTTAATGTTCAATTGTTCTTAATTTTTTCACACGGTGAATTTCATTCACATTGGTTTAATAAATTTGGTTGATCCAAGGAAAGCTATAGCTTTTATAGTTATATAACATAAAGTTTAGATCAAAATTCAAATTAGTCTATTTTCAAATAGTGCACGCAAGACAATAAAAATATTAGAATTTTCGTTCTTTATGTGATTAACGCTATTTATTGATTAGGGAATTACAGAATGAATTAAACTGTAAAATGTTTGAAATAATGTACCTACCTACTTATTATTTTTAAGTGTTTAAATCAAAAAAATTGCTTTTAAAAAGTTTCGTATAAAATTTTGAGACTAAATGTGTGGAGCAATATTCACATTCGATGACTTTGCTAATACGCCAATTGTAAACATTTTAATGATAAGCTAAATTTTTAAAAAGCCGTACTATAGCCGTATACTCAACGTATTTAATTTTAACAAAATTATATTTTTATATACACACATGAGACACTTACTTCTTTCTATCCTCCGGTTTTTTTGTTTTAGTAATTTCAACTTCCACTTAGTACTCTTAGCATTCTCTGTTATCTTAATTTTTTAATGTAGTTAAGGCCTAAGAACATTTATAAGTGAATTTAAACTGATATATTTTGTTGGGAATATGTTAAAATCTGTGAGGGTGATACTGGAACAAGTGGAAATTCCATAGAGTACCTAGGAAATTGTCGTGTGCTGTAATGTCAACTGTCAAAAACATCTGATTGTAAAACGTTCGGCTTTTTGTATGTAATTTATTATCATATTATAGTGTAAATATTGTTTGATAATAAAAACATGGGTGATAGATGCGAGGCTAAGGTATGTTATGTTATGGTTAAGCAATATATACGTCATAAAAATAATTACTATCTTGGTGCAATCTACGTGACCTTGTGTAAGGTCATGAATAACTAGCACTTAATAAAAGCATATTAGTTAGTTTTGTGGTTTATTCTTATCTTCGTACACGAAGAGACATGTAAACTCATAATTTAATATGCTCCTCAGAATTTTATCCACATTGCGGTTACAAATATTTTTATTCGAATAATGTTTCTGCACATTATCTAGTAGGGATGATTTGTATTTAAAAGGATTCAGGTATTTCCTTTGTTACGCTTAAACTTGTTCATGCAATAACAATTTTAATAAGAAAAGAATATTTTTGAAAAGTAAATTCAAAATTCCAGGCAGATGACAACAGGCTGAAACCGGCGGTAAGGTCCATGTAGATCATTTTTGTCACTAATTTGGTTTTGGCATTTTTAAGTATTATATATTATTTGGTTATAGAAACAACAGTAATGTTTATAGACATTATTTACTGGCAGGTTTATGCTTGGAAATCTGCTTAACATCTATAGTATATATTTATATTCCGATCACACATGAAGTAAATACAGTAGGGATTAGATGTTGTTTGTTCATATAAAACTTTCAAATTATTTAAGAGCCTAAAGTTATGAAATCCCTCACCTGTATCAATATATTGACTATATTTGTATCCAGTAATTAGTAAAGTTCATTAGAAGTTGATACAGGTGTTTCAAAGTGTAACAGCATAGCAATGAATTTGGCAGGTTGGTAAAGATTTAAAAAGACCCTATTTAAATAAAAGCATTATAGTTATAATTTTTATAACTTATGTATATTATAATTTTTAATTAACTAAATTAGGTAATCATATCACTTTTCATCACAGTATAAACTCATTTTTACAGAAAGCTGAAATTTTATTAAACTTAATTAATAAGGAGATTAATGAAGAATGATGGGCTCTAACTATAACGTAGTCAACATTTTGGAACACATTAATAAAAATATCAACCCAATTATTTAATTGTATTGTGTTTAAAACAAGTGATAATTTTCACATCATGTGTTGGAAATTTACAAAAGAGAACCTATATGAAATGACTCCAAAATTGATCTAAAGGTTAATTGGTCAGAACTTTTATATATATGTATATATACTTAAGTTGAAATTTAAGATGCACTGCTGAATTTTAAAGTAGTAACTTTGCATGTGTAGACATTTCAAAAGAAAAGATGCATTTTATAAAATTTCAATTTTAGTTATCAAACTGCATGACTTATACTATGGTTTTTTGAAACAAAAAAGGGCCTTGAAATCTTGTATCAATGTATTAGATTGTTAATAAACCATGTAATAGGTATTTAATGAAAATGGAAGAATAACCATTTAATTAATGACTGAAATAATTATTAAAAGTTATTAGCAATTATTGACTAATTATCTAATTTAAAACTGAATTCCAGTAAAGAATTCCAGTTATCTTTCTGCAATATATAAAAAACTTACAAAATTATTGACGTTTTACTGTAGTTTTCAAAAACTTATGTTCATTATCTCTGGAAATTTATTTTGACATTTCCTTAATTGTTCATACATATGTACTTTTTGTTTTATCAGAAATTTAACCCAGGAGCTCCAAGCCATACAAATTATTTGTTGTATTACTAGTCGGTGGTGGTAAGTTGAATGTTGAAATAACTTGTAGCCCATTCAGAGTAGCATTTGATTTATGGATTCTTTAGAAATTCTTATTGGGAATTCAAAATTTAAAACAACCAGTCATATTTGACAAAATAAATTTATAGCCTTTCATGCAACTAACCTGACCTACTATATTAACTGTGAAATATTGTTATTATTTTACACATAGTAATGTGAAGCACCTTTTTTCATTGGATTACTAATTTTTATAAGTATTAGAAGTAGTAACTAAAAGAAATTCACTTTTACTTTGAAGTTCTATAGCATTTTATGAATACAATCAATCAACATTATCCTGTAAGTGGGAAAGTGCAAATATTCTGTGAAATAGGCACTTGAATGAGAATTATCTTTATAAGCTATTCAAATTGTTAAACTATGGTTGTGAAATAAAAAAACAGTTAATTTATAAAATACATACTTATAAATACTTCAGATATATCTACATCACAACTAATTGTCAATACTGATACAACCAGTACTTATGGTCTCATTTACCCTAATCATGTCATAGATAAACAATACTCTTGTCTTGTCTACTACATATTTAGTTAGAAGGCAAATAGCTTACTGAGCACAAGTGTAAAGTTGTAAAGGCCTTAAAACCTTTTTGTTTCTGTTTTGACATAAAATGGATTTGCTTATGAATGTAAGTGTATTTCTGTTGTTTTTATTTAATATTTTTAAAAGAAATGTATTTTTAAATTCAGATTAAAAATTGACAATTCTCATGCTGCTTCTCAATTAAAAATATTTGAGATTACTTAGAAATTAGTCATAAAAGTATTTTGCGACCTTTTCACTTGCGTTACTTTTAAACGAGCCCCATATTGTTTATTATTATTTTGAAATATAACGATGGCAAAATTATTTCGTAGTGATTTGCCTTGAATTTTTGTTGTTTTGGTGCAGATATCCCTTTTCATTTGACAACACTTTTTACCAATTTTTTTTTATGCCATACCATACCAATACGATATTTTATATCTTATATATACCTATATGGTATTTACTATAAACATATACTACCAATTAAGTAAACGTTATTATGAAAATATATTTTTTTTATTCCTTTCATAGCAATCATTATTAAATTATATACGAATTATTAAAACGCATTCACTACTCTCTTGTGATATAAACCTTCGTGGAAGGTTTATAGCATATACTAGTAGATATCTTATACTTTATGCTTCGAGATGAGCTCACATAAACGGACAAATTTTTAGTTTGTGTTAACATATAATATAATTAAAAAGATAAATTGTTTAATAGTAGATAAACGCTCGCTTTAACTTGACGCAAGTTTTGTGATTTTTTTCATCGCGCTTGAAGTGAAATGGATATTCTTAGTAAGGTCGGTGATTAGTTTATATAAAATTGTCATTTATTATTAACACGAGTATCACATTTCAATTAATTACTGAAAAACAGATTAAAAATATATTCTTTAATGCTTTTACTATTAGTTTCAGTCTGACCGTGAGCACGGTTGCTGAATAGCATCCGAAATGTGATAAATAATATTACGCGATTTACTTCGTTATATCATATTTTATTTTATTTATATAATATACTTTACTATCGTAGTAATAAAAGTTAATTGTTGTGCTTATCGAGCTATTATACAATTTACAGTTTTTTAAATATTTAATAAGTGATCGATGCATCGAAGTCGTGATAGAATTAATGGAACTCTTTTATATAGTTATGAATGAGAGATTCCTTGAACGTTTAGAACTATTGTCTCAGTACTCAAGTATACATGAGTATCACACGATTCTCTAAAATATAAACTTATACGCTAAACTGAAACGACCGATGATTATTTGAAGATTTTCGCTATATAAGCAACAAAGCGGCGTCGTGTAGCCATGTTTTTTCTATGTAAAGATATTTTTGTAAATAATTGATCGGACCTGGAACAGTACCTTCGTTACTCCTATAGAAAGTGAAATTAAGAGTTATTTTTTTTTCAAACCAATTATCTAAATATATAAATATATGTAGCTAATGATAATTTTAATATTAGGCACAAGTCCGTCTTTCGTATCGTTACAGATAAGTAATAGGTTGGTCATAGGTTACGATAAGCGAAATAATCAATTTATCGGCAATAACTGGCGTTAATTACCTCTGTTTAGAAAGACGAAAGACCAAATTATGTATCATTTTTACTTATAAGTTGGTAAGTTCAGTAACAAGCTGAAATTTATTTATTATAATATAGCTAAATATATTTATTATAATTTATTAAATTAGTTCCGCTAAATATCTCTTCTCATACATTTCATATAATATATCAAACATGCGGTCGGTTAGCCCTAGGTTATATTATATAATGGGCGCTAACACAACTGATACAAACATATAATTTAAATACGTATATATTTAAGACAAATACGTTTACAAATGTCGGCTGAGGTCTGGCCATTGCGCCCACGAGGTCGTCATACACAATACAATACAGAATTATGTATATACTTTTCGCTTTAAGGATGAAATGAAGAGATCACTATGTAAATCGATATAACTTGCAAGGTCAAATATATGTAATACTGTATAGAAAAATCATATTGTTGGGACGTATTCATGCATGTCTGTTTCCTTGATATAACTAGATGATTTTATAAGGTAGTATTAAATAGATCATATATGTATTAAATAGATAATACCGAGAATTTTTGAAAATCCCTAACACTTACTACATGTTATCAGTTATTTTGTCTTACAAATTCTTTTATTACGTATTCACAGATTACGTACGATACGAATTATATTCGTCATTCTTATTGTTGGTTTTTTAATGTGTTATCTATTTATCTCTACGTAAGTATTGTGCCTTTTAAAAGTAGCATAATCTAATGTTTTTTTTGATTTTTATAAGTATTCCAAAAGGAAGGATGGGATAAGTACCTACATTACATGTATCTGTTTCCTTCGCAGAAAAGTGAAGTATTTCTGAAATTGATCGTGTTTTCTCCGAATTGGAACGAAAGACCTTCAGATTATAAATATGTGTTCCTTTAAACATGAAAAGATTCATAATCTACTAGAATGCCTCAAACAAACTGTATGCTCAGATACGCCATGTTATGTGTAAAAAGTCATCGAGAGTTGGATATTAGCTGTATGCATAAGTTTAATTATCTAATTTGAAAAACTATCTATTATTCTTAGCATATTATGGTTCTATTTATTTATTATTACAGGAAATTATTGTCTGAATGAGGTACAAGAAAAATTAAGCGGGGGAATAATAATGACGTCACGCAGACATTAACGTTATAGTAGAAATAATGCTAAGTAGGCAAAAAATTGGTTTGAAATCTCTTCAATACCTTCAATATTATTTAAGCAGGCTATTGAAATAAAGAAAAAAATAACTAATATTTTTTTACATTTTTGCTAATTGTAAAAAACCGATTTCGTACCAAAAAAAATTAAATTGCTTGCTTCTGTGTTAATTTTGCTATATTTTTTATAAATATAGCATTTATGTTTTACCAATTCGACTAATCTGAAGTTATCATGTCGTTAACCCCTGAAGTGAATCCTTGAAAATAGTTTTTACAGTTCAAAGTGTAACCCAGAATTTCCGTAAAACTTAAAAATATGAAATAAATGCTATTTAATAATTTCTATTTGGCTCTTTTATTGCGGTCCAATATATTTCGGTCGATGTTTTCAACTTGTCTTATGGCTTTGAGGAAAAACAGTCGGTTCAAAATGCTCTTTAACGATTTGAAGTTATTATAGTTATAAAAAGTTTGAAGTATTATAATTATAAAATATAATAATTTTCAAAGTATTCACTTTTCTCTTTTAAAACAACCCTTTAATTTCTTATTTTTCTATAGTTATATGTAGTATTTTGATTTCGCTTGCGCGTCTCTCTGTTTCTTGCTAGGATCTCTATTGCGCGCTCAAGGCAATAGACTCAATTGGAGCTAATAAAGCAAGTGGTCAATAAAATAAATGAAACTTTCTAGAAAATTCTTGTCAATTTGTGTTTAACCATTGATAACAATACAAATAACGTACATGTATATTTAATACGCTTAAGTCATTAGTTACGTCACAATTTTTATTTCTTTCACCACAATTATAAAAATTAATGTAACATTTTTAAAAATATTTATAACAACTTATCTCTAATAGATCTAATCTTATCTCTCATAGATAAAATTTTAAAAAGTGCTCTGCTATCCTGACTCGAAATTAAATGGAAGTGGTGTTCTTATGGAAAAAATATCCGCTTGTTGTAAAACATCGTGCAATGTTTTCTTATTGTTTTACAGTAATACAGTTTATTTAAATGCTCCCACTTTTTTTATCTGTTGTCTACGATTTTTACGATTAGTTATCTAGTGTGTGCGCGCGCTACGAACTCAACTCACGCGTTGTTATTCAGTCATTATATTTATCTTATCCAGAAACAGGGTGACAGGTATATGAGATACAATCCTGTCGATACCCCAAAGGTTTTAAAACGACATCAGATAGGTTGGATTGTGATATGAGCGATAATGTCAAGTGAGACAGAGTTTATTCGTTCGTGGGTATGTATTTTTTTCTAACGCGCAGATACGAATGATAACAATTTGTACTGTTAAAGTAAGGTGTGCGAAAAAAATTATAAACAAAATATAAGATAACATATTTCATTTAACTCCAAATGAACAGTGAAACAATGAATAAAATTCAATTAGTTTTCATTTTAAATAGAGTCCTAACTGACTCACATGTTAATAAGTATACAAATTAATATCCTACCTTAAAATTGAATTTATTTATTTTTATCTTCTGAAAAAGTTCTAGTTTTATTGGAATTACCCTGCAAGTTGTTGCTTAATCCCTGTAAATTTAAGGAATTTATCGTAAAGTTTCTATAATGCAATATAATATTTCGTCTAACATATAAGATCTTAGTTGTTCATACGATGTTAATATCACTTAAAACAATATCAGTAGGTAATATAAGGCCAGCCTTCCCTGAGAAATTCTATGTTTTGCCATGTACTGAAAGGATTTTGCAACGAATTACGCTATTAAATAATTGTTTTAAATCATTAAGACAATATTAAATATATTTTCCATCAAGGTGAAATGAGGACAATTACATAAGCCATTGTGCGTTATATTATGTAGAATATATGCGTGTAGAATATCATTCATGATAATATCAAGGTTATGTTTGTTTCATTTATTTATGCGCGCCAATTAAATGAGACGTTACTCGTGGATTTGTCTGGTTCGGTTTGCTATTGATCATGCTTTTAGTTAATAATTTCCATTTTGAAGACCACCATTCTCAGTCATTAAGGAGAAATATACATTTTAAAATTATACATGTAGTAAATGTTAGGTAAAATTGTCAGCCCGGTTTAAGAGAGTTTAACAAAGTTTGAGGTTGATTTTTTATTCAGTAATTTTGGATAGATTCTAAGAATTTATTCACTTATATTACACCACGAACAATTAGTTGACATTGACAAATATAAATAAGGGGTCAAGGATTCAATCAGTCCGAAGCAAATTAAAAATCCAAAAATTAAAATATAATATATATAATTAAACTAATATAATTAAAATCAAATCAAATTAAATCAACAGGCTTTGGTACAAATATTTTATGTTTATATGATTTTTTTGGAGTAAACGCCCGGATTGTGATTAACAGTAGCCGTCGGGGCCCGGCCGGTGCAATCTGACCATTTATCGTGTTTGATAGCAGAGTTCAGTCTAAAGGTCATTGATTTTTGTAGACGTATAACGTACTTCTATCAAATATTTGTATGCTTATGTAAGGATTATTGTCTTTAAATCACGATATAATATGAAGAAATATAAAAGTATCTTTGATGAAACAAATGCTATCGACGGGAACTAAAGTTCAATGTTGCCATGGTTACCACTATTTTTGACTATAATGACGTTGTAATCACACACGATATTAAAACGTAATTTTAACAAGGCCGTAAATCTTTTGTCATTTAAAGTTATGCACCAATATATGTTCTTGCTTTTGCATTGTTTTTTAAAATTAAAATGTCACCCCCTAAGGCGATAATGATAATTATGTTTTCTATGTAAACGCAGCCGCCATTTTAAGTATTAAACAAAAATTAAAATAATTGCTATCTATTTTTGCCGACCGCAAGATGTTATTAAGTTACAGGTAATAACATCGCTTATGTTATTAGGTATGTTCTTTGTATTTTTATTCAATGTTGTTAAATAAGTAATTGTATGAATGTGATTAGAGGGACAGTCCGCACAAATTTAGGGTTCCGTGTATAAACGGGTTCGTTTGTATCTCTATCTGTCCGTCACCAGGCTGTATATCATGAACCGGAATAGACAGTTGAAATTTTCACAGACGATGTATTTTTGTTGCTGCTATAACAACAAACACTAAAAAACAGGATAAAATATTTTTTTTATGGAAATTTTTGTTAGGATACTCGTACGAATCTCATCGTAAGCAGTCCGACTCGCACTTATTCATTTTCCACACGATAATAGGTGGTCAAAACAATAATGTCGGTAATAACTAAGAACAAAAAAAGCAATTGAGAAACGTCTTACATATTTAGTTAAATTTGTTAAAATTTTAGTTTAAATTTGAATAAATCATAAAAACATTAACTGCATATTTCAGATCCGGAGTCACCAAAGAACACCGTCAGGTTCCAGGGATTTTAAGGAAGCGACCAAACGAGATGCCTTAGCTCGGCTGGAGGTAGAGCTGGAGAGGCTGCTCTCTACACTTCCTGAACCCAAAAGACCAGCAGTCGAGAAGGAGTTTAAGGGATTCAAGAACTTATTTAGCAGGTTCTTGGCTGAACGTAAGTTATATCTGTTTATATATTCATAAACATATATATATATTGTAAACTTTGGTTTTCGTGAGTACCCACATAAAACTTAACTGAATTAAATAAAGTGGAATATAGATGCATAATTTCAATTTGCTATCGCTAAGTTGAAAAGGTATTCGAACCCCGGTAAGGTCAACATTTTTGTGATAAGCATATCTGTTGGCTGTGGTTTGGGTGTGATATATTTATAATAATTAGATTATTTAGTTATAATAATTAGACGGGATAAAAATAACATTAATCAACAATGAACGAAGCATCTCTTTTATCGGTAAACTCTTATTGATTCATCGGGCTAATTCAGTTAACAAACGTTATTCTGTTTAACAATCTATGTTAATCTTCAGGAACATCCATTTGTTTGCCGTATGCCATTTATTAATGTGTTTCTTTACAGAGGGTCCCTCTGTAACATGGCAGAAAATCCAGAAGCTGCCCGAGGGTGCTGTCATAGACTACTCCACTCTGAGCACGCCGACCACCGATAACATTCACCACATGCTGGATAAGCTTGTTGTTGTTAAGTTGAATGGAGGTCTTGGCACTTCCATGGGCTGTAAGGGACCTAAGTCTGTGATTCAGGTTCGGAATGAGCTAACCTTCTTGGACTTAACAGTACAACAAATTGAGGTAAGAAAGAATATCTTTCAGGATATACTAACTAACCTAGTTTAATAAATATTAATTTTATATGGATTTGTAATAATATAAAATAAACTAAAGCATATTTAATTATAATTGTTGTTTATGGGAAAAAGCTGAAGAGCTTCATTTGAAGCTGAAGAGTTTGAGCCCACAAGACTGAGTTAATCGTTGCATTAATCGAAGAAGGCTTTAATAACATCTTATACTCGTTTAGTATACGGGTCACCTGCATTTTGAAATGTGCTCTTGTACGGAATTCACACGATTCCATTTTCTTTGATAGCGCATAGAAATGTACGCCTAGATTTTGTTTAATTTCAGCACCTCAACAAAACATACAAATGTAACGTGCCTCTGGTTCTTATGAACTCCTTCAATACGGACGAAGATACTCAAAAAGTGATTCGCAAGTACAAGGGATTGAAGCTGGACATACATACATTCAACCAATCGTGCCACCCGAGAATTAACAGGGAATCGTTGCTGCCCATACCCAAGAATGCGGACGTACATAATGATATTGAGGCGTAAGCAAACATTTTATTCACATTCAATGAAATTAACCATTTCAACTTGTAACTACTTTTCATCGAAATATTAAATTTAAATTTTTAAATTATTATTTAAATTTCGAATTTGAAATTGCGTGCCTTAGCGTTTATTCATTTTTCAAATTTCGAACAGAGGATCAAATAAATAATTTAAAAGTAACGTTTTAATTCATTACGATAATTTGATGATTATTTGTTTGTGTGGGTAGAAAATATAAATGCACCTTGTTAGAAGTGTTTCACGCCATCTTTAAGAAATATTTCTATTTCCAGATGGTACCCTCCCGGCCACGGCGACTTCTACGAATCGTTCTACAATTCAGGTCTCCTCCAGAAATTCATAAAAGAAGGCCGGACTTACTGCTTCATCAGCAACATAGACAACCTTGGAGCCACCGTCGACCTGAACATCCTAAGTCTACTCCTGAATCCTGAGCAAAAATCGTCAGAGTTCGTCATGGAAGTCACCGACAAGACCAGGGCTGATGTCAAAGGAGGTACCCTCATTCAGTACGAAGATAAATTGCGGCTCTTAGAAATTGCACAAGTACCGAAGGAGCACGTCGATGACTTCAAATCAGTCAGCCAGTTCAAATTCTTCAACACGAACAACTTGTGGGCGAAATTGGATGCCATTCAGAGGGTGGTCGAACAGGGGTCCCTAAACATGGAGATAATTGTCAATAACAAGAGCTTGGCCGACGGTCTCAACGTGATCCAGCTAGAAACGGCCGTTGGTGCAGCAATGAAGTGCTTCGAGGGTGGCATCGGTGTGAATGTGCCAAGAAGTCGGTTCCTTCCCGTGAAGAAAACATCTGATTTGCTGCTAGTGATGTCTAATTTGTATAGTTTATCGCACGGATCGCTAGTGATGTCCCCACAGCGGATGTTCCCGTCTACGCCTCTAGTGAAGTTGGGTGACAATCACTTTGCGAAGGTTAAGGAGTTTTTGAACCGGTTCGCGACGATACCCGACCTCATCGAGTTGGATCATTTGACGGTGTCTGGTGATGTCACATTTGGCAGAGGAGTCTCTTTGAAGGTGAGTTCTTCAATTTTTACCACCGGTACTTTATGAATCTCGTAAGATTTCCTCTTCGTCGGCTTCGGCTTCTTCATTTTTTGTTTTTTTTTATAAAGGACGGCAACGCGCCCGTAACCCTCCTGGCGTTGCTGTCCATGAGCCCACCCGCTCGTTTGCCCCCTGTCTCATAAAAAACTGATATAAAATTTGTTAGACTTTAAGGGGGGTTCTTAAAAAGATATCAAGTAGTAAAATGTATTATGCAATTCAAATACTACTAATTTGTATTTTTTTTCAGGGCACAGTAATAATAATTGCCAATCACGGGGATCGAATTGACATCCCCTCGGGAGCTCTGCTAGAAAACAAAATAGTGTCTGGAAACTTGCGTATATTAGATCACTAATATTTAAGGAAGTTCGATTAATTCATTTCTTGTTTTACTAAATATAGATTCGTTGGAAATTTGGCATACTATCATTGGAAAAAAATATTTTATTCTAAATTTATTTTTTTATGTATTATTTATTTTATAATAGTATAGAACACTTCCATAGCTGTAGTTTATTTTGTAAGTATAAAATATCGTCGTCCTTACAATACAATATTAGTGAGAGCGAGACGACATATATTTATTTTATTGAATTTGCCAAATATTTCATATTTGCTTCACGAATTTATTTTTATTCAGATGAATAAGCACAATTTATAGCGTAAGTACAATTGTAATTTATAAAGATTTTTTAATATTTGTAATTAGTTAAGTATATTATTATTTTTCATGTTAGATTGAGTGCCATTGGGAAATAAACAACTTAATATATTTTGCCTTTTATTTCATTCTACACAAGGATACATGAGTTAGGAGTCTTATATTTTATTAATTATACATATTATTATTCGTTAAAATTACACAGATAATTGTGATCTCTAGTTGTACATAAATTATGTGTTGATATTATAATTATCAGCTGACGCCGTTAAGAATTACGACTTTATTCACACTGGCTCGGCTGGCGGCGAAACTAAACGCCGCTGATATAAAACAGAACACCACGCTCACGACTGGCATCACCCAGACAATGTCCTTATGAAATATACATACACCGTTCATTTTGTAGGCACAGGTCAAATCTGAAATAAAAAGACGTTAAATTCCTTTTGTTTGTCTGTATATCATCACCATCATCATCAGCCTATACTCGTCCACTGCTAGACATAGGCCTCTCCCAAGGAGCGCCACAACATTGTCTGTATATGACTATTGGTAAATGCGGTATTAAACAAAAACGAAAATCACGGGTCTATTTAGTTTTGAATCAGAAAATATTGGTACAATTTCGTCGTATCGACATAGTACCATACTTACCGCTAATTAACATATATACGAGATGCCCCAAAGCGTGAGACACCAGACCCACTATCGCAAAAGCCACTCCAACAGCCAACGGCTTGTCAATCCTCCGCGTACAACGTAGGATGACCATACCTTGCATTAACAAGGACGCAGCTGAAATGTATAAGTTTTTAATAATAGCGTCTACAATAAAATTTTGTAGAATTTACTCATTTAAAGGAAAACACTTTATTAACGTATTAAGCTACGTATTTATACAAATTTTAAGTATATTTTACATTATTTTAAACTTTCCCGACGTTTCGCCTAATTTACAGCGTATTAATTTTGTAAAAATACATAGGTTAATCCGTTAATAAAGTTTTTTTGTTTAAATGAGTAATAGTTATGTTAACAAAAGAACATATTAGAATGTACTCGTTTAGTAATACACCAAAACTCGATAATGTATTTAGTATTTTAAGCAAATATTTTGTAGGCTCAAAACTTTAAACTTTCAACAACTTACTAAACGTTTTCTAAATATCAAATAAGTACTCAAATGGAGGATATGGCACCTGCTCCTGTGGTGTGAACGTGTGGAATTTAATCACTCAGTAGGATTGTTTATTGATCAACGAACGTTATTCAAAGGTCGTCGTTACAGAAAAAATATTTTCGCCCAAAATTTGCTCATCGTCCGTTCGCGAAATTTTACGTTTTGGTCGTAGTCGTAGTCTTACCTCCAGCCGCTAACATAACGGTAAAGAAGACCAGGTAGATGTTATAGATGAGAGCACACGATGGAAGCAATGAGCACCCGCCACGCACCGCGCGCCGCGTCTCTCCGCCGCATGTGCAGTTTTGTAAGATCCTGAAAGGGCGAGACAAGATCTGTAATAACTATAAGAATGTAGAAAACGCTAGAAAAAAGAAAAGAAATAAGCTTCTCCATTTTCACGACATTTTTAATTTAAGCTAGGCTATTATTGATAGTAGCGAAATATAAATGTTATGTTATATATTTCTCAATAAATCAACAATAGTTGACTTTTTTATCTTTACAATATTGATAAACTCACAAGAATCCATTGAGATCCTCGTATTGGTTACAACCAGCGTGGCATGGAGAAAAATAGGTCGTTTGAGAATCCAGTTCACATACAGGACTGAAACCGTACGACTCTGAAGAACACCTGGGAAATAATTAGCCATTTAAAGTCAGTAAACATTGTTTAATCAACACCCAGACTGGCACTCTAAGCGATTAATCTCGCTATTTTTTATTAAATTTATCTATGTTTGAAAATTCCAAGATGTTACTATAATTTTTCTTAAAAAATTCAATCAATATCTTCAAAACTATTGCGTAACAGTAAATAAATAAATAAAAGTCGGTCAATTTCATTTAAGATATATACCCGCATTGCATACTACATTCGGGTTGACTGTATTTCCCACTTAATCCTGCCATGTCTCCCGTGTTACAGCTAAGGGCAGCAAGAACACAGAATAGAACACCAACAAAGGCTGCCACTGCTCCCCCTACCTTCGATGCTGTAGTAGCTTTGACACCATCGTTTCGCCGACCCGAGAAACGCATGCGGAATATCTGCCGTTACGTATAAAGTATTTAAGACGAATTTTTATTACTAGATTTAAGATTCCTATATGGGACGACTGGAGCCATGCCGACCTGACACGGATACCGCTGCAAGGTCGGTTCCGCTCTGACTGACAGGGAGGTGTAAAGAGTACGCTTCTGCCATTTTCTACCTCACCACCATAGACCCAATATCACCACTGACTTTACGGCGTGTGTATGCGATTTAAGGTTTATTTTAGATAGTTCTTGTCAAAACTAGATACGCAGAACTTTTAAGCTTGCCTAGCACTAAGTGCTTCAGTTTGATATTATGATCTGAATTATTATTATATGCAGGAATAATTATTATATTAATCACTTTATTTGTAGGAAATTTCATTGTATTTAAGAAAGTGGCACTTACAGATACGAAAAAAATGATAACTAGAGATCTGAAGATGTCAATAATAACTCGAGATGTTCGTGGATCTTGTCGTATTGTCTCCACATAGAATTTTGTCTGAAACATTAATAAACATAATTTTATTTAATTTATAATTAAAAAAAAGTTGAAATATCTTCATTTGGATGCCACAACAATGTGATCTTTTGTGAAAATCTGATAAATATTAATTATTACGTACTCAATAACTCTCAATATGCAAAAGTTAAACCTGTAACAAGGATGTTTCATAATTATTGAAGCCAAAAATGGCAATCGTGATGAAAGACATCCCTAACGACTGCAGGATCAGCGCCCTATTCTTCATCACTCGACGAAGCGGCTGCAGTAAACCTATTAAAAACCCAAACATAAATTGAACTTCATATTGTTAAATGATAATTGTAATTTAATATCTTATTAAACCCAAATGGCTGAAAACGCATAACATCAAGCTCAATCGAAGGGCAAACATTAAAAATTTAAGCTACAATACAAAGTTACAGATAAACTAAAATAAATACTCACATGTCCTCTCAAGAGGGTCAATCTCCTTATATGTTGGCATCTGTCTCGGGAAGAGAGTGTAAAGGATACTGAACATAAGAGTTAGCATAGAGAGGGACACGTGTGCCTCATACCAGTCTTCTCTAACGGACCCTGGTCGGAGCCAATTGGTGCCACTCAGACCAAGAGATAGACGGATTGAGATAAGAATACCTGTGGAGAAAAAATACAAAGGTAAATCACGCTTCAGTCTTTAGATTCTTCATTCTTGTGTGCAATGAGTCACATTATTGCACACAACCACTCTTTTTTTCGCGGAGTACCTACTGCTTTCATACTGGTCTATTAGGATTTTGAACTATGGACTTCCGCAAAGGAACGCCTGATTTAATTAATTACAATGCAAACCGTGATGTGACGATTATAAACATAATTAATAAACTTGCCTTACAAATAATCATTCAAGATTTTATTAATTATATTTATTTATAATATCTTTGGAAAGACATGTTGGAAAGCTTAAGAGTTACAAAAAATTTACTTAAAGGGTAAGGTCAAATAAAACAAAATCTTTTTTGTATACCGACTGATATTATTTTTAAAAGTAGACGTGAAAACGTAACGACGGCTCCATAGACACGAGTGAAAAATTAATGTTTAAATAATATTTAAAAACATACCGTAAAAGTAAGGTCCGCTTTGTGGTTCATGATCATCCAGATATGTGATACCATGCGCCCATATACTGATCTTGGTAAGACCACACAAGACCGCTGTGATCACCAAAAACACACCACGTATCGTTTTATGAGGATCTACAACTTCTGAGTATTCTGATATCGTACCACCATGACATAGTTCTAGGGAGAAAAAGGTATTCAATGTGAAAAATTACTTCATTAATGGAAGGTTCGTACTACAGCAATCATTTGGATTTCAGGCTATGACTTAGATTATTTTTGTTTATTAGGTACCAGATGGAGCATTTAATAAAATTCGATAATATGAACTAAATTGTTTGTTGAAAAATATCAGTTAGTTTCGATTTCGGTATAATAATATTAAAATTTGTAGCAAAGTATCAAATATACATTCACACATTCACAAATAAAAGTATAATTATTATTGAATAAGTAAGACGCCGGTGGTGACTGACTTGTTATATTTTTACGTAAATGAGTAGTAAATTAAATAATTATTATAATGCTATCAGATAAACAGAGATGATTGATGAAATTTTTACATGTTGTTATTTCTTAAATTAGATTTATCAGAAACTTGCTGATAAGTATACTATCAACATATTAAATTAGCTTGGAGGTCCAAATATTTGCATACAAATCTATGTAATGGTCGAATGGCAAAAAAATCGAAACGAGAGATTTGGTAGGACTTAAGACACGTTGAAATTATAGCTTATGTCAAACATATGCAGATTATCGTATATCTATCCTAAGCTCCATTTTCAGGCTAGAGGTTCAATTTTTTATCCAAATGAGCTATAGAAAACTACATATCGGCCGCAAATGGAACGGCAAAACTGGGCTTGAGCACACTAGTTGTGCAATATTACATAATGACAGAATATTTTGGACAGTTCTAGTGCGAATGTATGTGTCGAAACTTCAATTGAAACTATATAAGGATTTTTTAAACTCAGTACCGCCGGTAGAAGGTTCATTCATAAAAGTATATTCTGAATATATACGTAACAACTTAACAGTCAATTTTAGCAATTTTTTCAGCGTCAAACGATTAGACATACCTACTTGCGGCACATTAATATTAGGGAACGGAAAGGCGAGGATTATTAAACCAGATATAGCCGTGGTTCCCAGCCAGAAGGAGAGCGTAAAGTTACGGTAGCCTTTCCCCTGCCATGCTACCAGAACACCCAGAAGGAATTCAGCAACACCAACGCCGATTTTAACCCAATCTAAAAATACAATAAATATATTTATGTGAAGCTTCTGGCATTGTGAGGGCTTCTTTTTTAATTTTTTTAATGAGATTCTTTGTTGAACTGGAAATATTTATCTACGTACTAAGTTTTCAGAGCCAAAAAACGATATATCACTAAATATCACCTTGGTTAATAGTATGTAAAAAGCCTGTGTTATCATTTCTTCGTAGAAGTAAAAAGACATTGCTTTCAAGGAAGATCACAATGAGGAGTGAACCCTGCAGGAACAGATCGAAGCGAGGTAGCGTCAAAATATACTTCCTTAGTAGTTCCCATACTTTTCGTATTACTGAAAACAACATGATGAAACTGTCAGTTCAAAGTTCTTTAATGGTTACATTATAATATAAGGCGTGGCTGTGCTTTTACCACGAAACTTTTATATTGCGTGCGGTGTATCCCTTTAGACACCTTCACACAGCCCTGTCACTATAATATAATCAATCAATTCTAATTGAAAAAGCATATAAGGTAATACTTACTCGATATCATCTTGGTTTTATTAAAATATAAACAACGAAAACTTGCTTTATACAAATTTATGTTTTATATCGCTCATCTTTTAATATTATGAAATTTCGGAATATTGTCTAAAGCTGTGTATAAAGTTATGATTGCCAAAAGGGACTGATTAGTGATTCCATATCGTATAGAAACAGTATCTCTATTATCATGTTTCTGTTATATCTCTTCCTGATATTTTATATTTACGCTTTATCGCCTACTAATTAGTACAATAAAACCCTGATAAAGATACTTTTAACTTAAAGGTGATTATAATTTTTACTTACTACTTTTTACTATTTCACCCACTTAGTATAAAGAAAATGAACAAAAATGTATTTTTTACTTGTCAAAGTTAATAAAAAAAAGTTAATAAACTAACTGATAATAGTATTGCGATTTACATAATTTATATTATTTGTGGAATCCATTTTTTTAAGTTAACAGCGCCATCTATAGATTCTTTAAAGAACTATTCCGAAGCGTGCCCAGCCCACTCTTTGCCTGTGGGAAAATGACTCCGTCATACTACCTCTTTTTACATTAATTTGCTATGCATTAAATATCGACGGTTATATTATATTACATAATAGACGTTTAAAGACAGCACTCGTATCAAAAATGTAATTAGAATTAATAATTAAAATTAAAATAAAAGTATACTCATGGTACATACAAAAAATCGTTCCTTGTCTTGGAACCAACACCAATGTACGAATATCACCACAAATAAATGAGTAGGCATGGATTTATTTAAACAGCAAATGCGTGCATTTTTTTATTTGTAAAAAATTAGTTCAGATTGCGAAACACAAAATAAATATTAGATAACCTTAATCTATCAACAAAATTGCAAAATCAATTTAATTATAACAAGGTGTGTTTAGATATATGAGTATGAGTATTTAAATCTAACATCCTTTTTCAAATTGTATAGTAAATTGGGTAGCGTCGGAAATGTCAAACATTCCAATAGTTTCAAAAACTTGACGCTCGTATCGTTATATTAATATTTCTATCAGCCATTGATTATCTATTAAATTGAATTGCATTTGAATGGGAATGTCTTAAGAGCCGATTATGTTCTGTTCTAGCCATGGAACAAAGTGTGTGACGCGAGTGTAGACACCAGGGAAGCCAGGCTCGGCGCATTTCTTCCCAAAGGAAACCACGCCGATTTGATAGAAGAATGTCTTGTAGGTCTCAGAGTTCCACTGAAATAAAAAAAGTTAAACATTCTCTTAATCGGGCTTGCCTATAAGCTCAACATATGAATAACTGTATTGTAAAGTTTTATTCAAAGCTATTCAGTAGTTTTTAAGTGAAAGAGTTACAAATATCAAAATATTGACATTTGCATTTATAATATTGGTGGGTTTAAATAAAGCAATAAATGCGCGTTACATATTTAAAAGAAAACCTTTGTAATGGATTAAGACACGATTTATTTTTACTAAAATCATTTCGAATACTTTTCAGTAATCGCGGTTACGGCCAGACTGAAATGTGATTTGAAAGTATCACAATGTTGCATGCCATTTATGACTACCGGGGTGATAATTAGAACACTATAATAAATATCATGTCCGCAGCAATAGATGGCGGTAGAAAAAATAAATAACGTTTTAATCTGTTATAAAGAATTTTATATCAATAAAATACTAATAATACTCACAATGGGTTGCATCAGGGGTCCTCCGCTGTCTCCCTGACAGGCATCCTGTCTGCCGTCTTTCCAGCCTGCACACAACACCCTCTCATCGATGACCTGCTTTTCGTAGACTTTGTATGTCTCCTTGCACGCGGAGTTACTTACTACGGGTAGCTGAGCTACTTGGAGATGCGACGCAGAGGGACCGCCTTAAACGATAGACGACAAGATTAGAAATATCATTTGCTAACGGAAGGCCTATAAAAAATATAAGAATGATATTTATAGAAATAATAAGTTGATCAACATTACTTTTTAACTCTTTCCTATTATATTAGATTTATATATCTAACGCTAATATTATTATTGGTTGAAAAATCATAGCAATAGTGAATATGTAAAACGAATTCTGTTATTCCATAACGATTCAAATGGAAAAAAACCTTTAATGGACGCTACGCTATGGATTTATGCTAATATTATTATTGATCGCGAAACCAGAACAAAAGATTTGTGTACCGGTATGCTGGATATTTCAAAATGGAATTGTATTTTTCAAATTAACGATATAAATGGGAAGAAATGTTTATTAGGTTAAACATATATTATTATTGATTGCAAAACCAGAGCGCTCGTTTTGTGTGATATTTAAAATGGAATACTGTAACAGTTCAATCGATTATTCTATACGTACAATAAATAAAAAGTATTCAAATGACTTACGGTACGCAACATCTCCCCAACCCGCGATAAGGGGATTGTACTTCTCAAATGTTAGAGACCGCAATTTCTGATCTTGAGGAATGCAGATTGGTTTTATGAGTTCTGAAACAAAATACCATTATTTGATTAAAATAAACCCAGACTAAAAATAGATTTATTGATATTTAAAGAAACGGAATACTTAACGCTGAGGAAGTTAAATGCGAAGGTCATTTTAACTTTTTTTAATATGTTTGCGTAGTTATATATAATGATCCAATTATTAAATTAAAATCAATGAAACTGCAAAATAATCCATCTCAGATAAGTTATATACCACAAGAATTACTTCAATAAATTAAAGCAATTATTTATTTTATTTGTTTGCTCAACTACCTAGCATTAAAGCTTGAACGTGTTTTTGAGAGTAATACGGTGGGTTAGTATTTGACGTTGCATTAATTCAAAGCCTTAATTTTATTGCACCATTCTTTAGACAGAAAATTCGACCGTTTCGTCTGCCGTCAGCAGGTTGAAGGTACATAGTAATATTTTCAACGAGTTAAAAATTTGGTCCATTTTATTAGCTGCTTTTTTAACGGGAGGCAAAGTTACGTCACTGCGAAAATTTTCCTAGATATCCAAGCAATCCAAACTCCTGCCTGTGGTTTGCGTAGTCTGTGGAGTTTTTATCAATAAAGCTTGATTGATAAAAACTCCACAGACTACGCAAAGCATCGATGTCTTCAATCTCTAAACTTACTTGTAAACTGTACATCCTTGTCTAATATTAGTAAGCCGATATCATTAGTGAAGGCTCTCGAATCGTATTCCTCGTGTTTGATCTTTGATTTGATTAACACATCTATTGGGACTGCCCCATCATTCTCACTTGCTAGATCCAATTCTCCTAGACGCACAACGTATCTGAAATAATTTAATACTCGGTTAGTTTTCATTGCGATTTTATTGACGAAAGAAAAACCTTCTGAACAATCTAATAGTAATCGGTTACTAAAACTCTTTAAATTTATTGATATATTTAAAATCAGATTTGTGAATTGGTTCTTGGTTATTCTTAAGTTGCTTTGTTTTGATAGGACTTTCTAAGACGTAGTATTGTAATTTTATCCTTATGCAACATACTGTCGTTCGTCGTTCAATGATGAAGGCTAGCATTGTAATAAATAATAATGGTAGGTATCATCATCGTACCATACAACAATTATTATTTATTGCCACATATTGCGATTATTTAAATTGCGACGCTTACTATGCGGATGTGCGCGTTTGGCAAAACCTTTTTAAATATTTGATTGGCGGTTTTTGAATTCATTTACAAAAGACTATTGTCATATTTTTATCTGCAATCCCAAAATTTCGACCACACAAATAAGGAAAATATCTCTGTATATGTTCCGTTCGTTCGTTGTTTGTGTTTTTGATACTCGATTATACTAGATTCTGATAGTGCTGCATCACAAAATTAATAAACATTCTAAGCTTGTTCATTCAAGGATATGATTCAGTTCTAATATTAGATTCGATTTTCAGTCACTATGATGCGACAGTGAGATAAAAATACGCATTGAGAATTATTAATTTGCTATTACATACAAGTTATCCGTGTTTTGTATAGATAACTTAAATGCATATTACGTGTAGTCAAAGTCCTTTTGTGTTAACTATAATATAAGTCATAAAGTAAAGAATTCAATAAATTTACCATAGATTATTCGGAAGCTTTTTAATTTATTTCAGAAGGTAACTATGGCATACAGTGATTAAATTACAATAACAATAATCTATTGCACAATTTAAAGTTATTGATAAAAATTATGGAAAATTAAAAATTGGTAAAATTATATGAGAAATAGGCAGACACAATTCTGCATTTGCTAGGCATAATTTTCCTTCTACTAGTGGTGGGTTGGCCTTTAAAATTATTTTACCGATGCATAAAAAGTGAACGGTGATACCGATTTCCGGACATAAATATTCAACTCAGGAATTTAATTTCTTATAAGAACCTGGTGGGTGGAATCATGACAAATGAGTAGGTGGAACTCGAGTCACGTTACCTGTTTCTTACTCTTTGCTAACTACAGTCCATATCACACTTTGTAATAAGACTTTATTATTTCAATCAATTTATAAAGACAAACATTTCTTTCAACAAAATGTATTCTTCAAGAAAAGCCATTTAACATGTCAATTGACTCCTTTACAATATATTTATTAAGCAGGTTAACTTACAAGAGATCTTCGTGGCCATGTATGCAATGGGCGGCTGTGAGTACGTGGTGCTGAGTCACCAGAGACCCTCCACATTTCCACCTGGTTTCAGGGCCTCCGCGACTGTCGTGGTATCCCAATAGAGCCATCCAGGGAAAGTCACCTGAAATGTGTGATGAAATTGTATGAATGGAGTTATCCTCGTTTGTAGATATTGTTCAGATTTAATATTACGTCACTTTTATTTTTATTTACTTTCCACCGAAATACAAAACGCCAACAACAAAACTCCTTACCAGTAGTGGAGAGGATAGACGGATGTCGACATTTTTCTTAGTCAAAGGGGTCGCGGGGGGGTTAAGTCTATAGAATGTTGATTATTGTTAAGCAATGACGTTTATAATCTCTGCATAGTATTTTTGTTACAGAATATCCAAAATTAACGATTAATGCTAGTGTTGTATGGACATTAAAACAGGAGTCTAACAGAGGCGAACAGCGCCTATACTTTATCCGTACTCATCTTAAACAGTGACATTAAAACTTCGCTAGTGTACTTTTCAAATAAATATCGTTTAAGTATGTAAACAGTGGGATCGTAGTTGCAAGCTGCTAATGTTTTTGAGTGGTTATTTATACCTTCTAAACAAATAGCTCATATTAAGTGGTAAATTGCACTTAGTTGAATACACAAGTTAAACACTGTAATTATACTTGTATTGGCTCAAATGATCAGCAATTACGTAAGATTATAGTAATTTGTTATAAATTCTTAGCTGACGCCTGCAAATTCGTCTTCATGGATGATTAATTTACATTTTTCTTTTATTTTTCTTTATGTATGTCTATATATGTATATAAATATATATAATACTAATAGTTGTCCATAATCGGCCTCTCTCCTCCATTTTTTTCGCATTATAGAGAACATGATATACACGGTGCTAAACTTTACCTAGTTTAGCGGGTACGCCATTAACAACTCGACTAAAGGATGCTTCGCTGATTCCACAGACTGGCGGTTCCGGAAGTGACGACACTGGTGTCAGACTGTCTGTGTCTGCAGACTTTCCCTGAGGCGTCGGTGCAACTGTAGTGGTGGTGGGAACCGATCCCTCGCCGGGAAAACCAGGTATTGGACAGCAGACCTAAAAAGAATGAGTTTGATAAAACGAAGTTGATCTTTTGATCGACCAATAACTTCTTATTGCCTTTGTAATCCCAAATATTTACGCTGCAATTAAAGAGACGAATTGTTTTATTTTTGATGAATAATATACGATTTATATATTTAATACGTCGAGGTTTCTTTTCCGCTTATTAATTCGAAACAATTATCTTGTGATTCATATCGAATAATAAATTACCTTAGGATCATTCCCATCAAACCCACACTGTGATTTTCTTAAAATGTTCACAACAACTTTATCCCGAGGATTCCGTAGCAGCTTAAAGTAGGGATCACACTCTTGTATCCTAATGCAATTGCCGACCCCACCATCCACCGTTTGACATGTGTTCTCTGGAACATTAATACGATTACACTAAATTACTGCATTTCAAAATTCACCTCAAATTCTATGTAACTAGAAATATTCTAGCCAAATTTTAACATAACTGCGAGAATTACATATGAAATATTTAGGGTAAACAAAAAATATTAAGAATGAATCAAAATTTACGACTGTTCAACTAGAATATCCACCAAACAAGCGACATTATTGTTATTCACAGTTATAATAGATTATAAAGTAACCTTTGAATAATTATGAATGATTTCGGTTTATTTACATTAAATGATGCAAAAATGATTATTACTAGCTTTACTAACTAATATTTCTGATATTTAGTATTAAGAGTACAAAAATGATTTAACATTACGGTCAATAAATTTGTATGCGCAATTCAACATGTTTTCAAAGATGAAGACACGGACATGCAAACAAAGCCGCATTCACACCGATACGTTTAGAACTAATGTCAAGTTAAATTTTTTTTAAATGCGACAGCTGAATTATTGTATTTGTTTGGTTGAAATTAAATAATTAGTCAATATGAATACACAATTCCATTAGACGCGGAATTTCTATATTTCTGGATTACAACAATATTAGTATGTTATAAGGGTAGTATACAATTATTTGTATTAATAAGTGAAAGTTAGTTGCATTATAAACCTATTATTTTACTTATAATGAAATAAGGTGTTCACAGAGTAATTAAAATATATATTTATATGTCACTAGCTGATCCGGCAAACGTTGTTTTGCCATACATGTGATTTAAATTTTCAATTAATGAATAAAAAATAAAGGTTGATCGTAGAAGGGTGAAAATTACGGATTGTATGTATTTTTGTATGTTGTATCATAAAAAACTAAAAAAAGAAACTAAAAATGTTGTCTAAAAATAAAATTAAAAATTTAGGGGTGGACTACCATTAACATTTAGGGGGATGAAAAATAGATGTTGGCCGATTCTCAGACCTAGTCAATACGCTCACAAAGTTTCATGAGATCGGTGAAACCGTTTCAGAGGAGTTCAAGTTCGAACATTGTGACACAAGAATTATACATTAGATTTAGCAGTTTATCGTTGAACGGTGGGACGTCTCATTTATACAGATTATTAGACAACTACAAAAACGGGGAAGCACCGGTCGTAACAACGATTTGAAATTACATTTCGGTGTGACGCGACGTCGCGATTTATTAAGTACACATTTGACCCATTCGATGACCACCGAGCGGCCTTCGAACGTGTTATTCAACGGCGAGGAAAAGGTCTTGATTTTAGTGACTTTGGCCGTGTCGATTGAGACCAGTTATATCATAAATTAAGTTGGTAAACTTATGTTACAATTATTATTACGTTACTAGGTAATATGTTAGCTGTTTATAAATTTACGGAATTCAACTTACACCGATTCAAATTAACGCCAGCTCTTGATAAGATAATCAATTTATTTTGAAATAGCTAGCAATAGTTGGAATTTGCACACGCTACCCAAAGTTGATAGTAAACATTGCAATTTGTGCTGTCTACTAATTGCTTTACACCATATATGGACATAACAGGTTAACAGAATTATGTCATGGTAAAAGTTATAATACAAAGTATTAAGCAATGTTTAATAAGATATAAATACATACACTCTTTACTACATAGGGGACCTAAAACAGTGGAACGTTTTTGTCTACAATTGAAAATTCACAAAAACTTGAGGCATCAAAGTCATCAACCTTTTGTTCGCCATGTCTCAACATTTGTGGCTGCCTGATCTGTTTAAGTTACAAAATTTCGATTGTATTAAATTTTAAATGAACCATTATTTGTTAAAAACATTTTATAATAATGAAGTAACTTTTACGAGTCGCTGTCGATACGCTCGGCTACCTCAAAGTAGAACAACAAAACCTTTAATTCACTTTTAATTAAGTTTAACTCGAGTATGAATAATACGCCAGCATGCACCAACACCAATATAAAAGCATATACTTTGTTCCATGCACCGTTACCATGCGCTATAATGTATAAATATTTACTAAATATTCCAGCTGGTCCAAAATTCAGGTTTTGTCTTGAGGCTGACGGTGGCACAGGTGTTAAGGTTGGAAGGGTTGTCTCCTCTTCACCGTTTCTATCTCCAAAAGACGGCTTAGTATCAAAGACAGGAGCACTCGTATCTGGATTTATGTCGCTCCCAAACGCGGGTTTATTTGATATAGTTCCCATTATCAGACCACTGCTGTGATTTGAAAAGCCTGGCTTGTAAACATCTTCGAAATTATCTCGATGTGTGCTAATATCCAAAATAGGGCTATTCGTTATAGGTTCTAATGGCTCATTTCCATGTTTATTATTGTCCGGGTTTTCTGGTACATTGTTATTAACCAAAGATGGATTTTTTGTTATAAAGTCTTGAAACATAAGACCGTTCTGTGTTTGTTTCGGTTCTTTATAATTAAGTTCAAAATTGTTGTCTCTAGGGAAATCTGGTCTGACAAAATTACCGCCTGGGTTTGTGCCAGGAAATCGCACATTGTTGGATTGATAATAATTGTTGTCGTAGTTATTATATGGATTATTAGCTATTGGTCGGTTGTTGAATGGATAGATGAAGGCTGCGTTGCTGTTTTGTGTTTCAGGTTGAAAGCTGAGGAGAGAACTTAGTTGCTGTCTTATCCTTTTTGGATTTATAACATTTTCACTAAATCCATATTGGTATGGCTGTCGATACTGACGGTCATTCGGGTAGAAACCTAAATAAAATAAATATTCGTTTTAAATAAAAGTTCTTCGTTATATATAGATATAAAGTCAATTATATATATACATAAACTCGTAAATTAAAATTGTCAATTAAGTTCTTGATTATGCAAATCCTAAACTTAAATTCCTAAACGATAAAAATGTATTTATGATAATAACATAAAATATTTGTGAATGTTCTGGTATAATTTTTTCTTTATTTTCGGAATTGATTAAATTTAAAACGTTTAACATACAATATATGTCCCAATACATTTCTCCCAAACTCTTTCATTATCACAGTTGTTCTTTGAGAATCCCTGACCTCTGTATAATATAATAAATCTTACATATATGTATAAATAAAACAGTGCAAATGTTATAGCAACAAATCCATAATAGTGTAAAATATATTCAAAAATACATTTAATTTAGCTCTTTAGGAAAGCGAAGCTAAGTTTCAAGGTCACCTATGCCAAAGCTAAAAAGCAAAAAACGATAAAAAAATTATTTATGAATAGTCACGTTAACTAAACATTTCAAGGAGAACACAGGCCAATAAAACTTTTAGCAGTCGTAAAAAAATCCTTTGAAGTATGACTTTAGTCAAACTGATTGTACAAAAAGTGTCTAATTTTTTCAATATTTATTAATACGATTGTTTCAATTTTATACAATGATAGTAACATGATAAAACAATGATAGTAATCCGCTCTGTGTAACTTATATAGTAAAATCAAGAATGATATAAGAAATAGTTATTTGGTATATTATTGTTCATTACGTTAAACAATATTTGATATTCAATTTATATGTACTTTGATTTTGTAAAATATATGATCAGGACAGGATAAAGTTAGTTTGATTCATTAATCAATTTTATGAAAAACAAACCAATCATCACAATGTGGTACTTACATAATATATTATAGACATAATTTATTATTTCTAGAAGTCACTTCTACTAATTTCATATTAATTTAGTGTTCATAATTTATAAGTATCTCAGAATCAAGAAAACATGATATACTTAATCATAATGTAGCACAACTTTTTTTTTGTTTGTCTATTTTTTATCTACCAAACGTTTTAAGTTTATACTATTTATGAAGACATTTAAGTACAAATGTACTTTTCTGAGGTTGTTATACCAATTTTCGAGAGATTAAACCGAATTAAACTGTAATTAGTATGTGATTTCCGCTATTTAATGGAAAGACAACTATTGTTTAACACTGGCTGGAAATAAAAAGTTAACAGTAATGTTACGTTAAAAAAGAGATCCTCATAAATTTTCGTCTGTTTTTTCGTTCTTTGTACTATATGTTTACTATATTTATTCGACTTCTGTGGTTGTTTCGGAAGGAAACTGAATGTTTCTGATATTCTATCATATCTATGGTTATGATATAGGATTTATCCTAAAGTTTTTCTTTAATAAAAAATATAAAATATAATCAACATACTAAGACGCCTATCATTTTGAAGTTTTTTATGAAACGAGGTAAAGCTCAGAAAAACAGGTGTAGGTCACGTAGAAATCGGAAAACTTATTTATATTAAACTATTTGAAGGTTTAGAGATGGAAATTTAGGAAACCAGAGGTACTTCCGTGTGTAATAAGAGAATGATCCGCACACCATCTTCATTATAATCATTTATAATCAAATGATAAAAAAAACCACTCACCAAACTGTCCAAACACAAATGGAACACAGAAACAAATACACACGAACACACTCAACATTATAAACACACGATAAAATTAATTCTAAACGAAAACGCAGCAGCAAATTTTTCAAAGCGTGCGTCTTTTGCCGCCAGTTTTATAAACTGAGATCGCAGATCTTGGCCAAGTTAGTTGATATTATATTTAAAGAAGGTCACTCGACGTCACATTGACCGGAACTTATAATGGAATCGAAATTTACCCCACGCATATGTCGCCTATAGTTGATTCAAAGGGATAGATGAATCATTATATTAATTATTTATGTCGGCTTAGGTTCTTAGTACAAAGATTTCAGAATAAGTAATAAATATTTTTTCTTCAATCCAGTACGAATGAAATAGCTGCTTAATAAATAAAAAGAGGAAAGTAGAACTACTCAGAGTTGTCGGTCTTTATTTGTTATTGTTATTTGTAATTATATTTATAACGAGTAGGTATAATTAATAAAAATATATAAAATGTACTCTCACTAACCTTTAAGTTTTTCCGACCTTTTCCGACCCTTGTTCTTCACCACAATTTTGACCCTCCTTTTGACATGCTTCTGACCGGGAGCATAATTGCTTTTATAAGTATATTTCGTCACATTGTTTATTAGTCCATTTCTGGTGAACGCCTGGTTTCCCTCCACTGGATACGTGCTGGAATCACTGTGTCCATAATCTGGGTAGTGGCTATAAGTTGGATAACCGTGGCCGTAAGTGGGATATTCGCTGCCATAAGTGGGATAATCGTGGGCGTAAGTGGGAGAGTCGTGTCCGTAAATCGGGGTTCCGTGTTCCGGGTAGAGACACGGCTTTTTATCGTGTAATTTCTTATTGTAATAGCAGTCATGACCGAAAAGACTCTGGATTAAAGCATCGTAAGCTTCATAGTATTCTGGTGGGTGCGTAGGCGTCGGTGGTTTGTATATAAATGGGGTTTTTAGACATTTTTCGTGTTTTTGAGCTAGAATTAGCAAAACTGGAAACGATTGTATTAGTTTGCAAATTGTTTGACCGTCTATTGTCATCGTTATGTGAAATCTGACCGTATTCTGAGAAATCAAATGCGAACTGAATTGGAATATACATCAAAATTAATTTTGAATTATGAAATAGATGATTATTATCCGCGTGTTCATTGAACATACAGATTTTATCTTGTAAACTTTCTAAAATATTAAATTCATGGGTAAATTTCATCAATTGTTAAAAAATGGGGTGAAGGTCCGTGATATTATAATTTAAATATCTAATTAGGCACATACGTGGCAATATGCCGCATCTCAATAAGCGGTTAATTCACTTCGATGTCAATACTTCAATGTGATATTTTTTAGATTTGCTGCGGTTTCCTTTATGTTTTTAATAATCCAGACAACACTTAAAAGTTTACAGACAATAGCTACAGTAATTATAAAAAAAATATCCAAAATAAACACTAAAAATTAACAATTCCTTCCGGCCGTTCGGGGTAAAACCCAAATTACGAATCTGCGAATAGAATTCAATGTCAATTCAAAATCAGTAGATATTCGTTTTATTTCCCGATCTTTTCCGAGAAGTGACCAAGATGACCGTGATTGGGAGGTTCATGTTGCGTAAACGTGAATGAGAATGCATTTCAATCACATTACGCATGGAACATTGACTTTTTCTGCTAAATTTAATGGGAACTGTACAGTGATTAAATGTTACGTAATCATAGTTCTATGAAAAGTTTATGTAGCAATGTTCTAATAGACCCCTTATTATTTAACTTTTATTCGTTGAATGGAAAAAAGACATGAAAATTCTCAAAATCATCTTAAACTTGATTCTAAGATATGTACCTAATAAGCTTGGAGTTGTTTTCTTTTTTAGAATGATATATAAAATAAGCGGCGATCCCATTACCTACACCGATTTACAAGTTTGATTTTATTATAAATATATTAATTTATTATATTATATATATTTTACTTGCATGAGTTTATTATTGATAAATTTTTACAAATGCTGCCGTAATTTAGTATTATTTTTATGTTTAAACTTACATTGCAAAGTTATAATTATATTACATTTACCTTAAGAAATAATTAACACTTTGAAGTGATACAAATTGTGTAAATAACATTAGCTATGGGCTCACTAATTATTAATTTATACGTATTCAATGAATAGAAAATACAATTATATGCCTTTAAAGCTAAACAAATGATTTTTACAATGGTGACTATGTATATACTTAGTTATAAGATGTAAATGTATTTTTAGCGATTAATGTAAATAAGTTCTATCGTATTAGCGATGCTGTAAAGATAGAAGTGTGTATGGTAAATAAATAAATAAAATAAAATTTTCAGCCTCGAGTTTTGAGTTTTTTTTATTTTTGATTTTTGCACATTAGGAAAATTTTTTTTGTAGGTGCTAAAAACTTAGTAACATCCATTAGTTCTATATGCATCTGTTTGACATTGAAAATTGTCGAAAGGTGGTCAAAACTGGTATCTAAGACGCCATTATTTTAGATATTGGCTTTTCCTATCACATTGGCGAGTTTGGTTAACTGTACAATGTTATAGTTAAATAAAGATCTGACGCACACCGGAGACAGTCTAGAATAAGCCAGGTGCAAATGTTATCACGTTTTGGGAATTATGTAGCTTTCTATTTCTTAATATCTAACTTATGGCCCAACTTACATAATCTACGCAACACCGAGGCATGGAATAGAGTTATAAGCTAAAAGTTTTTGTTATAATTTGTTGTAAATATTAATTCTTCAGAAAAAAATACATCATGAGTACAAGTTATATTCGAAAACGCTGATTGAACTGATCGCAGCGAATGTGTGAAAAGCACTCGGCGCTCGCACTCTTTGTCCTGCTTTCATGAGACCGCTTCCAACACACACTGTGCACGAGGCTAGTATCGAACGTACACTACACAATTGTGACATTAATTCGTCTCGCTGATCGCCACGTTACTCGTGCGAATCTGTAAACAACGGGACCTCCAATCAATCATTTTAGCGTCGAAAAACGATCCTAAGAGTTGCCAGTGGTTAAATCAAGAAACATATTTAAACCTATATCCTATTCAATTAATTATGAATTACACATTACCCGGAGACAGTTTTGAAGTCAACTCAAGGTGTTAGAACCTAGTATTACTAATTCCTATTGAGTCATAAATAATTCTGATTTATAAGGTCGACATGTGACAAGCTGAGAAAGCTATTCACTATCGGGTCTCTTTGTATGTAAAAATGTACTTTTAGTATCCATATATGTATAAGATATTAATATATAATGTAAGGCAAGGTAATTTCACGTGAATTCGATGCAAATTGTAGTGAATGAATTAAAAACAAAGGATAGTTATATACAAATTTATTTGTAAAATGTACATATATAATTTAAGTTATGACTAAAAGGCATACTATGGCTTTCTTACAGCTAAACATATTTATTTACAGTATATTTCACAATATCAATTGAGATTACATCAAGGCAGTAAGAGTCCACCATTTTCAAGTCCGAACAGCTTGACCGCTTTTCTTTTAAAATTGTTAAGATTGCCTAACATATTATTTAAAGATGTCTCGTACCGTTTTAAAAGGAAACTATTTAGATTATTTAGTCTTTACACACACAACAGAATCCAAAACTAGGTAAAAAGTAAGAATTTTTACAAATATTTGATAAACTGTACTGGAATATTATATCAAATGTTGGGTAGCGATTTTTATAAAGACATTAATGGCCGCAAGATTTTAATATAACGTATATTTAAAAATATTTGTTATATATTTAAAAGACGAGTACAAAATGTGCTTTAGATAAATCGTCACGATTTCTAAGAACGTTTCTTAATAAGTTACGAGTTCCATGAACGTTATTTAGTTGTAATCATCATGCTAATTATAACGGCAAACTAAAGTTCCATTCAAAGTATACAGTATTATTTTCGCTTCGTTTATCTCATAATGGGACACATTTAATATCTTTTTGAGTGTTGTTGACGTAATTCTGTTCAATAAAAAAATACGCATTAAAATATACTATAAAGCATGGATTAGAGACAGTACCGCGCTTGTTAGCATGGTAACGTTAATGCTATAAATTGGTAACCATGGCAACCGATACTATCTTTAGTGCACGTTTTATACAAAAAAGCGTTTTGTTGAGATCAAACAAGAAATTTGACTTAGGCCTGTTCTTTGCCTATATGTATGGAGTCTGGTACGAAGAAATAATTTATCAAAAACATTCACGAAACTCATTAGCGAATAAGGTCTTAGATATGCTAATCAATAAATCAACAATCGATTTCACACCATTGTTGTTTCAGAAATAATTTACTATAATGATAAGTTTCTGTTTTATCATAAGTGCTAATAATTTTTTATTAGAGGTGAAATAATGAATTACTGAATATTTATAGCACTTAAACGTAAACATTGTAAATTGCGTAGTAAAATCAGTTATAATTTACGTAAAAATATTACTTAGTTCGAAAAAAGTTCTTTTCTCAAATAATGCGCGGAAATCAAGTTTTTTTTCACTAAACAGCTTTCAATGTGCCAGTCAATTCGAAATTTAAATTAAATCTTGATAAGTTACCTCTTTCGTCGCTTCGTCATTTTTAAATTACATGACAAATATGATGTTATAAAGCAATTTAGACGACAGATATGGATTTTCATACAACTATTGCCGGCCGCTGTTCGACTAGTACAAGTTCGATTTATCTCAAAGAAGGAAGTCAAAATAATGCTCAAATCTCTAAGCATGTTTCAGAAATATCTATTTGACAACTCCGTTGGCCCAGTGGTCAGTATGCCGAAGTTCCGAACAAAGGTTCGATCCTTGGCACATAAATGGTATGATGACTGTGTATTATATTATTTGTATTTATTGTATTATATATATTTAAAAATGTTTACCAAGTGTATTAACACTCACAATATATTAGGTGTATATTATTATTAAGTGGAAAATAAGCAACACTTAAGCGCTCCCAAGAAATTTCAGCCTAAAACAGCATTCCGGTGTGAGTCAGTTGGAGTGATTTCTCGCTGGATGCGGAGGTGGAAGTGGTTGTAGAGCCGGATTTGCAACTGCTATGATACTGTCCCCACGAGCTGCTACCACTTGGGGGCGGGATTCTTCTGTTTCCTGTAAGAATTAAGACAAACGTAGAAGCGGCTCTCAATAGCAATCTGAATTCGCCGTGTTTCTGGTTAGAAATAATTTTTAAGGGCATAATTAAAGTTTATTCTAATATACATACTACTCAAATACAGTAAGGAGAAATTTAATATTATATTTTTATTTAAGTTGTATAGGGCGAATTACAGTGTTGGAGATGTTGATTGATATATTGGACTGTTAAATTGATATATTGTTAAAAACTGTTATATTGTTATTACTGAATATTGTTAAATACTGTTATTGAGTCTGTTTAGGCGTCGCATGTTACTCTTATTATGATTTGTTGCAGACTGACTGAAATCTTAAAACTATCTCATAATATTAATTCTCAGCGGGCCGCTGAGACAACTGTTCGGAGTTCATTACCCGAACAAGTTGATTTCTACATTTACAACAGATATGTTTGACATGTCCAAACTAAGTATAATTTGTGGGCATCTGACCTTTATCATGTCAAAGTGAAATTGAAATGGTTTTGAAACTATTACGATCTCGTAAATATTAGACTAAAAACCGCTATTCTGTAGTTCTAATAGCGATAGCAATTCTCCGATGGAATACTTGCAAACCTACAGCACAGCTATATTATATAGCTATATACAAACACATTTAAATTTTTATAATTGTGTGCAGAAGCTGAAAATTGAAGTCGAGGTATAAATAATACCGTACTAATTATGAAATATATAAAACATATAATAATAATGAAAAAAATTATACTAATAACTGTTCAGAGAACGATTACAAAACCAAAATATATATTGTTCTTTGGATATCCAATAGTTTTCTATAGTATATGTATTTAATATATACAACAAAAGTATACTTACAGGTGGTGGAGTGCTGGTACTGGAGTAAGAACACCTGGAGTCGGCGTCGTCACTCTCAGTCTTCATACCCCACCAGCTAAAAAATTTCAAAGCTCATAAAAATACACTATGTAAAAAATGTTTTATTTTATATAAATAATATTTAGTAGAAAAATACTAACGTGTGATTGGAATTTCTCGCATCTGGACTGGCTCGGACACCATCATCGCCTTCCTGAATTCGAGAAACTATTAGTTTTCTAACATGCAAAACATTATTACGTCATCATCAATTCATCGCCATACAAATTCGATTGGAGATTCTAAGCCTTGTAACTACGGATTATCGCATAATCAATCTTGGACCCAGCACCGGTAATCTGTATCGATAATCATGGAAATTGGACATCAATGTTTTGCAGCTTTTGCAATTGCAAAAGAGCGATCCAAAAACTGAAATTATTTAAAGAAAAACACTTTATTAACGTGATCACACACGCTGCAAAGCACGCGAAACGTCGGAAAAATTTAAAATAATGTAAATATATTTAAATTTCGCAAAATACATAACATTAATCCGTCAATTCTTTAAATGAATAAGTTATGTTAATAAAAGACAATATTAACTGAAATTATATTATACGAATACTTAACGAAAATATCATAATATTCCTACCAAAGCATTGAGGGTCTAAAAAGATTGAATTTGTAAAAATTGTGTGCCTAAAATGTGCAATCACTAATTTCAAAGTATTTTAAGCAACAAAGAAAAAGATATCTCTTTAGAAGCATGCAAAAGTAATATTGTGAATGCAATTGTGTTTCTACTTACCAAAGCTATAACCAGTACCAAGTTAGTTGCAAAACGAAAAGTAAACGTTAAAATTTGCGTGAATAACGTTACCTCATGCTTATCTACTGTTAAATTATACGAAAAATATTAAGAATAGAACTAGGTGGATAGATCGATAGAAAACTGATAATACATTTCACCTTATTGGAATTATACCGTATTGGAATGACCTGAGAAATCAATTCTTAGATACTTAGATACAATTGAATGGTCGAAGTAAAACTAATCGACGGACGCGAAATTAATTGTGATTCTAATTCAGTCCAACTCAAATGGGATGGAGTTATTTGCATTAGAATTTAGGCAAATCATTTTCCCTTCAACGATAATTGTTGAATTATACTCGTCTATAAAAAAAAATACGAGTTAAAATACGAGAGAGTTAAAATTCTATTAGACCAATTTACTAGCAATACTCCGGGAACACTTGCTTCAACGAACGCTGTTCAACATCCTGAGGATGCTCCAGTGTGTTTGAGGGTTTTGAGCATTGCTAGTAAATTAGTCTATTAGAGTTTTATACTAGACTACCGAAAAGTAATGCCCGATTCTATTAATTATATTAATTTTTACCAGTGTCCGCTCAACGGCATCAAAAACCTGTCAAAACACTAAGTTGAAATATCATTTGTCTATTCTGACACTCAAGATTAGTCTTATTAGAAACGACCATTGCAGTACAGGACAGACACAGTTCGCGTATTTTCTAATACGAATTTCAGGTAGTAAAGAAAGAATCAAAAACAATCGATTGATACTTGAAAAAAATCTCTAAAATTGGGTCTAGAGAATGCCAAGCTGTTATTAGGATGTTTGTAAATGTTAGACTAGAACTACAAAGCCGTGTTAGTCGTGCGCAGTGAGGTCGACGTGAGAGACCTGTCGCGGCCGTTTACTTGGAGTCTCCTCTTCATCTCTCTCTCTATCTTCTGCTGGAGTAGGGGGAAGGCTGAAAGGGATATTTAACCTACATTTATAACCAATATTAACTTTCATATGTTATTAAATAACGCCATTTTTGACACAGTATATTTTGCGAATCAAAGATAGACAGGCGTTTCTTAATAATACTCAAATAGACGAAAGAATTTTTTTGAATAATTCTTATCTTTGCCTAGCCTTACATGGCTGAACTAATTTTAAATGTTTGTATGTTTTTAATAAAAAATAATAAATTTATAAATTATTGTGTGGCGTCACACATAACAGATACACTTTTTCAAAAAGCAATGGAATGAGTTACATAATTTTACTGTCCCAAAATGTGGTGTTAAAATCACTTACCCGTGCTTTGAATAGTGCAAACCAGCCCTTCTGACAAGCTGTCTCGCTAGTGGGAACAACTCGTCCCTGCGCGTGAGCAGCGCGGGAATACATCGGCATATTTGAGCAGCCGCTTCGTTTACCATTACCTGGAAAATTGAGATGCGTTAGGCCAGTCTCATAAGACCCTCTCGTATCGGCCGAAAAACTTCATATGCAACGATTATTGCGTATCGTTTTATGATTAAACACATAACATTGGAATACGTTTTAAATTCATATACGCGCTCAACAACCAAATCTTCCGTGTAATTTTCCCATTTTTGCAAATTGTTTACAGGTGCTGTGCTCTAAATGGTTGTTCTATATGTTAATGTCGCATTATAATGATACAATACTTATAAAATCGGTGTTTTCGTTAAATTTATATATATTTGGAAAAGTTTAAATGATTTTAATGAGGAATAAAAACTACTACTACTACAGTGAATATAAAGAGGGTTTCTGTGAATCTCTAGTTGCAGGCTCTAGATCTTTGATTATGTAAAAGTGTGAAAAACTTATTAATATGAACTATCATTACCTCATGCAAAGTCAGCGGTTTCTCCGGCTTCCTCTTACAATCGAACCGGCCATAAATCGCCGCGTACTTTCTTATTTCCTCCATCCTCCTTGGATCTGACTCTGGCATCATCATCACCAACTCCAAATCTTTACACATTTTCTTTTTTGTATTCTGCGGCTTTGGCTCCAACTGTGGCAGATGCTTGCTCAGTTTGTCTGCAGCAGCTGCCAATTTCTGTACATGGACATCTAGAAGAACTGGGGTGAGTAGAGGAGAAGTTCCAGATCCTGGACTGGAGCTGGAAGCTGGTGGATTGCTTTGAGGTGAGAAGGATCTGGTGGTGGGGGCTACTGGTGAAGATGGGAGCACGATTTTGGTAAATGTATTGGTTTGACTGTGGACTGGACTTGCGTTTGGGGCAGATGTGGTGGAACCACAGCTGTTTTCGGGAGCACCAGGGGACGGACTATACATTGGCCTGTTGTTATCAGGCGAGGCCACTGTGCGAGGTAGATTTGGTATAGCAGGTATATTAAGTAATCTTTGGTTGCACTGAATAAATGGATTTTCGGTGGGACAAATATTTGGAACAATTGGTATTTGGAAGAGGGCCGGGTTGTTCACCCATTCTTGGAGAGCTTTTTGCAGGCGTCTAACGTGAAGTGGTTTCGAGGCCATACCAACGAGCGCCATGATTTCGAGGAATTCTTCCTCACCAGCGTCGCAGAGTTGCTGTACGTCATCCCCACCTGAAAAATTACACGTTTATTAAGTTGAAAGTAGGAATATTCAAACTTTATTGTTAACTAATAAGATTTTTATATTTAGTGAAATGACCTCGACTTCTGTATTCATACAGCTCAGATAGTCGGAAAGCGGTTATCGTTCTATTGAATTCAACTTATAGAAGCTACAAAAAAATAACATGTGTGAGAACAAAATTACATTCAGTTCCACAGATAAAAGGTCATCCCTAGTCTTAAGTTTTTATAATCTCCTTAACGACATTAATATGCAAAATATGTAACGCTGCAAGTTCGTTTCGTCGCTATTGTCATAAAAAAGCACAATTTTAATTTAGATAAATATGCTAATTCTTACGTGACCATTTTTCGAATAAAAAAAAAACAAAAGGAGCAGGACCGCCGGCCGAACCCTTCCTTAAATCAGTAATTGCCAGCATTATAGAAAAGAAAAAATAAATTTGCATGAGTTGCCTGCGCAGTTTTTTGTATGGAAATATATTTTTTGATTTCTTTCTTCGAAGATGATGAGAAGCAATTTTTTTCGATGTTCCTACGCTTGTGTTTTATTTGCGTGAGATTCAAGCAATCTTTAATAGCTAGGAAGTCTAGTTTTTAAACATATTCTAATAATTATATTGCGATACTTTCGCAGACAATTAATTTATTCAAATTTATACAATTTTCTGGCATCTTTATTAATCTAATATTGTGATATCGGTTTAGAATAGTATTTTACTTTTAAATCACATAACGAGATGTGTTCTGGTAATGAACAATAAACAACAAAATAGATAATATAAATAGATTTTTTATATACTCATATGTAAAATGAGAGACATTTTATTCCAAGATTTAGACTTTCGACGACTTTCTTAGTCGTGTAAGTGAGAAGCTTATCATTTCCACATTTAGTAGACTAGTGAGCTTTATGATTCAGCCTAACGAACTTACTATTTAAGTTGTGCTTTAAAAATAAATAACAAATAATACTAACCCATTTCCAATAAGGTGTCATAGTATGCCAAGAGACTTGCTCGTTGCATGACCCGATACAACTGCAACTCCGCTTCGTTAGAGGGCGCTGATGTTACCACCACTGGAAAAGAAGATTGATTGCTTAAGAGTTTAATTCACTTTTAATGGATAATTGGCATGTATCGATGCACTATGAAACGTCAGTCATGAGTCTATGATTATATAAACATTACATTATTACTAACTATTGTTTTTTAGTTAAAAGAAAAGTGTGTTCTTCACATTGTTTTAATCTTTTTGTTATATAATCGAAAATATATAATGAAAGTATCCTAATGTAATTGTAACAATAAGCTCTTAACAAAATGTTCCGAATAGAAACCGCGTTTTTATTATAAATATTGGTTGAGCTACATTTATGGGCAATACTTCAAATGTTTACAACAATAGTTTTGATAGATATTGTCACTAATATTTATGTGTGTTAATTTCCGACTGTAATTAGATAATTTGCTATAGAAATAGGAATGAAATGGAAGTCGTTAAAATTAATAGCAGCATTTTAATATTCTAATTCTCCAAAACATCTTTTAAATTGACAGCTATATTAAAATCGATAAACCGACTATAGCCCAGACGTATGCGTGCAAATCATAATTTTCGTTCTGGCTCAAATCGCGTGCAACAAAAAACAACCCTTTGTGCCAACCCTCGTAATAACCGAAAAGAATCGCTCCAACCGTTAAACGAAAAAATAGATGAATAAGAATATATAAGATCCCTTTTGTTAAAACGGGTTTGCTTCCCGCCAATGCGATGGAAAAATATTGATCATAGACAAGCGACAAAAAATGTTGCCACCCCAAAAGAATAACCCTCGAACACTATTGGTTTTTGCCGTATGAAAAAATGTGGGGTGTGTCGTGGCAGGGAAAAAAATTATACAAAAAATATATACTCCGATGTACATAATTTTGTCAAATATATAATGATGATACATTGTTTTGTATCAACTATAGAGTGTACATATTACTTAAGATATAATTATATTATTTTGTAATTCGAGTTAAAATTTAAATCTATGAATATAATTATTATTTAAGAATATAATGTATTAAAATTCTGCGCAAATGATTTTGTAAGACTAACAATTGAAACAAATGTTTCATTAGTAAATACACATGGACATAAGGTAAATCTATAAAAAAATCTAAATATTGGTGTGTGAACCCAGATAATAATAAATCATACAAACAATTAAAACCTCTTCTCTTTTTTTGCAACATTTTTGAAAGAAAGTGTTCTCAGACACAAAAAAAGAGTTCTCACTACGACGCGATGTCCAAAAAACACATTAGCATAATCTTTTTGCATAAAAAATCGCCACTAGCATCTAATATGCAAATTATATTTTAACTAGATGAAGGGGTGTGAAGCGACCACATGCTAACTCGATTGTCTTTTTTTTATTTTTTACTTATAAATTGCTCACGTAGTCCTTCCGAGTTTGGTTTTGTATTAATTTAAAATAAAAAAATATATAATTTTATGCATGTCTCACGGTGCCTTACATTTTTTGTTGGCAAAAACATTTGATTATCTTCAAGATGTTACTTGTATGGAAATAAAGTTTTTCTATGTTTTCAAACTTATATTTTATTACTCTGGTTGTAAATTACAACAGCTGATGGCACTACGATGACTTGAAGATAAGAAATATAAGTACGTAATAAGAAAAAATTACGTCTTAAAATCACAAGCAAATAAAAATTACTTTTAGTATACTGAAAATATAATGTCGCTTCCGTTGCTCATATGGTATATTTCTATTATGATTATAACTTAAAATAATAATAAAGAAAATCCTAGGTTCATTGTTGGCAATTGAGGCTAAGAAAACTTATCTTACTAACGCGAATCTACAATGACATTAAACACATAGGTTACTAATACTCGGGTTTGCGTATTAGATGTGTTTAGTGTAGTATCTATAGCAGTATAGTGTATCTATAGCGGGTTCAGCCAGAACCTGCTACTCCACCGGCATTATATTCCAGATCTCCTAGTTTTAATATTCCAATTTTGTATAAAGTCCAAAATAAAATAGATAATAATTATTTAAGTTGATTGCAGCCTTAACCATATAATTATCGAAGTACTCAAATTGCGAAGTTTACGAGTATAATTATTTCTTTGATAAAGCGCTTACATCTGTTAAAGAAAAACTTCTTTAATGAAAATAAAAAAAAGTTGATTTAAGTGTACGACGATAAAAATGCTTTGCTGCAAACATAACCGACATACAAGTAAAATTATCTGATTTTATGATTACGTTTAGTTATAAAATCAGTTATAATGCCATACATTGACGTATATAAACATTAATTGATGGTTTTACTAGACATGTCTTTAGATAGCGAAGGATATGCTATACTGATATCAAAGTGAACATCGTGCTAATTAATGAAAAGTACCCTCCCTGTATTGAGAAATATTGTTACTATCACCGTTATCTCATTACCGCATCTTATTACATCTGCATTTCGACATCGTGTGAAATACAGCCAATTCAAATACAAAAGTAATTAGGCCCCATCTTCCTGCTTACCCCTTGTCTATGTTTGTATAAAACCTCATTCATAATGTCTCAGATAAACAAAAAAAACGCTATTGAAAAAGAAAAAAAAACCGCTAATGACACTGACGGTAACGTCGAGAATAAGATAGCGGATGTGTGTTTGCATCAAATTAGGCGATTAACACTTGCGGTGATTGATATGCGTAATACGGTTTATGAATATTAATAGTTACAGGTTTTAACGAGTGAGAAGGGTTAACTATCGTGCGAAGACGGTGTGCTCGCGGATTTAATATGCGACTGAATAAGAATTAATAAAACACTGTGTCTCTAGAATATTTATACGTATTCAATGCTTTGTTAACCTATGTCTTAGCTGTGACAACAGTATTAAAGCAACGCGAATTTATATTTAATTGTTTCGCGAAAACCAACCCTGTGATTGTACTAATGTAGCTGAGCTAACACTCGTATGTAGCTAAACTTCGGTGGGAACCTAAGTACTAAGAAAAAGAATACAAAGAGCCATATGGATGTATTATTACTAGTTAATAAAATGTATGTAAGGAAGGACATGTGATCAAATCTCATCTGCTATTATTAAGAAAAAAAATCCTTTGTTTCTTATAAAACGGAAATCACAGAATGACTAGACGATTTACATACCAAATTGACCCACCAAAAGCACCGGCTCAACATTTTTTCCTAGCGATCGAAAGTGATATTCGGCAGGTGGGAACGCTTTTTCTAATAATTAATCAGTGTTGCATCTGTTTTCTAATTACAGAGCGAAGGGTTAATCAAATATAATAAAGAAATTAGTTTGTTTGACGGACATATGCGTTGTCAAATTTTGATAGCGTTGTAATTACAAACTTAATTATAGATTTAGCAGCAGACACTTCGATATGAAAAATTTAATTTTATGCAAGTGTCCAAAATCCATAGAGCTTTTATTAACACTGTTAAAGTTTAACAAGTACATGGTGACCCTAAAAGGGCCAGCAAAAAGTCACTCAATCTACTCTTTACTTGTTACCCTGACATACAAAAACTTAGGGCTGCCAGTGTTTGATTAAGCGTTTTACTTTTTGCGTGTTCATATATATCTAGTCAACAAAGTTGTTGACAAACATAAATAACAAATTTATATCATAAGAAAATACAGAGGAGGAATTTCTTTTCTCGATAAATAACGTTTGAAGTAAATAAAGCAATATATTCTCTCGGATTGCTTAATTCCTGAGATTACATACTTCATATTATATCATAGACTCGTCCAGTGCAAATAATCTAATGGTTAAACGCACGGTTTATATGAAGAAATTATTTTTATAAATATTTATTTAAAATAACTATTATCAAACGTTTTCTTTGTCCTCAAAACCACACTAAAAGCCTAATAACCCGAAGCGCCACTTAGACCATTTACACATGTTACCATTAAATGAAAAATTGTCTAATTGCTATCCTTCGAGGGCCTCGGGCACCGTTGTTAGCACCTCAACTTTTTTAATTGAAAAAATGCGGGGCGATGTATTTTTGACCACCCTCAGAAGGCGACGGAATAGGGGTGAGACTTAACTTGGTTGACCTCAAAATTGTTTTCAAAAAAAGAACGCTTTAAAGAATCGAAGTCTTATTGTAGACGAAAATAATATGGCTTAATTAATTTAAGTCATATAATTTTATTCATTTAAATTATATTACAAAGTTCAATAAGTAATCTTAACTAATGTCAACTTAAATATCAATCAATTGAAACCAATTCAGGCAAGTATTGAACATTTTTAAAGTTTTTTACTTATAATAGACTAGCTATAGTTTGTTAATATTATAAAAGTGATATGTAGCTAAAACTATTTTGGTGCCAACCCTAGACAGTATGCGGCATCTGTCATTCAAAGGGTTGCACCCCTCGGTCACTTGGCTCCCAATATGTTTACCGACACTTAGTTTAGTTACATTCCTCATCGAAATATGTATAAATGGTCTGTAGAAAATTTTCTTTAAATTAACTACTTTTTTAAATTTTTAAAGCGTGATTTTTTCTTGTTTGATTAGTTCACTAATGTTTTACGATTTTTTATTACATGTGATAATTGATTGAATATATTCTAAACTTATTACTCAGTGAAGTATTCTGAACTCAGTTAACCTTTGAAGCTTAGAAAAGCTTTAAAGAATGTCACAGTAACATTTTAATTCCATTAATTATTAAGAATATGACTTCATTCCTTAACCTCATTAAATTACATTTGTTTTTGTATAACTATTATAACGTTTTCTTTAACGTATAAAGAATGCCACATGAAGTACACCTTAACAGATGTATGGTCCAGTAATTTTTTATTTGTCCACATCCTCTCATTAAGAACATTTTACCATCTTCCCGGAAGTTGAATATGGGGTCATTTATTCCCACACGGAGCACCTTACGGTTAAAACAAACTAATAATTTTGATACTGGCAACCCTTCCGTATTTTTTCTTTGCGTCCATTCAATCTGTATTCAACCTCTTCCGTGAGAACATCAAACATGACCAAAGAGTCTATAGACAAAAAGAGGACTCTTTGGAGGTCTAATAAAAAACATAAAATTGGGGTCGCGAGTGGACAGTTGTCTGTATAAAAAGAGTTATTGCTTAGGAATGAATATTAAAAGGCCGCATCCTCGATTAAACTAAATTATCTGATATCAAAGTAAAGGTGGATCGGTTTATGATCAAATGATATCATTAAATTTATAGATTCGAAGAATTTGCAAAGTAAAATATTAATGACTTATATAAAGGAACATGATTTTTTTAAATGTTATTCATGCAATATGAGATACTTTCTTTGATTAAATTTTTATTATATATATTCTTTTATATTCAAAGTCTGAAACTTTACTACTCGTTTTACATGTTGTTTTGTTGTGTGATAAATACCGCAGTTAAAGAAAACTTCTGGTAGTTAATGTATTGTTAATTAATTTTTTTCCTCCTGCCTCCCTCAGCTACAGGTGTTGGATAAAAACAGACAAATAATACCAACTATTACGTTCTCACGATGTTTTTTTAGAACTTACGATTGGTGCCGCAAAATAATATTAGGTATGATAAATTTGATGCTATGTAAGTATAAGATATATCAAGATAAAACTATGGACTATTTGAAACCTCAAGTAATAAATAAGCTATTTAATGAATTAGATAAAAAAATGGTTTAGAAAAAACCTTCTATATATTTAACCAGCAATTGGCGGATCAAAACGGATGCAGAAACTAATAGCGAAACGAAATAAACGTTTTATTTTTTTCAATAAACCATTAATTTAAATTTAAATTATAGATAGCTTTTGTCTGCAATCAAAATCAATCAAAATCAAATTACGAAGAAGCTCAATAAAATTATTTTAATGACAAATGAATTGGAACGACACATGCTATTTCCGATTCGGTAAATTTTGTATTTCGAAAAAATACATCCTCACCCACAACTCAAATTGACAATTAAAAAGAAATAAAACAAATCTCTATGGTCCTCAATGTCAAAAAGAGCGGGAAACAGACAACTGACGCTTTTTTACAGCAACAGGTGGCAAAGGGTTAACTTGACTAATGCATGCGTATTCCTAGAGAAAGCGTGAAAAATACACTCAAAACATGTGGTTAGATCGTTAATTAATTAGTTAAGAAATTGAAAGTTAACCCCTTCGAAGAATTATTACAGTCATTAACAGAAACTTTCCATCTTTTAAAACGAGAATTTTTATTTACAGCGCTTTATTTAGGTTTGTTGCACAGTTGCACGTACATTTTTTTTATTATAATATGACAATTAAGAATGGTATCACCAGGGCTCCAAACAGTATGTCAAAAATCAAATGTCAACACCTGTCAAAAAAGTAAACATCAATAGGAATATCTGTATCAAAGGTCTTTGACCTTGTCAATGATGAACTCAAAAGAATCTTAACTAATATAAATAAGGTCGAGGTTTGAAAAGCAATGTCTTTCAACCACAAAGAATTGTTAACTTAATTGAGAGTATATTAAAATAAACGCGTTTCATACTTGTAATAGGGTATAATTTTGTGTGGTTTTAAAATGTGGGCCTGTATGATTGTCCGTCAAAATTGTGAAACATCTGCCAAGCAGCTGCCGAGATTAGATCGGACTTGTCCGTTCCTTCAAATCACCGTGGTCGTGCAAGGGTTAAATTTTTTATTCGCATTTAATAATAGGATTTATTCAATTGTCTCATTGCTTTGGTATGGGTCAACTCAAAAATGTCTACTTATAAACGTATTCAGATATTACGTTTGGGTATTGATTTGCAATGTCCGCTCAAGTAAGGACAAAAGCCTAGTGCGGCTGAGTCAGCGACGGCTCAGTTCTGAAAAATGTATAACAGTTAAACGAAATCGGATTAGTCAAGCAATAAAAAGGAATTGTATGAAAATTTACGATATTCAATGATTTATATTGTTTTAATACATGACAACTTTGTCGGATCGACTGGCGAGTCAACACCCTAAGGTATAAGAAATTAACAGATTAGTTTTTGCTGTCGAGTTGCAAGCAGCCTTTCGTTCGCTTCTTTTGATAACGAAATGTAAGCTTTTTCTCGAGTTGAATTTTCATGAGCACAATATTTATAGAGTCGTAATTATGTGGTGCCTCGCGCCCTTTCCATACACAATATTGTTGCAAAAACTATCGGACGAAAAAGGCGTTTCCAAGTCTTAAAGGCCGGTGACACACCTGCGGATTTTCGGCCAATTTCGTGAGGCACTAATTAACCGAAATTATCTATTATAAAAAGTGATATTCGAGTTTATTTTACGCATTAATGAATTATTTAAAGTAAGTGTAATCGTCATTAGTATCTTAAACGAATATTCTACTTCTCTACTATAATACTTATGAAAAGTTGAGTTCTATCGGGTATTTTTTTTAATTCTTCATATTATGTTTGGAGATCGTGAACGAAGCAGAAAGAAATAGAGGAATTTCAGAAATGCATGCGCTGCCTTTCATGTCAGGGTTCCGCGAAACTGTGTTACAATTGTTATATAAGTTATATTTTGCGTTGTGTAATTTTTACCATTTGTACTAGCATCGCTTTTCATCCAATTTTCTAGTCTCTTTATTATAATTGCTAACATGAATTGATATAAAAGAACGCCATTTTACTTGTTCAATTTCATCCTTGTTTATAAATAGACTATTCTCAAAGGCATGTTGTGTTATTCGTAATTCTCGAAATCAGAGGTATAGGTTCCACCAAGGTTCGAACACCTAGCAAATAATGAAACCTAAGAGTCACGTTAGGTCTCGATTTCAATAAGTTTTTAACAATTGCTCTAAAAGGAACTCGGCTACGCTACGCGAAAGCAAACTTGTCCATGTTTTTTACGAAGACCGGCGCTTTCGGGTGTTTTTGCAAATCCGATGAAAACCATAATGGCATTTTATCGTGCATAAGAGATGGTATCATTAATTATTTATAATAGGCTCTACAGTCCGCGAAAGAAACTTGCATCTGTAATTTTTCGCTGCAATTTTTTTACGAGTGCGGAATTTTTTGCGTCGCAAGGTTGGAACTGGGTCGTGTCAATCATTAAAGCGAGAAAAAAATTTAATAGCCTGTGTTAATATATAGCTGTGCTCCATACTTGGTTAACGTATTCTAACTAAAGAAAATATTATTTTTATGATTTATCTCGGTTGTTCGTAATAACTAGTTTTTAGTGAAATACCTTCGTTTCTGACGAGTTGAGGTTGTGCCACTGAATATCGGATATAGACATGTTATTTTATGGTAACATTTACAAAAAGTTTCATTAGTATTTTGAGATAACGTATATTAAAAATTCAACGTAATATTGTATTGGCGACTCGCACAGTAATTACAATACTTACGAGTACAATGGAGTCTGCATCTAAACCCAAATTCTTATATCAACGGCTTACCTTTAAGAAGCATGAACGTTTGATTATTTTGCTGTCTTTAGCAAAACTGTCAACGTAAGTAAACTATGTAAGAATTCCCAAAGAATGCGCAATAATGATAAAAAGTGGCGATTGATCTCTGATAAGGCGCCGGTGGCTGCCCTAAATGATCGTGGGCACGCGCATTTTACACTAACTATCGCCTTATAGAGGCATCGAAGCATTTGTAGACGTCTGTAAGGAATTAAAATATACCCCTTCCTTCATTTAACTCTAAGGCTATCGTTGTGAGTTTATCTATGGGCTTCTATGAAAACGTTTGTTACTACTTGGTTCTAATTTATTTATTTATTTAAATATGGAACGACAGCAGTTTACACAACAAACACAGATAACATATTAATAGATAGACAAATTTCGTTGCGAAATTTATAAGCGTACGCGTCTAATGAATTCAAAATTTTATTTCACGCTTAATTTTATTATGATAGCACTTGATAAAATGTTGGCGATGTCTCCTTGAAGTTTCTCCTCTTGTAAAAGCTTTCACAAAACAAAAAGTTATGAGAGAAAACGAAAGGTGCACGAGGATCGGGCAAGTAAAAACCATTACAGCAACTAGTTTTGCCCGTTCCTATGAAGAAATTAAGAAACGTGATTTTCTTGATTCATGTCTTTTATTCATGATGTATCTGTTAATTATGCTTAAATATAGTAATTTAGGCTTTTGGGTCCATAACGAATAAGCTTTTGCTTTCTTGAGCCAAATAACTATAAAATGTTATTGCTATCGGTGTTTAAAGAAATATTGTGGCCGTAAAAAATATTTTTAGAAAAGGCCTGTGCTGCTTATAATTAAGTATAGATTATAATATTGTCTTTTATTAACATAACAGGTACTCATTTAAAGAAAAACACTTTATGAACGGACTTAAGTTATGTATTTTTTCAAAATATTCAATATGTTTTACATTATTTTTCCGACTTTTCGCGTACTTTACAGCGTGCGTATCGGTTCAAAAAGTATAGATTAATGAAAAATTTTTGTTCTGCTGTATTGAAATCTCTTACCTAATAAGTTTACGTATTAAATTCTCATTTGAAATAATTTTGAGCACCAAACAAAACGGAGCCACGTGCATTGAGCTCCATCCACACGTAAGATGGGATACGGCAGATGCCTCAGGCCTACCGATACAAACCACGACAATTTGCATAAGTATATTCAACAAGTTCAAGACAGAACAATAGTTTTAATTGTTGTATAGAGCGATTTGTTCCTACGCAAATACGTTATCATTCAGGCAATTTGAATATTTGAAAGGTGAAAAAAATAAACAGCTTTTATAATTTAATCGATCATCCCTTCGGCTTGACCGCGTTAAAGACGCCACTATATATAAAACACATATGTCGTATCTACTATAAATGTTACCGATTAAAGTATCTTTTTTTCATTGAGGAATAAATTTATTACTATGAAGTGCATTTGTAATCACTTTTTCGTATCAAAGTTAGGTAATTCTTTAATTTTTTTTATGAAATTTTCTTTGAAGTTGAAGTTTCTATGAAGGTTTTTTGTAGTTAAGGTTCGCTTTGGCCATAATGGCTTACGATGTGACGTGCTTTTTGTGGGCCTTTTTAAAAAACATAAACATCATAAATTACATATTATGTGTAACTCTAGCGGTTTTGGCAGCACAAGCCAGAATGGCTCGCTCATTTTTCATACTTACTTGATATTTTGGCCAATTCACACGCTATCTTTATAATTTGTCTGAATGTATTATTCTGATATATAAGCTTATTGTAAACTTTTATTAAAATCCTTTCAGTACTTATTACGCAAGTAACAATTATGCATCCGTCCTTACTTACAAGTTTTCGCGTTATATAAGTAAGATTAACATTTGTTTATTTACGAACTTAAATTATCCAAAATCCTAACATTCACAGATAGACCATACTGAATATGCAATAAACGCCTCAACGATACGAAAAATATGAATACTGTAAATAGTACAGATTATTGTTAAGATTGTAGACCATTAATACTTTGTGCCTACTTCGCTTTTGTCTTTATACCTACCTGCCTTCATTAATTTAAAAAATGGAGGAGAAAAACATACGCTTTCTTTTAATTTTCCTTACACACAGCGGGCCTTTTACCTTCGGCCGGCTCCAGCCCGTCTACAGCGCTTAAAAAACTTGCAAAGAACGAGTGTACAGCCTTAATAGGGGTCCTTATTGGGAAAACGGCTTTTTCATATGAAACATTAATCATTTTCATTATTGTACTGTACGAAAAAAGTCTTTGGAAACACTTTAATATCTTTGTAAAACGCAACGTATTTTAAACGTTTAATAAAATAGTTATAAGTGACATTTAAAGTCTTTCTCTGAAATCTTCACTAAAGTATGCAGTAAAGTAACCAGGAAATAATACTTTACGATTTTAATGTTTAGATAATAAGTGTATAATGAAAATATTTCTAGTGAATCCTCATTGAAATACTTTTGACTTACGATATTTATGCTACGCGCGATCTACGAGTGAAAATTAGCTTTCGTAGCTATTATTATTTTCCGAAGTGCAAAATGTTAATTATACTTTAAAAATAATTAATGTCACCTGAACCAGTTATATCGAAAAAAATCGTTACCTCATTAGAGTTACACATGCTGAACCACGCTTACGTTTTATAATTCGCGCGCTTTTTTTCTCCCGCCATTTTGTTTCGTTTTTCAGACGCCGCAAAGCACAGGGTTATTATCAACTGCACGTTCAAGATATGTTTTTGCATTTGAATTGCATTCAAATTTTTGCATAAAAGTTGGTTTTTATTCTGGGTCAGCATGTTTGCATTCGAATTTATTTGCATGGAAAGAAACGCATTTGAATAGTTTTCTGTTTTTAAAGAAATTCTTTTAATTCATATTAAGAACGTTTTAAGAAGGTTCAAAGAAACATGCATTTCAGTGTCTCAAAGAGCTGAGCAAAGCATTTACGTACTTCATAAAATAAATATTTTTTTAAATATATAATTTGTCACAGCCCAATTTACTTGAGGAAAGAAATTGAATAAGAAGTTTGGAAATACAAAACGTTATGAAAGAGGTTTTGCTTGCTATCTAACTATAAATAATTTTATAAGATTTGTGGCATAAAAATCTTTTCATGACTTCAAAAGTAAGAGAAACAAGTAATCATGCATTCCGAACTCAGGGTTGAGAGGCACGAGTTCAGCTACTAGATACAATCGCTTAATATTTTCCTTACATAAAAGTAAAAACAGCTTTACGAAATCTTTATAACTAAACAGTACAGTAAATTATGTATTGTACTTTTTTCGCAAACACAATGAATGCAGTGCACAATGGTTAGTTTTTGCGAAACCGCATGTGAGAATCGTTTTTCCTTCATTTCCACGGTTTTTCCTTCATTACCTACATACTGTGTAGTTTTTATTGCATCTGAAGAAAGGTTTTGATACTTAATACATGCGATGATACTTGTAAATACAATATCCTACTAATATATAGGGAAAGTTTTACTTATAGGTACACGATGGAAATGTAAATCTTAAATAGTCTCATTCATCGAACAGTAACATCAGTCGTTACTCAACGAACGCTGTTCGTAGAGGCAATATCCTGATGATGCTCCGATGTCGGAGCGAAACGTACGTCGAGTGCTTGTGGGTTTTTCGCGGAGTATTTTTTTAGATAAAATGTGTTTTTAAATTTTATGTTTATAGTATAGTATACTGTCAGGCTGTTATATTTTTTAAATGCGACCATTTTAATACCACAACAGTTCTTTTCTTGTGAAAAAAACTTTTTTGTGCAGACGAAGTCGCAAGATCAGCTATCTTTAATAAAACATTACAATATTGAGATATATAAGAATTAATAGAAATAAACCTCACAATACTTCATCTTTTTCAATTATATCCCAATATTTTTTCACATTGGACAATTAAAAACAATACACCAATAAAAACCTAGCTCTCATAGATTTGATTCCGGTTTGCGAGATAAAGTATCAAGACGTTCCAACCGCATACAACATTAAGTAAAACAAAAAGCCCGTTCAAGACAAAGAGCCAAGACTCGGTGGTTGTATAAAAACGCAAATTACACCGGTAACGGCTTCCCATCCCATCGCGTTTCTTTGAATCGATGCGTTTTTCTCGTTGCGATTACACCAAGCAAAAAGATTGTAGGATTGTGATGAGTTCACTATGTAATCAGTTTTCTTGCTACTTTCCCGCGGTCCTGATTGACGGTACACTATCCACGCTATCTATGCAGTATATAAGGAAGAACCGACGGAATTTACAATAGTGACTATACTTCTTAAATATTACTTCTTGTTACACTCTACTCTAACTTGTTATTGTTTTACTGTCTATTCTCTCCATGCGGTTGCTTGGAAGAGATGGCTAAAAAGCCATAGAGCCGCCGTTTGTCTACCTTTGTTCTGTTTTATTCTTTGTATTGATTTTTTTTTTAATTTGTGTGACAATAAAGCATATTCTATCTATCTATCTACTTAGTTATAAGATGTAAATGTATTTCTATCGTATTAGCAATGATGTATAGACTTGTGTATGGAAATAAATGTTTGTTTTGCTAAATTTTTACCCCGCTACCCCGAATAGCAGAACATCTTGAATTTTTTCATTTCAATAAATGGTGAATTGTTAAATTAGTTCAGTTAAAAGGTAACACGACTTTCGTTGACAGTTTGGCGGTACGAATTTCGCCGGGTCAGCTAGTAAGTCATATTTTCGGAATCGTAAATCTCATATTTATAAATGATATCAAATCGATTAAATTCACAACAGTAAATAAATATTTTGAATTGTGCGTCATACTTACGTCAACCATTTAGAGTCAATGTTACATTTTCGTAATTTAGAAAAACTGTGAGTGTTAAGTAAGACATTAGCAAACACCATTTACCATAACGATATTTAGGATGTGCTGATGGCATAAATGCATATTCATTACAATCCACTTATAAGGATAACAGCTTGCCCTGAAAAACTTGGTATACATCATTTTACAACTATTAGGTTTTTGTCAGAATGTCACTTAATGTTTTTATTTAACAGGAAAAGTCGATGTAACGAATTTAAACGATGTATGTAAGAATGGGTGAATAATTACAATTTTACTGACTATGAATTATTACAAGCAATGTTATTGGTGTTGTTTGAATATTTTTGTGTATACGGTGGTAGGTTCCAATCTCACTAATATAATAATAATAGTGTAGAGATTTCTACTTTCAACTATAACTTTTTTTCAATGATATATGAAGGTTTTATTTACAAATTTATATGTAAATACATATTTGCGTTTGGAATTTCGTCATTAAGACTAGTTCAATTTCAATATTTAAATAAAGTTTAAGAATCAAAGTAACTGAATATATCTTACATTAATATTCTTAAATTTTAAATTTTTGGTTGAATACCATAATTATTGGTAATAATCTTCTTCTTCTTGTGGTGCCACTTTATTACTAAAGGTTGGCAACAACAATTAAAAACGTCGGGAATCTTGCGCTAAACGGAAGAGCTCCTCGGTAATAATGATTAATTGTTAATATTGTAAAACAATACTATTGTGACTTACTGGTTCCATTCACGTTTCTTCCGATTATCTTACTAGAGCCGTTGGGCTGCGGTGCGGGGTGCGCAGCACGTCCCGTTTCCTCGCCCGGACTCTCCATGTCCCCCTTCTCACTCGCACACATTAACCCGCCAAACTTCACAACTTTTTTTTCTTTAATATGACATGACAATTTACAAACAAACACAGGTAATAAATAAAAATACAAATGAATAATATTATAAACAGTAAAATAAAGTCGCGTTCGAAATTCAAATTGAATTTACCGCGCGCTCGCGTTTGGATAGTCGCAGTGACCTTTGCTTGTTGAAGCCAACCACTCGACTGAAATCAGAGGGCCACAAGCGGAGCCCTACGCTGCAGCTGCAACGCCCCGCCCAGCACCCCACAGCCCCTCCAAGCGACCCACACTTTCACATAAAAAAGGATATAACCGAAATTGTGTGCGTATAGTTACGTCTTTACACAAGTCATTGGTAGGGACGGAAAGGGTTTACGAGGGACGCTTTTCAAATTTTTTTTATCGATCGAGCATGTTCTGAGGACTTATTTAGAAGAAATGAATATGGGAAGCTTTTGTTATTAATTACGTCGATTATAAAAGTTTTGTAAAACTAAGAAAAATGTAATATTTGGTGATTAATGTTTAATATTTTACAAGCTTTCATTTAATAAACTTAAACTAAGCAATTCTCTGATAGTAAATTATTTTATACCGTATTCTCGGTACCTGCCTATTATCATAGTACTTGTATAAGAAATGAATACATGTATGTGTATGTGTGTGCTTACATCAAATTAAATCACTCATTTCCGAGTGCACAAAATAAAGCGTTCAAAAATGTTACACACATTTAACATAAAGTTAAATATCAAAACTAAAAACTTATTTTCTTTACGGTACATTATATTATGATGAACCTCTCAAAATTGATGTTTTCGCAATATTTTAATAAATGTTCTGATTAAATACATTGAGGTCTTGATTAAAATGTTCTAATTGACATGTATAAAACGAAAATTTAGTACCGAGCATTTTGCACTTCTCATTAAAACCAGTCTCAAAATGTGCAATTTCAAAAACGCGGTAAAAGAAAGCGCACACATAACCTATAATTATAAAACATTGTTTTTTGCAAATCAGTTTCGTACCGTTGCCGTGCCGCCATTTTTTATCATTTCCGCGAACCACTTTGGCCCAATCCAGAATTAAGCTTTGGCAACTGATTATCATTTTTTAATTTGATTCCGCCACGAACGGGTTGACCTGACTTATTTTTTGTTGATTTTACTTTACTTAGAAATAGGCGAGCATGGGAATTTTTTGGTAGGCCTGCTACAGCTCGATTTTTTATATGTATTTCCCTTTGTAAAGTTTTAGGTATTTATAAGAATAATTTATCATAGAATATATATAGAATAATTATCATAATGAATATAACCTTTTCTATTTTTAGTTTTAACAAAAATATATGTATAACCTCGATGTAATATGATATATGTATAAGTTAGATCTTTTATGTAATGTCGTGAAAGTAAAAGCTATTTCTTTCATGTAGGCGTAAAACAAAGTTTTTATGTTTTTCTTAATTTCAAATTAAATCTAATTGATATTTAACCAGCGATATATAATATCATAATTTGTTATACACAGTCATCTTTGCAGAGCATCGTTCTGTGTGTATAGTATTAGAATCATATCAAATAAATTACCAACAGTTGAACAGAAAAAGAAAAGCGCGCAAATAAATTTTCTAAAACGGTTCTCATACTTTTTTCCGTTGTTTTCACAAAAAGGTTTCCCACAGTACTGGTTGGCAAGTGGTAGGTTTATCATATCGACATATTTCCAACCAGCCAGCGTCACTACAACCTTTCACCGGCCGAGGAAAAACCTACACTGCCTTAATGGTCCCTTAGATATTATTTACAGAAAAACGGACGCCACAAAAATGGCGACTGGGCTTAGCAAATTTGTGAAAATGTAAACGAAATATCTATTTTTAAATTCTCTTTTATATTTATGATACCGTAGGATTGATTACAAATAACTGAGTAATAATTTTTAATCGCACCTAATGTAAAGGGCATGAAGTAGCTGCGCGGAAAGGACACCGAAGTTCAACGAAATTCTCATATACAAAGGTAAGTAATACAATATTAATTTATATTTTACAGTAAGCTTTTATCAATTCTAAAAATCAATTTGAAAATTTATGGAGAAGATTGGCCTTTCATAAACCCACGCCCGCTTAGTGGCCACAGATGCGGTAGCGGACTCTCCAATGGGTATTTTCTCACGCTACACTGCCTCGCCTCGCAATAAGCTTTTCTTCACTAATCTCATAACAACTTGTTCAGGGCGCGACTAGCCTATAGGAAGTGTAATAATAGGTAAATCCAAAATTTATTTATTCACAGAACTATAGGTATTTTTGTTTACAAGAAATAATTATAAATATATTGTTTAAGTAGTTTACTTATTATAATAAGAAAAACTTAGCCACAATCTAATTATAATTCTTAACAGGAAAAATTTCTTATTCGAAAATATTTTTAAACGCTCCAACAGCAAGAATTGAGTTAGTCAAAAACAAAACGTATGACATTTAAATTAAATTAATTCCATTAAGATTTACACATAAATGTGCATTAATAAAACAAGAATTTCGCCGAATACTTTTTACACGACTGTATTCGGAACGTAACGTCATTTCGGATGCGCGGGAAAAACTATAAAATGGCGGCGGGCGATGCAAATGGCACTGAAAAAGCGCCACCGCGGTAAAAAGTTAAAGGAACTCATAGTATTTCATCGTTATCGAGCAAAGTAAGGCTTTACACACACTAAGTCTCACTAAAACTAATGCTTTCCTATAATTTTACATAAAAATTGGAATTAAAATAACCACAGACCTGCAGAGTGCATAGTGTCATCTACACTATGAATGTACACAGCGCGTGTAAACGTACGTTTAGATATTTACCACATTAGCCTTCATATTGCAATTTATAATTACATTAATAAATTTACATATATATAATATGGATTCCAGCTCACATGACGGTGTTTGTTTTTGGTCTACCAAATTTCTAAATTGAAACATTGGTTGCAAGCTATTCTTAATTTTCAAACAAGACCGAAATTATTATGTAGTTGTTAGTTAGATATTTAACTACAATAATTTAATAATAATTTTAATTTTTTTTTAAATTAATAAATAATGATTTTGTATCAGACAACTTTCAGCTGCTATCTATCAGGTATTAAGCTGATGCTAAACCTTATGGTTTTTGCTCTAAATTCCCTTAGTGGCACGTCTAGTTTTTGCCACGAGATGTAGTCTGGGAAGCGCGACGCAGCGGCCACAAAAACTATCCGCCATATCGCTGGCTAACAGATGCAAAAACGTCCTTCAGATAAAATTAATGCGGCGACTCTTTAATTTTCAAGAAGGCGCGGGAAGTGGTAGACAAGAGCTTCCAGCAAGAAATAAGACTGATCATTTATCCAGTTTTGATGTGTTGTTGACATAAAAAATAGTAACCACGATTATTTTGCACTCTGCGTTCTAAACAAGAATCATGATTTTGGTGGAGCCAAAAACTTATATACGCCATACGCAATGTTTGTAAAAAAATGTTAGTTGAAACCTGGTGGCGTTTAAAACCCCTACCTATCCTTAGTTTAAAAAAAATATCCCCCACTTTGTCTTATGATAGCGTGACGGGCATCCGTTTAATCGAATTATAAGTGTACGGATCATGTTAGAGATTCCACTTCTGGCTACGCACACCTTTGACGACTATTATATAATAATGTGAGATAAAATCGCCACCATTGCTCAATCAATAATATAAATTGAATAGTAAAAAACATACAATGCTAATTATAAACCTGCGTCTTATTGCCGGTCTAATATCTTCTACTTCTTAAAAGTATAATTATAGGTTTTAAATATTTGAGTTTTGAGCATTTAAAATATTTTAAATTACAATGTATGTTATTAGAAATATTATATTTAATTATAAAATTATTATATTTCTACAATTCAAAGCTGTTAGCACTGCCATCTATATATACATTGGTAACTACGATAACTACGTTATTATTATTTCGTAGACCCTGATTTCGTATTTTTATATTACACAACTAGATGTCAGTACTATAGTTGGGATTTATATTAAACTATGTTTTTATTTATAAATTAGTATACAAAATTTTCTGAGATTCATAAAAAATATGGGTGGATGGCACAGACTAAGAAAACTTTAAATGTGACTATAACTAAATATTAGTATATTTTGTTACATAATGGCAATACACAATGACGCATTTGAACGAGAGTTGTCAAATTTGAATTTTAACGAAAACTTTTCTAACGACTCCCAAAGAGTGACTTTTTACAAATGTAATTACTAATTTGTGTTTTAAACAGTGGTTTAGAGGTGTACAAGACATTAATTGACTCTATTTTTTGAAGTGTATTTATTTTAATGAAACAATGGCGGAAAAGGGAAGCAGAAAAGATAAAAACCAAAATATTCAAGTGTTCGTCAGATTAAGGTATTACTAATGATGCATCCATTAATTTCATTTAATACAATGAATAATTATAATAATAACTAATAACTTAAGAAAAACCTATGAAAATAAACATTATTTAACATACTACATGAATATTGTATGTTAAGTTAAATATTTGGAAAATTAAACCATAAGCTTTGCCCTCGGCTCGTGTCCTTCTTGATCTAAGAAACAACTATACCTAAATTGACTTATCTTTATATTATAAAAATAGTAAAATTTAGAATTACAGAATTTACGTTACGAGATTCAAAAGTATTTAATACAATTTTAAAACACCTAATAAAGCACAAGACTATAGCCATCAAGAAAGCTTTTATGATTTCCATATTTAAATTTATTAAATAAAGTAAATATTTTCAGGCCTCTTAATCAGCGAGAAAAGGATATCAGATCAATAGGTGTTGTGGAAGTGGTGCATGGTCGTGAGGTGGTTGTCAAACAGTCTAATCAAAATTCTCACACTAAGAAGTTTACTTTTGATCGTGCATTTCCACCACAAACAAAACAGGTATTTAAAATCTTTAAATCTCACCTGAATGACAAACAGTAAATATTTTTTTTAAAGTACCATTTAAATGTCTTTTGCTAATCTTTGCTATTATTATTTTTACCTCTTGTGATTCATATAGATAGTATTATTCTAGGTAGAGGTATACCAAGAGGTAGTAAGCCCCTTGATTGAAGAGGTTCTAGCTGGATATAATTGTACAGTATTTGCATATGGACAGACTGGAACAGGAAAGACTCACACTATGGTGGGTGAACCTGCGTCTTGTGAAACTTCTTGGCAGACTGTAAGTATAAAATTTTAATCCATAACTTGGTTATTAGTCAAAACTATGTAATGAGGACATCAATAAACAAAGTTACTATGCATACTTTCATTTATATTTATTTGGCCATATTTATGACCTTTATTCATAACATGGATTTAATACCATTAAATGACACTTATGGTCCATCTATATATGAAAGTATATGAAAACATTTTAGATTATTTCTTTTCTTTACTACATAGAACAATTGTTTCAATGTATTAATTACCATTCCATGCATGCTTCCATGAAAGTGAACCAATCATGGAAGCGTAAATTGTAAAATAATTTCTAATTGAAAAAAAAACAGAAGTATTTATTTATTTTGTCACTTCAGTACTTCCATAAATTCAAAAAAGACATATGAACTACAAACAATTTTGTTTCTTTTCAAGGACCCAGAAGCTGGTATTATTCCCAGAGCCCTTAGCCAGCTATTTGACGAGCTCCGTCTTACTAATACGGAGTATACTGTTAGAGTCTCCTACTTGGAGCTTTATAATGAAGAATTATTTGATCTGCTCTCTACGTCTGAAGATAATTCCAAGCTAAGAATATATGAGGATGTCACTCGAAAAGGATCCAATATTGTTAATGGGTTGGAAGAGATTACTGTAAGTATCTACAATTTTGATATTTGTGGTTCTTAGGACCAGTTTGTTTTATGGCTCAAGTACCTAGAATTTTATTTTGATTATCTTAATAGTATTGTCTGGTTATAGCTTATAGTTCATTTAATGTGAAAAAATAATAATAAATATCTTTTTATTCATCAGGTGTATAACAAAAATGAAGTTTATAAAATTATGGCTCAGGGACAAGAGAGAAAAAGAGTAGCTTCTACTTTGATGAATGCTCAGTCCAGGTAGGAAAATGTTAAAAATAGAATAAATATTTAAGGCAATTGATTACTTTTATATTATTTCAATTTCAATTTAATATTGCAGCAACCAAATTAAACTGAATAAAAATATGTTGTGAGTACATAAGACACCCGGTAAAGTGTTATTAAATGTAATGTAGGTTACTGCAATATCATATAAGTATATAAAAAGTTGTTGTTGTATTGTACATTAGTTTAGATTTTGCTACACTCACCATCATGAAAGCTATTTGAAATAATAGTTTGTTTAAAGATTTAAATTATTGTAATATTTCAACTATACTCTCGATTTTTTCACATAGTACTGCTAATAATTAGAATTGTAAACAATATCATTAACATATAGTAGGATATAAAACAAATTTTTGTTCACAGCCGCTCACACACAGTATTCACAATTGTAGTACACATGAAAGAAAATAGTCCTGAAGGCGAAGAATTAGTGAAAATTGGAAAACTCAATCTTGTTGATTTAGCTGGTTCGGAAAATATTAGTAAAGCTGGTTCAGACAATCCAGCTAAGAGGGAGAGGGCTCGAGAATGTGTCAATATTAACCAATCTTTATTGACACTGGGCCGTGTGATCACTGCCTTAGTTGAAAGACATCCGCATATACCTTACAGGTTGGTTTCCTTAATACCTCTCTTTACAAAAATATAATTTGATTGTAACATTGAAAGTACTTAAAAATAATATTATAGCAAATATTTTGTTTTTAATGTTATTTTATGTGTTTCAATTGGTAGAGTCACAATTTTGTATCTTGATGAGAAATAATCTTCATCATAAGGAAAATAGTTGTTTTAATTGGTATTTACACTGGCTCTCATTTCTGACAGCATTATTGTCGTAACATTTTTCGTGAAATAATTTTATAGAGAATCAAAACTGACGCGTATTCTCCAAGAATCTCTTGGCGGTCGAACAAAAACATCAATTATAGCAACAATATCGCCGGGGCATAAGGACCTAGAAGAAACTATGAGTACTTTAGAATATGCTAATAGAGCTAAGAATATCCAGAACAAGCCTGAAGTAAACCAGAAGATGACAAAAAAGGCTATATTGAAAGAGTATTCAGAAGAGATAGATCGGTTGAAAAGAGACTTGCAGGCTGCAAGAGATAAAAATGGTGAGTTGTTATTGGGTTAACATATACTTTTGTTATTAAAATATTTGTGTATTTTTAATGCTTTGTTCTTGATTTATTTAGTAGTGAAATTTTATAATCCCCAACATTTATGAAGTTTGTGCCATAAAAATAGTGATAAGATTAATTGTATTAAAAATACAGGTTGTTAAAGAAAAAAAATTTCAACATAAATTACAAAGAAAAATTTTTCAGGTGTGTACCTAGCTAACGAGACATATGCGGAACTGACATTCAAACAAGAAGAACAACGGAAAGAGATCCAGGAACTGATCCTGAAAAAAAGAGCCATGGAAGAAGAGAAAGAGCGAGCTGAAAAGATGTTTACTGATCTGAATGGGCAACTCTTCGCTGAGAGACAACAAAAAGAAGCGACTTACAATCAACTTTGTGAGACGCAGAATCGACTTGCTGATACTAATTACGTAAATATAATTTGGATTTCATTTTCGTCGCACAAAATTAACCATGTTATCATGTTATTTTTACACTATTTGATTTATTTAATGCATAAATACTAGTACTGTTTCTTAATAGTAAATTGTTCGAAATTAATGTTGTTGATTTTTTAAGGAAATATCACAATTTTAATGATCAAGTGCAATGCATGGGAACAGCTGGTATATGATAATCTTCATTATCATGTCCTTCACCTTTTTGATGAGTTCCTTCATATTGTTAAAAATATTTTAATTTTTATATGTTTTGCATTATCATAATTTTTATTATAATATCTTTTCTTATCTTCTCTTCTCCAGGCTCTGGAGAAAACTCGTCAGCACTTCGAAGAGCAGCGCCACCTAGTGGAGAAACAACAAGAAACTGAGCGTAATTTAAGTGCGCAAGCGCAGGAACTTTTGAATGTCGCCGACGTCGCCACAAATGATGCTAATTGCCTACACGATAGTGTTGATAAGCGAAGGTAAGGCCGAGTCCTATTTACATATAAAAAAACGGGCAAGTAAAATATATTATATTAAATATTGAGCATATTTATTGCCATCATTTAATATCTATTCCTATAATGTAAATGTATATGATTTTGAACAGCAATTTTAAGTTTTACACACATAAAATCCAGTGCCTATTTCTAATTGTTTTCAAAAAAATTTGCAGCAAATTAGTGGAACTCCAGAATTCTTTCAATTGAGTATCCATAGCCATAAATATTTTCCTGAAAGTTTTTTTTCCCATCAAAAATATACTGATTGAAGTATATATCTTGCATTTTCTAGATCTGTGGAAACAACAAACCTAGAGGTTACCCGTACGTACCGCGAGATGTCGGCACAACATTTGAGCAGTATTGCCTGTCGTACGCAGAAGCACCAGGCGGATATAAACTCGGCGCTTCTGGAAATTCATAACGTTTCGAGTAAGTTACATTGAAAAATCCCAAATTTGTATTTTTCATTTCACATAGTAATCCTTTATTTACGTTGGTTTAGTTTGATAGTTTGAATGTATTTTTCGATATTATTTCTTTTTCAGGCACATACACCAATGACAACTGTCAAATCCTGTTGGAGAACAAAACTCAAGTTGAGGAATTAATTAAATATGAGAATGATACTACTGACAAGGTAACACTTTTGTAGTTGAATCCAAAGTAATATTTTAAATGCATTTATCATTTGAATTTCGTGGCTAAACCACAGAAATGTAATAAAAATTATTCCTTTTGTAATGTTTTGTAAAGATGTATGTATTAATTACAGCTTAGTTCCCTAACCAACGAGCTCTTCGCTACTCTAAATAATATGACGACATCGGGCAAGGAACAAGTGACGTCATCGCTGACGTCACAACGTGAGGGCATACACGCAGTGTTTTCGGACTTCTCCCGCTGTTTGACTTTGTGTCTTCAACGGGCGACAGATATGGATATGTGCGCAGATCTCGAAAAGTTTCTGCAGTATTGGGTAATTTGTCTTATACACATTAATTTTTAATATCACGTTTATAAGATCATTTTAAAACTTTATAATTGATTTTAATATGTATAATTAGAAATAAAGTTCGTCTCAAGTTTTTTTATATTTTAGCACGGTGATACGAGCAGTCGTATGTCGTCTCTAGGCGCAAGCGCAGGCCGCTGGGTACAGAACTGCCGCAACGCGACCGAGCGACACGCGACTGTCGCGCTGCAAATGGCCGACCTCTTGCGACACAGGCACAATGCGCTCGCTCAAAGAGTGAATGACAAACTTGCTGTAAGTTTATCAATTTCAGACCGACCTTTGTAATATGACATCGATATTCATTTGGAAAAAAATTGCTCCGTTGCTATGATTAAAATATCGAATAGTTTTCAGCCCCATTTATAGTATGGACGCTATCCTATATTATTTAACAGTTTACGCATAAACCCTTCAGTGGTTTTTAATAAATAAATAATAGTACACAAATTATTTCAGCAACTAAAAGGAGATAAAGATGAAACAGAAAGGCGGATAGCAAAACAGTTGTCTAACATTGAAAAGGAAAAGAGAGATCTTGAAGCTCAGCTTTGTTCTTGGGCGGAGAAGGAAAGAAGAGAGTTGGAACAGCGCATAGAGAACTATGTGACAATACAGAGAAGGGTCCTCGAACAGAGACACGCTGAGAGGATGACTGAAATCGACGAGGAACGGACATGGTAAGAATATTCTGTTTGTTTTGAAAGTTTAAGTAAATAGACAGATAGAAAGGACGCCAAACAGTATTATATGGTAGTAGTATTCGATTGTAATAGGACTCATCTAAACATAAAATTTCTTAGCCAGGTACCAAAAAGTATTTCAATACAATTAAACTTAGTAGTTCTTATAATTTTAGGTATATGTTATGAATGGATTGTAAAAGTTATATTTATAGGTTTGCGAATAAAGTTGACAGCTATGTACAATGGCTAAACGACACTAAGGCTGAAAATGAAAGAGAGATGGAGCTTGTTCTAAACTCCATACAGGAGAGTGAGAGGGAAATGGAGAGTCACAGAGATAACGTGGAGAAGATGTATTCCGAGTGTGAGAAAGGTTTGTATTGCGTTTTATAAACAGCTTCTACGCGGTGTGCTAGAGAATTCTGCAATATTTGTAATAAGTTGAAATGCTTATACCGTATATATTTTTATCTATTTATTTACTTATTTGAATAAGACCCTGGACATGGCTATATTTTTCCTATATTCTTTCACTCTATATGAAACCGTCAAAACCATTCCCCTACCCCCTCCACGGGAATGAAAATGTGTGAGTTGTTATTATTATTATTAGACGAGGTTTTAGTACATGAACGGATTAACGGATTTTACTATTTGCATAATACTACACTAATAAGAACAATATTGTCAGTATCTAAATATATATTAAGTAAATATAACCACTCTTGTGGAGTTATAAACGCTTAAAATACTGATTTAAATGCATGAATAAGTTATTTCAACCAGTCCGTCTGTCACCGTGCTGTATTTCTAACTATATAATATATAGGTTAAGAAACAGTTATTTCTGCTGCTATAACAACAAGAAATAAAAAAACGGAAATTATATAGAGTCTCCTACAAAAAAAAGCATGTTTCCGGTTTTTCGTTATTTTTCAAAAAATTCTTTCGGTAATTATAATATATTATTTGAATGAATATTTTCAGGTAATGCGTCTGTAGTGACAGCGTGCGATGAACTTAATGTCAATACGCTCAAACTGGTGGAACAGATGAAGGACAACTTTGTCAACTCAATAGTGGACATGCAGGCTTATGTCAATGTAAGTCTAGTGGAAATAAGTTTTTTATTAAAATTTATTTTGAATTGCATTTGACCCAATGACGTTTAAAGTTAAACTGAAAATGTTCTGCATTGTGGTTGGAGATTGTTGAATTAGTAGATTTGTGGATATACATACAAACCACATCTCTCATCAAATAAAATTAATGTTAAAACTAGACTGAGTTCACTGTAGAATGCCTACTAATGAATTACATAAAAGCTAAGAAACTATGAAAAATGTTGTTATTACAAGAAAATTCAGCGGAGGTTACAAGGCAAGGCATGATTACATTACTTATTCTATCTTCTATTTCAGGATGAAACAACAAAGGCATTACAAGTTAGCGACGTGAAAACAACGCAAGTGACGTCAGACTTAACAAAAGTGCTAGATGCTCATACGCAGTCATGCCAACAGTCAGTCAGCGCACTCACGCAAGAGATGCAAGTGAGTAGCTTCTCCAAAACAAAGATTTTCTTATTAATTGTATAGGGTTTTAATAACAACGTACTAAAATACAAACGACCATAATGAACAAAGGAATAAAAATGCGACTTCTAAATTTGGAAAATTTTGGTTAACACATTTTCATACTAAGATATAACTTATTTTTTTCTGACATATAAAATACAAATCTTCTACTGTCATTTCCAGAGCCTTTCAGCACACTCCGTAGCGTCCCTAACAACATTAGCGGCTAACAACAACAAGCTGCTATCAACAACACAACAACAACAAAACAGTCAAGACGAAGCCCTGATGACGTTACAGCAGACAACACAACATTACACGGAATGTGTCGCTCAACACGTTTCAGGGCTGCAACATCTGGAAAATAGATGTCTGCAGGAACAATATGCTGTTTATTCGCCAACTGGTGAGTTATTCATAATAAACTATGACACTTTATATTTGAGAACTTGCTTTTTTCAGTGTTAGCCTAGGTTGAGTGCATTCAAACACCGGCTATGTAACATTTAAATGCCCCATTGACATACTCTCACACATCATTACAATAACAGAACTTTTTAGAAATATTATTTTATTATCTATTGTGTTCAAAAAGAATGGTTTACGTAGTTTCGTAGCCTGAAAATTAATTTTAAAATGTACCGTTTCTTTAAAACCCATATATTATTGTAGGCAAGACCCCAGCCCGCAAAGACTACAGGTACCCACGTACCCTAGCGGCGACTTCGCCCCACGAGAGGATCATTGCGAGGTACCGCGCAGCAAAACTTGAAGAAGTCCTAGATGACACGGACACCGTCACACTGGTAAGGACTATTTATATTTCTATACGTAACATAATTATCAAATCTCATCAGAAGCTTAACACTAAATTGCATTACCATCACATTAAATTTTGAACGCAGGCCGTGAGCGGGTGAGCAACAAAAATGATACTGTTAAGAATTAATTTCTCTTGTAAGCGACAATAGTGTTTTTAGAGAAAATAAATATCTTAAACCTTATTTAGATTTTCCTATTTCTGCTAATTTATCGTTATCGGTCTTTTGGGAGAAAAGGAGAACACGTAAACCGGTTATTTAATCTCACATTGTTCCCGCGATGTCAGCCGATGACGTCATTCTTGTTTTTGGTCATTTAATGAAATTATTGTTTAATTTCCAGAGTGATTCGGAATCAACGGAATCGGAAGACTCGGCTGTGGCGATTCCAGCGCCGTCTCCACCCATCGCTCAGCCACAACCCATTGTTAAGTGTACGTCGGAGAGCGACATATTTGCTAACCGGGTAAGGTTTTATTGAAGCTGTTACGGTTTCACCCGAATTAATTAAAAAATAAGGCGCGCAAGGAACCCCGTTTTCAAAGTATTCCTCGATAAACACTAAAATAATGTTATAATATAATATAAGTACATTATTAATTTATAAATGGTATACAAATTAAATTATTTTATAATGAAATGCGTTTAAAATTGTATTTAGATTATAATACGTTAGCACTTGGAATAATTAACATGTTACGTTCTTATCTAATTTAACATATTTTTCTCACACAGAAATTGACACAAGGAAAAGAAAACATGAACCGTTCGATGACATTTAAGAAACCTTCGAAACTACCCTCGCTTTCTGCAAAGAAAGTCACTCCGCTCTTAGACAAGAACTGATTGTATGTTAAGGCCTTAAATGTGTATCGATTACATATCTAAGTTTGTAAGCGGTGTTTTACTGTATGAACGGCTGAAGCGATTTATGGTAAATCATATAAGAATAGACAAACACATTATAACATATAAAAATTAAATAGTAACAAAGTTTCTTTGAAATTTGAGCAGCGCTCCGTTTGTTCACCACGAAACTGATTTCAAACAGAAAATCAATGAATTCAAACTAATTACATTGAAGCTTCTATACTGACGTAGATACATCAAATTATGAATATAAAAAAACAATGACTCTCTTATAAGATGCTGTTGTGTTTATTAGTATAACATTTGTTTTAATATCACCAAAAACATGAAATACCATTAAATATTAAATTAGTTTCATTAATCATTTTTTTCTAATTTAAATAATATTTCCCCAACTATGAAGAGTCGACAAATTATAAAGTATAATAATAAAAATATTATGTCGGTTTAATTGTAGGTTGTAGCCATTGTATGCGGTATAAACAAATTTAAGGTTTTTCAAGGTAAAAAATTGAGAAATTATTTTTTAATGTATTAAAAATTATTAGCGGTACATTAGAGGACATTTTTATTCGGTATTTTCTCCTTTTTTATATTGAGAGTTGATACAACGATCCCTTTTTGTGGCAATCACGAATATTAATTGATATTATGTTAAGGATGGAATAGACATGACTGTAGCCTGATAAGATAAAATTTTAACCTAAATTAAATTTAAACAATAATGTTATAATTTAGGCGAAATGTTATTATCAAATAACGATATTTATCTTAGTATAACAATAAAATAAGATAACTTGGATTCGAGTTTTATTTCTTATTAGTTGTTACGCGGAATGATTTTTTTAACTAGCAAAAATCTTGTTCATAATAGGTTGTTTTGCCAGCTCGTCTCTTACATAACATTCACTTAAATAGAAAAGAATATGAATAAAAAAATTTTATTGAAATTTTTTTTTGAAATTGAAATCTTTTACTATCTGTAAATGTAATTTCATTTAATTATTCTTATTTTATACTCCGCTCCTCAAATGGCCTACTCGCTTTGTATGAGTGATACCAAATAGAAAAATACCCAAGGAACTGCTCCATTGGATGATAGTGAGACATCAATCAAACCCCAATCAAATAAACATTAAAAAAAATATTGAGCGTCAAACTGTGTAGTTATAGTAATTCTATTAGTTGCATTAATCAGAATTTAATTTTTGTATGTTACGCGGAAGTTAATGCAGTCAATCTGCTCATTTGGAACTATGTTGTACGAAAATCTTACTTTTTAGTGGTAAACAGAAGTAAGAATGCGAACAAGTCTAGCGGCGACTCTGATTCGAGGACCCACCTTCATACGATACCCAGCCACAGAAGCGGGGTAACTCTATTCAAACGTCGTATGCATAAGGCTCCTGCTTTTCCAAATTCCAGTACTTGTCAAGTACTCTATATCATATAAAAAGCATTTAAATAATAAACCAAACGCGAATATGATTCACAGTTTGAAACAATACGACCACAATAAATTAAAAATTTAAATGGAAAGTTTTGAATTTTTAGAAAGTATTCAAAAGCTAGTTTTCAAGATATTTAAATGAATTTAATTGTTTATGTAATCTGCAGGCGTCTTATGTTCACTTCACTATACATTATAAAGGAATACTATTTTAATATGTTTTTATTTTCAAACGTTGGAAGGTTGTACAGGAGTATAGGGTACTTAGGATGTATTAAGAACATCTGTACATCCGCCCACACAAACAGTGTTTTTACGCTAGGTAAGATTGTTTTTTTTTTCTATTTTTACTACTTTTTCCACTAACTTGCATTGTTTGGTTTATTCAACTTTTCATCGGTTCAAGAGAAAATAATGATATTTTTTTCTTTGTACGGAATGACACTGCTTATATACTTACTATCTATTAATTTATCTTAGTGTCTATTTAATATCTTAACATATATGTGTACTATGTTTTAAGGCACCATTTTTGAAACATATAAAACATTAAATAAGCCACAAGTATATGTCCTTTAATAATATATTTTAATATAGAACAAGAAATTGAAACCCTTACCTTACATAAATAAATAGCAACAACAATATCATCATTACTTGTATAAGATAAAAACCATGGTAAGGCTTGATCGTAATCTAGATAGTAATCAATGGCTGTATTCATTCATTACAAATTCGTAAGTAATATAGTGAGCGGCGAGATACCCATAAACGCTAATTATCATAGAACCGATGAAACAGATGTTGCATTCCCATAATCTGAGTTACAAATATAACACGTGGAATTGGTACGCAGTTTTGTGTAGAATAAATTATAATTAGAATTGTTTGTATATTACTTGCATATTTAAAAAGCTGGAATTTTCAGTTTTTTGCTTGTATAGCAATATATTATAGAATATTATTACTATTGGATAAAATATTCTCTCACTTTAATATATCGTTGTGATTACAGATCCAAAGGAGTAGAACTTCTGTAAAATAAAAAACACGGAGCTAAGAAAGCATATACCTACTTGCCTTACAAAATAAATTTACCCTTTACTTAAGAATCATATTCAGAGAAAATAATCTTTAGCGGTTCTTCGTACATATGTAATCTATGTCGTGCTCAGACGCTTCACGCTGGCACCTTTCTTTCTTTCACTAGTGCTATCGGACGCAACGCGGCGGCCGCACGCCATGCCAATATCCTGACGCGAGTGACCATGACAGGGATCACTGTGTTTTTCCTGCTGGCGCTGCCTTTCACCACCGCCCAGGATGATTCTTTTGCCAGCTCTTTTTTATCAGGTATGTCCTCTCAAGGTATACTTAGAACAACTATCAGACGATACTTTTCAACAGAACCTAAGTTAATGTTCATACCCTATGCCAAGTAAAAAATTGTTTGAATGGGGGAAATGTAGGTCAAATAATTGACCCAGTAAAACAAGGTCAGATGCGTACGGAATGAATAAATTCCGAACTAATTTGGCGAGTGTTTACCGTTAGCACCTGTGGCTAGTAACGGGGTAACTCTCTAGAAGCGCTCCACGTATTGCCGGTATTGTTTCTCTGAATAATTTCGACTAACCTATAGCAAAAAGTTAATAAATATAGAGAAATCTTCTATTTATAAAAAAGAAAAAATTGTTCCATAGAGTTTTATAAACCAAAATAATCAAAATAATCAAAACGCACGCTTATAATATTACATACAAAATTTTCGAGAGAATCTACCGCAGAACTTTCGATTGACTCCAATTTGAGTCTAATAAGTATTTATATTACGAATTCGTAAATGATGGACTAAATCGAATACAAAATTCTTAGTGTGTGATATAAACAACTTAATTGATAACCCAGAATAAGGCAAATATAATGTGTATCCTAAATAATATACTTGAAAATTAATGATATTATTTAATATGTAATCAACAGTTTAAACCTTTTAAACGTCTAGTCTATAAGCTTTTCCAATTTTTGATAATTTTATTTCATGTAATCAAATAATTCCTGATTTTTTTTCTTATGATATATGTAAAATAGGATACCAAAGACATTACAATCCAAGATTGGAATGCAACCGTTTACTTTAAAACATAAATTTTAAATAAATATTCGGATATTAGACAATACTTGAGAGGCATGCGTCGCAATAACGGTGCGCGGGCGCCGTTAAACTTGATTTGCTATTTATGTGATAATTTATTCCACCTGCTATCATTGTGTGATGATGACGGGAAATTACTGTATTTTCATTTAGTATCTATTAGCCAGATTCCAATACTTCTCGTTTGAGACGGCTCTATGATAAATATAATTTAAAAAATTTTGAGTACTATAAAACTTGTAAATTGCAATAGCGACACAAGAAATTTGAACTCAAAACGTTTGAACTGTTAGCTCTAAGGTATTTATTTATACTTTGGTTGGTTCTTTTTATCTAGGAGCGATTTCTGTTTTGAGATCCTACAGGCGTTACTTTGCGGAAGTACAAAACCCTTATACTTAGACCAATTTATCTACAAGCAATGCTACGCGAAAAACACTCGACGCACGTTTCGCTCCGACACCGGAACATCCTCAGGAAATTGCCTGATTTTAGCTTAGTTTAGACAAAGATTGGTCTATTAGGGTTTTTAAATTAAATTTTCGTTATTATATATCCCACACCAAATTTGACGCACCTTCGACGAATCTGGGAACCATGGCACTGCATGAAATGACGCAATTATTTGAACCTCGGTCAAATTATGCAGGATCCACAGATCCAGATTCCTATAAATAGCCATGAAGCGGAGCGATATTCTTTTGAGCTGTCAAAATATATTTAAAATCGTAGCAAATTATACTAAGATATTATTTCCCAAGTTAAATCTTAATGTAGACACGAAACTTTTGAAATGGCGCCAAAATGTCGAAAGAAGAAACACATGCAGTGTTTACAGTCAAAAAGTTACTTTTTGAAAAGTTGTAATTACTTTTTAAATTTTGTTTCTGTAACGGGCCAATTCCGAGTAAGGTGTGTGACATAAGAAATCGAGTTTAAAGTTCAAGTATGTCTACAAAGATGTATAAAAGAGATTCTAACAAACAGCGAAAGTCGTGCATATATGATATCTATTTTTTTTTTAATAATTTGTCCTATTTGTAGAAGAAATACGTATAAATGATCTCTAAATTTCTCAACTTTTCGCGCGTATCTATTCATGTGAAATAAAACCATTACTATACAAACCGTAGCTACTATTTTAAAATATTTTAAGTGAAGCCGGTATAATTGGTATGATACATGTCAAGTTGCAAGGACTCGAGGGAAAGGGGTATGGAGAAAGTGCAGTGACGTCATGGCCTCAGCGCTCACTAGCCGGCTGAGGTGACGCAACTTTTCGGAGGCCTCAAAATCATATTATAATTACTAACTGCTGCGTTGGCTCCTTATTTACTTTATTGAGGTAGCCAAGTTCTAGATCATATATAATGCATATAACTTAGATCGTCAAATGATATGAGTACATTCATTAAAATATGTAATTACCTCTTTAGTCGTAAAAACTTAACCAGCCTAATTTAATTATTTCATCTAAAGATACCTTTCTAAATGTGTACGTCATGGTGAAATTACTAATATTTTATGAATGAGAGTAATATAGTAATAGTTTCTATGTAAGTATTAACTAGATGATCTTTATTTCATATTTGACACCTACGTCAGTTATTATTTTAAGTATTTTAAAGCATGTTGTTTTTATTTAATATCTTTTATCACGGATACTCGGTAGATTTGTCAATAAATATTCGTTTTAGTTGTTAGTAGATTCGGTTTACCTATTATTCAAAAACACAGTGTATTATAAAAATTGTTTCATTATGAATTTTATTACAAACACACAGTATAATATTGGATCCATACCTTGAGTATTTGAACGCTGTGCAGTAACTGATGCTTTCTCGCGGGGTGAATGTACTCTCAACTAATTGCTGGGTGTCTCACTTTATATTGCATGATACTTGCATCTAAACTGACATTATATAATTTTTCTCATATTTATCATCGTTACTTTTGATATTGAAAAATCTTACGTATTAAGAACTAGAATTTAAGTTCATAATTTATTTGTTAGCGACCCCTATTTTACTGTATGTTTGATTCTATGGTACATTATCTGTGTCTGTCTTAAACTGTATGTAACATTAATTTTTTTTTTGCAAATTCGTTAATGAAAGACAGATAAAGTTGAGTAATTAGCACATAGTACTAAACTGGTCCGGTAGAAAGTGCCGGCGCATAGTGTTCTAGACAGAACTCGTCTAATCACATACTTATGAAAGTTACATTACACTAGGTGGTCAACATACTACGCTCGAGTTTTTGATAATTATAATTTTATTGTTTAGAATGTAACCTTCATGACATTTCTGCTTTCCCACGTCTTCTTGTCGTTGCGACCTTTATAAAATGTATCAAAGCTTTCCAGGGTTGGAACAAAGCAAATAAATTTCTGAATGTCTAGAATAACAGGTGCCTTGGTCTATTGTGAAGTATTTCAGAGACGTAGCTAACATCCAAGGCTTCAGTTGTCACTGGTACTTTCATTTTCGGCACACGATTTCTCCCTGAGCACGTTAGGTCATTGAGTAACGGCTAACGGCCCGTTTGTTTACTCACGAGGTAGTGATGGTGGAACGTAAATAATTCTTTATGACTCATTGTGATTTCCTACTTCATCAACATTATATTAACTCTCTAACCAGTGCCTTGGTTAATTTTCAGTTCCTCATAACTTTTATTTATTTAAATAAGGAACGCCAGCAGTTTACACAACATACACAGATAACTTATTAACATAGAAAAATTTCGTTGTGAAAACCATTATAGGCGTACACGCCATTATCAAAGAAACCCATCTTAAAGACATCATAATAACTTTAGTTGATCTAATTATTCACAATTTCGAAATCATATTCTAAAACTATTTAACTTGATTTGTATTTTAACTTTATACTTCAAGTTAGAATTCGAATGAAAATAAAATCATTCATCCGACTTTTTGCCATGTTTCACCCCCAAACCATTGTTATTAATCCTGTCGAATAATGGTACATCCATGAAAGTACCCACATGCAATGAAACTTCATCGTGTTGTAGTACATAACTATTAAAGTCGACAAAATCTCAGAAAGCGTAAAAATAACACTTTCTCACTTACCTAACATGAAACTCACTTACCTAAAATGAAATCTTAACTATAAAAATGATGTCAGAGACCGAATTCCTTCGAACTGGAGATTGTTATATAACGGTATTGGGAATGTGGTGAATCCAGTTTGGGATAGGGTTATTGTTAAGGTCGCTCCAATGCCATATCATGATTATCTTTCTGTTATTGCTCATCAAATTGAAATTTATTCGAACAACTTATACTGAGATAAAAATGGCTTCGTTAGAAGTTAGATTTAACTTATACCATACAAATTTCTAGCTGTTTTAATTTGCTTACGTATAACATGTATTAAATATTGTTTTGCAATTAGTAAAGCCATACAAATTATCTTAGTAGAAAGCATAAAATCGTTAAATTGGAAAGGTTTCAAATATAAAAGAAAACATTCAAGAGTTAATCTTTTACTCGCAAGGGGAACTTTTAATTAACGTAAATTTAATATTAGGTATATAAATGCCTTTAATTACATTATTCATATATTTTTGTGTTAATTTAATACATAGTTTACTGCAACCATCGCCTAGACTACTCGTTCTATCATTTGCAATCTTATCTTGGTGATTTGTGGGCACTACAGTATTACCCGAATAAATAAGCACAGAGGACGTCCTGTGTTCCGTTCGCAATGTTTATGCCGTTACGGACCACTATTTTTTCTATCTTTCCCAGTGATTCCAGCTTCCTTCCTTCGCTTTTGCGATGATACCTTATTAACTTCCAGGCATGTTTGGGGTGGTATCATTTTGTTTTCTATATTCCGGCTTTGCTATATTCTAAGTTCTTTAATTAACTTGTAATAAGTGGTGTTGTAATAATGAGAGTTGAGTTAGTGAGAAAGCCATCTTGAATATTGTTTGATTACCCGACTTGAAAAGTACCGAACACCGGACGGAATGAGTGTAGTACATTTTTAACCAGTATAAACGGTGTACTGGATCTAAATACGATATATTAAATTAATGTTATTGTATCTATTTGCTGTAAAGAGGTATAAAATATTATAAATTTATGTTCGAACTTATTTAGTATGGGAAAAAGTTAGGAGTTCATTGTGTTAAAATATAGTTGGTGGATGGATGATAGCTGAGTATTGCAGAACTCAGTTGTTTACTGTTTTATTAAAAATATGATTTGGTTATTCTTTTTTCAAAATTGTTAATAAGTTAATTGTCAGCGCGACAGAGAGAATAGAAATAAACACTCGAAACTAAAATAAATCAATTTTCAGGTCTTTTGGACACGTTAGACACTCAAGTGGATGCCAAGAATTGTCCGGGTGTGTGTATGCATGCGCTGACGTCACTAATCTGCTCAAATGTTCTTGATGAAGTCGAATGCCCCAAGCCGTCTATGAAATGCTGTGTTGATGAACCTCTAGGTAAGGGTATAAGATTAAGTTCTTATTCAGTAGGTTGTTCCACCATTTAACTTTATATAATAACATTCCATATACAGGTAATGAAACTATGGCCACAACGCGTCGTCCATTCACAACACGCTACACGACAACTGAGAGCTACGATGATGAAGACACAACAACTCGGCAGCCAGACAAATACAAAGACAGTGGTAATTATTAGGTACACCCTATTTAGTATTAGGATATAGAAAATGCAAAACATATTTTTGATCCTTTAAAAACTTGTAATTGTTGCGCAGCTGTAATACCAACAACATTTAAGACGGTTTAAATGATTTTCAGCAATCGTGGTCATGGGGAGACAGTTGTCTTTCGCTTTTGTACCCTCAATGTTAGTTAATTTTTTCAGAGCAAACCATAGTATGGCCCCAAGATGTTCATTTCGAGCTAACTAGATCTTTTGTACAGGTAACATCGCTTGTCCCGGCGTTTGTGTAGAGTCCCGTTTGACTCAATACTGTGAGGCTTATCTCACTTCGAGTGAACTTTGCGTCCCTGGGCGTCTTTGCTGCGTCTCTAAAGATGGATATGGAGACAGACGACCTCCTGACCTAGTTGTGCCTAATGAAAAGAAGCATTCTACCAAGCGACCTACAACTGCGGTGAGATAATTTCTCTGAATTTAGTCATTTCTAAATTGTAAGAAATTTACTTTTTTGTTTGTTGTATCATTTAGTTTATTAATAAACAGATGTTGATTATATTCAATGCATGGCCATTGAGTTGTGAATAAAAATATGTTACATAATGATAAGTTCATTATTTCTACCGATGCTAGCTTACAACAACACCGGCCCCAAAGAAACCAGGTCACAAATGTCGTGGTGACTGCATCAGTGGACTCTTCGCGTTGCTCTGTGACCACGTGGATGAAGATGCTGTTTGTCCATCGGAAGGAACATGCTGTATCACTGAAAGTAGTGAAACCACCACTAGACGACCATATACCACCACTACGCCCAGACCAACTACTCCGGTACGAATTATAATAGTTAATCTTGTCTGAAATCATTTTTTTCTTTTATCATTACGTAGTATCGTGTCTCGTAAAGTAGAAATAATAATTCTGGTATATCACTAAAGTCGCGATCTTTTCATTACGTCCTTTACCTCTTCCAGGCACCTTTACCTCGTTGTCCCGGCTACTGTTTGCTTAACATCATGGCAGCCTTCTGTGAACGACCAGCCGTCTTACTCTCACACACGAGCTGTAAACTCAGCGGCTCCATTTGTTGTGATAACACAAGGTACGTAGTTCTTAATCTTCTTCACCTTTTCTGGGTTATTTGAAGTACTTGGCAAATGTCATACCACGTCAAAAGCCTTAATAATAAAAGCTACGTTTTCATTACGATTGTACGATTTACACTCAAAATTACAAAACAAATCTTACCACCGACGTGTGATTTTAACTTTAATAAACGCTGGTTTATTAAAATATTTACGTATCTCGGATATACTCTTTTCAATTATCGTGCCTGAAGACACTGCTACATCGAGTTAAATTTTATTTTTCATATGAATGAATATAGTTTGATTTAATACTAGCATCAACCGCATTAGGCAAAATTAATATAGAAATATGGTTCCAGATTACCTCCACGCACTACTCCTCGCCCCACCACCACTACAACAACTACCACTCCAGCACCAGTGGATCCGCGACCGGATTGCCCAGGGTCCTGTATTGTGTCATTGCTGTCCTTCACGTGTTTCCGTGAGTTTTTAGTGTTATCTGCTTTGACATATAATTCAGACAAATGAGTCCTACTTGACTCATTTCGCTTTTGTCTATCGCTTTTTCCTTACGGTAAATAACACTTCTAGTTTCATTACATTAACTGTATTTAAGTGAGCAAGATTTCATGTGAAACTAATTTGTTTGAATAGTGTAATCACAGCCACGAAAAATAATAAGTTTTATTAATTAAAATTAGTTGATTTGTTAAATCATCTTGTAAATATATATGTTTTTCTATCTGCAGGAAACGCGGAAATGACAGATGTATTCAAATGCAAGAAGGCGGGAACTCAATGTTGCGCGCCAAAATCTAAAGTACTAGAAGCGATGGGAGTTAGTCGAAACGACACGTATCCGTTAGCTATCACTCACCCGCCACATACGTACGTCACTCCGTATACATACACGCCCGCACAGACGTATACGCCACAGCACACTACGCCTATGCGTGAGTATATTTTACACTATTTTCTATTGCTATATTACAACTTATTACCGAAATACATAAAAAATATCGCAGATAAAAATAAATTATATTCTATACAGTTGAACGGTTTTTTTAATTCATTATGTATTTTTAGCATACGAGCCAAATTACCCAACATCGTTGAGAACTCCTGAGAAATATAACAAATATGTCTGCGGTGTGAAGGGTAAGTTAAATAAAAATATTTACTTACGATAAAAGCAATCACTTTATTTAATCCCAATGAAACTAGAAAATGTTTTTAACAACTACCGCATAGGAAAATTTGTTAACGACATAATTCTATTCGGTATTAAAATATGTAGTTACAAATTCTAAAATTAAAAATTATATAACAGAAGAATTAATATTGTCTTCAAGTTAGATGGCTTAATATATAACGTATGTGGATTAATTTTATCTAAATAAAATACATAAATATGAGTTAGTGTCATTTTTATTTTATTGTTGTATATAGGAACATCATCACGGGCGGGACGTGTGATGGGAGGCGAGGATGGGGAAAGGGGAGAATGGTGTTGGCAGACAGCCCTAATCAACTCCCTTAATCAGTACATTTGTGGTGCGGCATTGGTGGGCACGCAGTGGGTTCTTACAGCAGCACATTGCGTCACGAAGTCAGTATATTATACAAAAATCAAATAATGCTTTGAGTTAGAATCTTGAAGATTTTTTTTCTACTTATATCTAATTCGTACCGGATTTGAAATAGAAACAAAAGACAGTTAATGTTCGATACCTCTCTGTTTGTTTTATTGGTTGTAGTTTCGCCATGTTAGTTTTTGCATCTGTAGCTAGTTATGCATTTTAGTCTATTTTCATATTTCTTAAGTATATTCTACATTGTTTCAGTATCGTCCGTTCCGGTGATGCGATGTACGTACGAGTGGGAGATCATGACCTGACGAGGAAATACGGGTCCCCAGGTGCTCAGACCCTTAGAGTGGCCACAACTTACATCCATCATAACCACAATAGCCAGACCCTTGATAATGACATCGCGTTATTGAAACTCCATGGCAAAGCGGAACTCAAAGAAGGTTGGTTCTACTTTATATAAAAAATACTAGCGTATTATATATAAGGAGTAAATGCTTTAGTTTTAATCTCATGAATTTTTTTTTTAACAAAACACGATTTATAACTTTCAGGCGTGTGTCTTGTATGTCTGCCAGCCAGAGGAGTGAGTCATGCTGCAGGGAAAAGATGTACTGTCACTGGATACGGGTATATGGGTGAAAGTGAGTATCACTTATATACTTATATATAAGGAAATATATATTAAGTCGAGAATCCTCTCCTTTTATACATCAAATGATGTTTTTTCATTTAATGGCGCCAAAACATCGCAGCGCACACACACATCATCGGTCGTTGACACTTAAAATTTTAAGCGCCACAGAGATCGTGCGAATCGGATATGTATTCCACAAACTGCAGTTTTAATTGTCACAATACTTTATACTTTTGTAATAATAAAAATTAGATAAATCGTAACCTTGATTATGACATTTAATTAAATATCCAGTATTTTTTTTAAGTATGATATTTGTATATAGGTTTTATAAAATTAGCATATATTGTCTTCCAGGCGGTCCCATACCATTGCGCGTACGTGAAGCCGAGTTGCCCATTGTAAGCGACGCAGAGTGTATACGAAAAGTGAACGCGGTCACTGAAAAGATCTTCATACTACCTGCTAGTTCTTTCTGCGCGGGCGGCGAAGAAGGGAATGACGCTTGTCAGGTGAGACTTTATTATGTTTTAATAATTAATAATAATCCCTTTTAATGATTGTTGGAGTAATGGATCCGATTTGTGTTTAATTTAATTTTCGCTTCGCAGGGCGATGGTGGGGGTCCTCTAGTATGTCAAGATGATGGATTCTACGAGTTAGTGGGACTTGTCTCGTGGGGATTTGGATGCGGTCGCAAAGACGTACCGGGTGTATACGTTAAGGTCTCTTCATTTATAGGCTGGATCAATCAGATTATCTCTGTAAATAACCTTTAGTAAAATCTTCTGGTCGATGACGAATGTACACACATATCACTATAGTTTCTTTTACAGTTATAAAAAAGATAATATTTATCATTTAAGTGGTAAACGCCAAATGAAATTCGGATATTTTAGACACTAGTTTGAGATTACCGTTATTATAGGTTTTTTGCAATCCAAGAGTTATAGACGTATTTAAAAGTTTCCATTGCACACATTACCAAATGTAAATCAAATAAACCTAAAGAAATAATATTCACATCTAATACGGTGCTATATTTATTGAGAGAAAAAATCTTAAAATTTACAATATTCATTGTTTTTAAGTATTTTTAAGTAACTCAACGCATTTATTATTCCTCTATTTAAGAATGTAAATACTATTTCCTAATTAGAATAATTTATTTATTATAGGATAATTCTCTCTTTCATAAGCAAGTAATATTGTATTAGCTACCCGTCATTAGACCTAAGTATTTAGTTCTCCCACCATAAGTATTTATTTAAATGTTTTGTTTAATACAAAATGTAAAATATACGCACAACTGAAATAGCCATTTTTAGTAACATGATATTTTATGGTATTTGGATGACTTTGTATTTGAGTTAAAAAAACGGCACACAAGAACGCAATATAAAATATAGCATTTTAAACCTCTCTTATAATTTTACTAACTGATGCTCTATTATCGAATATTAGATTATTATTACTTATATCAGATTAAACATCTTTGAAATTAATGAATGCAACGTCATCCAAGTTTATTTTAGGATGTGTAAATAGATAATTGTCATTCAGGATTAGTTTGGAACTAAGTGGATATAATCTATGTCACATGTAAAATTGTACTTTTAGTCTGTTTTCTTAATAAAACAATAATAATTATGAGAATTTTTAATTCGTGATATTCGCTTAAAAAAGCAACCTCTCTTTAATATTTGATCTATACTAATATCAGCAAGAGATGATTTGTTAAGTACAAAATTTCATAACGTCCGGTCCTTGGGAGCATCTTTGAAGAACGAAAATATGATGATTTACGTAATTATGTAGAAGGTAGGATGAAGATTAAGGAAGAAATAAAACAAGGTCATACAAAAGGAAATGTTATTTTTTACAACAAACTTAGACACTACGTATTTACACATTTAAGGCCTATCACAAAAAACAATCTTAATTAGTATTGCTAGTTTTGATCTCTTTGAAAATATGTGAAATTATTCATATACAAACTGTTGCAAAAAAGTATAATATGAAACAAGAAAACTATTGAAAGTATTCTAAACTATGGTAAAGTTATGTTGGTAATCATGGAATAAACGAACTTTTAATATAAAAGTTATTTTTTCATACCAAAGTTGTCAATGTCCTCGTAATATTTACATATAAAGGTGTAAAAATTATGAGTTATAAATGCAGAGCGCAAGAAAAAATATCTGACCTGCTTATCAAGTAAAATGCGAACTAAAACATAACTAATCTGGTCAAACTACATTGTAACCTTTATGCACACACATTGTTTTAGTTAGTATTTTCAAAGATTTTGCAGAATTGACTAATAAAAGATAATTAAATCGCTCTTACATTATAATTGTGGAATTCTAATTTTTAACATTACATTTTATACTTTATGTAATTTGAAATGGACGTATATTAAGAGGATATTTTCATAGTAATTTTTCACGTTATTATGATGCTATATTTAAAGGTATAAGGCACGAAAAATGGCAATGGTGCTATTTCTAATATACACTTCTTAGACGAACCTGTCTTGGTTTTATATTAAAACTAAATAGGTGAGTAAAGTTAAGCTTATATAAGTTTTGAGTTTCAAACAATAAGGCAATAAATTCGTCGTAATTTTGTAGTTTTTTAAATATGATAACTTGAATAAAAAGAGAATTCTCGTCTTCTCTTTTATTTATGGGGCTAGCGTCTTATTTTGTGATTATTAATTTATCTGCAATATTATCGGCAATCCTAACGTAACAAAGATAACGACCGTTATTTTAATGCCCTTTTGTAACAAATTTAAATTTCTAAATCTATAATTTCAAGAACCACCACGAAAAATTTCGACGATAAACTATCGCCCTGTCGTCGCCCCATTCTCTCCATCTAATACAATCTTCCCTCTTTTTGTGCTTTCTTAAGATATAATATAATATATGTTGGGTCTATACGCGCTAAATTTAGAGCGGTTCAGCTAGCTTCATGATGTATATATCAAAGGCTTCTCTATAACCAATAAAAACTACGTAGAGTATTAGTGTATTATATTTTGAGGGAAAACCTGCTTGTTCTATATTGTGAAATTAAATTTACTATTAGAGTTAGCATTATATAATAAAAAAGGCTTGTACATAAGCGCCTTGCCTTAGCAATATTATAAAAAAGAGATGTTTACCAGATTTAGCACCATTTGTTTTTATAGTTTATTGTTTACATTTTTTGGTTAATTTTCCAAGGATCATGCAATTAACAATCTTAACTTGAATATAATTATTATTGATTGAAAACATTAAATTTATACTTAAAAGGTAGTTTTGGGTTGATATTAGAATTGCAAAATGAATCAATTAAAGATTTATGTTTCAAAGAGAGAACATACCTGATCTGTGATCAGTGAGAAATTAAATTTTGGGAAAAGCCTTCGTTGACTTCAAATTTTATAAAATATAGTAGTTATATAATATCACTCTTCATTCATAGCATCTTTCATATAATCTTCTAGTTGTTTGTCAAGTGCCCATTGGGAATTGGCCATGTATTGATCAAGTTGCGAGTCCAATTCTTCTTTTGTTGGTACTTCCTTAGAAGTTGTTGGCCCTGAAAAGTAAACCACATAAAACAATTGAAGCATAATATTTATAAAAATATAAATATTAATAACATATTTATAAAATATATATATATTTTTAATATTTATTTACATGTCATGGATACTAGTCCTTATGTGAAATTGTTTGTTTAAGAATTTTTTTATTTTATTGCTAGAAAAATTAATTGAATGTAGAGAAATTGGGTCAGGGGCGAGTGACATAAATAAAAGAAGGCCTATACGGAGTATAGTAGACTGTGTGGGTTTCGTCTCAGCCCATACAGGAGGTTAATACTTAAATTTCTACTAATCCTATTATTGAGTGTATATTAGTGCTACTAAACACTTAATGGTACTTTAATTTTTTTTTAGTTTTAGATAGCGTAACCTATTCTGTATATCTTTAAATTGAAAGCAATAAGGTTTAAATTGTCAATGTAGAAATATATAGAATAAGTTACACACGTTTGACAGGTCTAAATCTAAGTTAAGAGATTTTTAGTTTTAGAGGTGTACATCAGATTCGCTACCAATGTATTTCTGATTTTGTTTAATTTGATCATTCCTTACGATCACAGATCATTCCTTAGGTATAAAAATAAACTTTAAATATTTATAAGTTTGATCATATTTTATTGCTGTTTCATATTAATAAGAAAAAATCGTTATATTAAGAATATTTGACACATATAAACAATCGTACATTAAGATGATTACATGCCTAATTTGTTCCTCAATTGAAATCGTTTTATTCATCAGTATAGATTGAACATAACCGAATTAATCTAAATGAAATTAAAAAAATTCATTTCATTTATTTCATTTCATTGTTTCATTTCAGCTAATATTATGAAAAGTCAAATGGTTGTGTACTTTTTTGCTATACTTAAAATAATAGTCCATTTTGTGTAACTAACAATACAAAACTCTTATTATAGGACTTTTTATTATAAGCAAAGAAACTATTTGTCTTTTTAATATTAACAGAGGATAATATGCATAATATATGAAAATGCATGTAAGAATATCTTACTAACCTCTTCCTCTACCTCGTGCCTTTCCCGTTGTTTGCCCTCTTCCCCTCCCACGCCTGGCCCCACGCCCTCTTGCTCGCTGAGTCACCCCACTCACTCTGAGTCTGCCCATTTGTTGACGACCTCCTCTGCCCCTGTGTAAATTATATTATGTTGTATGAATAAACTATCTAAATACTTTATTATTAACTATTTAGATAAATGTGTACAGTTAATAATTTTTTACTATGCTAGAATAGACCTATTTTAATTTTTCATTGCTTAGGTGAGCTTGCTTGAGTTTTTAGTAATCAGATTGAATCAATACCTCAGTAAAATGCGAAATTTTAATTATTTGTTATTAACTGTTAGGCATAAACATTCATTACATAACTATTAAAACAATGATTAAAAATTCTCATACCTCACTCCTCCACGAACAGGTCTTATATGTACACTTCGTGATCTATATCCACGTCCACGCCATGTACCAAATGTGTTGTTGAATGGAGATAACCATCTGGAAAAAAAGGTAAACAAAACCTATAAAGTATATATTTATATATTCATATATATTAGCCAGAACATACTGATAACTTTTATGTTAATAAATTGCAATTTTTGCATATTAATTTAGTTATCAATTAGTAGATTGTTGTATCTTCGGCAATATTTAATGAGTTCTCTATTTTTAAACAATTTTATTTATAAATCTGAGCATTTGCCTTACAAATAATCAGATTATATAAGAGGACAATAGACTAAAAGATAGTAAATTAAAACAAAAATATTTTAAAAGATTTTAAAGCCCATAAATAGTTTATATGTAAACCTCAGATTGCCACTGGCATGAGTCCATGCAACCCTAGTTTTAGCTCCTATTTGATTAATGTTTCCGGTGCTATTTGCTCTCCTGAGACGTGGTAAGCTACCCTCACTTCCATACCTACGAAGACCAAGTCGCTGCTTCACTCTTTGCTGTAAAGTTTGAAACAATGATATAAATATTTAAATAGGTAATGCTGTGTTTAGAAATTTAAAAAAATACATTTAAAAGTATATTGGAATCATAAATTACCCGACTACTCTGCTGCAAGTGATAAGCTATTTGTTGAGCTAACTTCTGGCTTCTCATGTTATAGCCACTATTTGAGATTTCATTTGAAACGAGTCGTTTTCTTGGCTTCATGATACGTGAAGTTGGGGTTTCAGCCAGTAACGTAAACCGAGTATTAAGGGTTATGCTCGTAGCATTTATACCAAACACTTTTTCAATCATCATCGATTAAATCTACTTTCAATGAACATATATAATATAACTATTTAATAAACAACAGTATTCAGCATTGGTTCTGGATTCAAATAATACTAGAATATTTAAATAGAAGTGTAGAAATAGAAATTGCGAATAGTGAACGTTTTTCTGTAAATAGCAATAAAATCAGAACGCCGCCACCGCGCTGTCTTCATAAACTGTTCACTCGTATTACATTGTTGACATTTGACAAACGATACAATTTACATCTTGATAATATGTAAATCATAGAATTCCATGATATCCATAGGAAGAGAATAAGTGTAGACAAGTAGTAAATAAAATATCGTATTTCACGAAAACGAGTGATAAAAAGTTAAATAAAATAAGATTACAAAATAAACGAATTTTCTCCAAAGTTTATTTACAATGTATATTAAATAGTTAATAATTGTTGTTTCATTTGTATTTTTTTTGATATATGAATAATCCTGTGGTCTTTTAAAGCTTCATCTATGTATATTTATGGAAAAAATATTTTTTTTGATTCCGCGATTTTTTATTATGATATCGAGCAAAAGTTAGTCTATCTATGTTAACTACCTATGTTTTATATCCGATTGTCAATGTGAAATAAGTCAAAGTCGTGTGATGTTAAAACTCAAAAATGACAAACAAACATTAAACCAAAAACCTGTTTAACATGATATGTCAAAATATCAAAACAAATATTTTAAATTTTACTTTAAAATTAATAAATACTTTAATTTTATTTTGTGGATAGCAATGTTTACTTGATTTAAAGTGTATTTGAAAAGATTGCATAACCTCATAATGTGTTTTTTGGCGTTCTGGTATAAGTTCCGACGAAGGTTATTCAGTGATTCAGATAGTTAAAAGTTGAACTTGTTGAGGTTAGTGAAACACGCAAGATGTTGACCTGCCTTATAAACAGCAGTGGTTGCGATGAACACTTCATTTCGATCCAACCGACGATGTCGGAGGTTGCTAACGATTCTCCAATAGGACTAGACCAACTTAACGATATGGACGCATGTTATGAAACATTCGACAAAGATGCGTACGTAAACACGACTTTTTATTTTTTATGACTAAAAACTTTTACTAAATTGATTAAAGCGGTAGTTTATCTATTGATTTTCATTTATCATATAAGATTATTGTGTAACTGTTCTAGAGAAACCTAAAAATTCTCGGCCCAATTTTGATTTTCTAATGTTTAGCCTATTGTGTAGAGCTAACTTAAATTAGATATTATGTATGTATAGTAAAGAGACATACTTTAGCTTAGCTATTTTATAAATATAAGCTTTCACTGTGTATGTTTACATAAAGTATTGTTTTATCAAAAACACACAAATAATTTGTTGAAGTATTACAAAATCAATACTTTATTTTTACAATTATTATAATGATGAAAGTGAAGAGTTTTTATAGGGATGGGAAGTTGAATCTTGATGAGTTCCGCCTGATATGTAAAGCTCTCTTCCGTAATGACAAAGGCCACATATATTCACTAAGTGAAGAGAGAGCCAGGCATATCTTCCAAGTATTTGATAAGAATGGAGATGGGTTCATTGATAAAGAGGAATTTACCTTCTGCTGGAACCATTGGATTAAAGTAGTAATATTCGATTTTTAATAATATTAGGTATAATTTACTTCAGGTGAATGTATTTTAGCCTATGAATTTTTACCAACACCAAGCACAATTAAGGTCAGGTTCATTATAAATGGAAATTGTCTGTAAGTAATCTGTAATATTATAAGTATTAGGAAATAAAATGTATATGTTAACATTTAGTAAAACATCCTTAGTTCATACATATCATGTTCCATAAAATTAGCCACAAAATCATTTAAATTTGCTTTTATAATTTATTGATTGTGGATGGTCTTGCAGATAGTACGACCAGTGAGTGCTTTTCTCATAGTAGATGTCCAGAATGATTTTATCTCTGGAACTCTCAACATCAGCAAATGCAATGCCCAGCAAGATGGAAGCGAGGTGAGTTGAATGTTTTCTCTTACTAAAATGGATTTTGCATAGAGGAATAATAGAAATAAAATTAAAAGAAACACATAGCAAATTATAGTTTAGACTTTAGGTGTTATTTCATTGATTATTAAATGGTACATGTTCAAGTGTATAATTTTAGCAAATTTGATCAACACATAATATGTTGCATAAAAAACCATATTTAAAAATATTTATAAGTATATAATGTGAGAAAAATATCTTAGTTCCATTATTTTATGGTTCTTAAAATTGGAAATAACAAACTGCATAATAGATTCGCTATTTCCATTCCATTTAGTAAAGATATTACATTTATATCATCTATTCTAAACAATGTCAAGAGTTTAAGAACTTCAAAATAATAATTATGAGAGTATAAATGTAAATCATCTACTTCACGTAAATATACATGGGCTAAGCTTACAGGTTGTATTATAGATACAGCGGTATTTACTGTAATATACGTGAAATATACCATTAAGATTAGGCAAATATATTGCATGTAAAATGTGTCTTTGTAATCGATTGTCTAGATTTTATCATAGGTAATAAATAAGAAAGAAAACAGGGAAGAAAAATAAAATTACTCTTGAGTTCTCGTGTCTGAAGTCAATTCATCTGATATTTGCATAAGTCGCAATCGAACTCACTACCTCGTTACCTAAATTTAGCTACATATCTAGAATGTTACTACTCCCTTACATTTAACAATGCATTTCCTTTGATCTTTTACAAAAATCTACGATAATTCACAAATAGAACATTTAAGGTAATTGAATGTCAGAAACGTTAGAAAGATTAAATTCAGACGTTAAAAATAAGTTGGGGTAAATTTGCGTATTACGTCTTTCCCATTACCTATTTTTATTTATAGAATACGATTACCCGAAAGACTCAGTAAATACCGCTTAAAAATTATTCCGTGTTGTAGATATTATATTCTATTTCTCGAGAGAAAGCCTTACACGTATCAACCGTTTGATCAACGCTGCCTGAATGATGCTTTGTGCATTTAAACAGCGGTAATTCTTAAATTAACTTATAACAACTATTGACATCTTGGCAAACAGATAAAGTACTAGTCCTATTAAGGTGTATAACACCGATTTAAACTATAGTGGAGAAAATTTATATTATAAGTCTAAATCAAGTATAAAGTTATTGGTAATAAATAAATGTTTCCGGTTTTTTTGGATCAATTTGGTGAAAAAATATACAGATTTCAAACTAAGCATATCGGTCACGCTTGTGTGGGATGTTTTTTTAGCATTACAATCACAATTTTAACAACATTGTTCACTTCTATTGGTTATACTATACTATATCTATCTTTGCTAGATTTTCGTAAAAAATATCGGTACATAAAGATTAGGCATTTTACATACATACAACTTAAAAGTTGCGCATGGAAATATCTGTTTTAGCAAACTATGTGTTATATAGTTCACATTGTATTTGTATAAACTAAGCAGAAAATTGAATTTTGGAATTCAATTTTCTGCTTGCTGTTTCTGCCTGTAATACGACCTTTGCATGCATTGTGTAACTGATCGCATCGGCATAAGAATAATTTAATATATCGAAGAATTTGTATTGTATTTGTATCAGTTTTCTCCAATCCTGCTAAGCATAGTCACCCAGCACTTGATCTTGCATTCATTATTTTCGCATTTTAAAAGAAACGAAAAATAATTATTTATGGCTGAACTATAATTTTATAGCTTTATTGTTTACACACAGTTGTTTGGAATAATAAGACCTAAAATTTGGCTCTCATTATTTTAGTAGAAGCGATATTATGCTTTGTAAAATGTGATTCAGGTCGCTCCAATAGGTCTAATACAAAGTCTGCAAATTCTTTGACGACAGCTGTGATAGTTTTATACTGGAAGTTAGCTTATTTCTTGTAAGCTATCTCATCATAGATAGGAATTAATTTCATTATTTTACCTTAGGGACTATGTATAATTGGCATAACCATTGGCAAAGAAGGACATTTTAACTCTTAAGTCATAACTCTAATTATTACTCTATTAATGTCAACGTATTAAACCGTACAAAAACTCCTACACAAATCAATATAAATAATTTGGATCCAACCCAAAAAATTATTTCGTTCAATCGGTACGTACAGTTACCGCCCACGGAATGCAGATAAATTTCATCATGCAACCTAACTTAAACCAATTTTCGTATCAAATAGCGTATTTTTTAGAAATGGGCAAAGGTTATTTTGGAAAACGCCTTTGCTACGCGAACGATTAGTGAAATTAATGTGACGTCGTCGATAAGACGCATTGACGCATGTAATAAATAAAAGTTCATTTGAAAAGGTGAAACACTATTCTCTACTTAGAATCATTATGGTTTTTCCTCAAGTTTCCAAATGTTTCGCATCTATTTTGTTTTAACTCTGTATTGGAATTCTATTCTATATAATAGATATAATTATATTCTTTATAATTACTGCCTAGTAGTTGGTAAATTGTAAGGCCATGATAATCTCTAGCATTCGATTAGTAAAGGTATGTAGCATAAACCACGAGTATGTGATAACGATAGCTAAGTATCAATCGACCAAACAAATGTGTCCTTTGCTAAATCACCACGTAGGTTTCTATACATGTCGTTAAAACGTAGCTGCCCTTTACATGCTGATCCCTACAAATGCGAATTCTGAGGGTAAAATGTTCCGTCGTTTTACATATATGCAAATATCACTATGCAAATTGCACATAGCAAAGATTGGCAATGTACATTTACAATCTTTGCTATGTGCTACAGAACTTTTGGTTTAGACCGGTAAATTCCCGCATCATTTCTTAGGAGCCAAATCTAATTCACAGAGAGTTTCTGCAAATCATGTTATCGAAAATGACATTGCGTATGTTTTTGAGTTTTAGCGAATATTAGTCACAGGGAAAACGAATCGCGTGATTCATCATTGTTATTTCAATATTGAAAAAATTAATTTCCCAAATTAAACTGTTGAAAGTTGCCGAAATTGATGATGATAGGTGTAGGTGTGAAGTGTTCACGTACCACCCTCAATTAACGTGCCTGGCACGGCTGATTCCAATCGGTCTACTTCAGAAGGTCTATTTTTGGATCGCGTCCAGGGCCCCACAATTGTATGTAGAAAGGTCATAGGTAGACTTCATTTTGAAATTTATTTCCGGTTCATTGTGTCAATTCATTATTCTGTATAATACGTCTTATTTGTCCTTGATAAATAATAGGGGTATTATAACTAGTCAGTTGTAAATCCTACATTGTGTTTACGGTACAATGAATAGTAATTGTATGTTTTGCTTTATATACCATTGATTAATATGGCATAGAATCGCGACTATTTAACTTTTTGTTAAATTGTCGCGATTGCTTGAGACTTTTGATGGAATTAAAAATCCAAAAGTTAGGTAGAATTTTATTTTAGTTTTTGAATTATTATACAAAATTTGTTCAACTCCGCATTGACGATTGAGCGCCACCTATGATTCAGAGGCCTAAACTAACCGAGACCTTCAAGAAACATGGTGATTTTAAGGAATATATAAAGGATTAACCACTCGCATCCACAATTAACTTTCAGTGGTAGCCAACCTCGATTCAGCTCAACTTCCTATATCTAGATTCCTAAATAACGGATATTATAGAGTAAATCCAATTAAAATTACTTTCTTTTATATCAGGTGGTGGAACCGATAAATGCGTTACTGGAGGCAGTGCCTTTCGACTGCGTATTTTATTCTCTAGATTGGCATCCACCAGACCACGTCTCCTTCATTGACAATGTACATTTGAGGGAGCTGGATCCTTCGAGTCCTGTGAGTAATTATTTAAATTTACATAAAAGGTTTAATTGTAACATTGTGTCTTAGGGTACATTCAATACTGCTTAATTACTGAAAAACTTAGGATTATTAATTCTTGAATTGTAATCTAGACTAAACAATAATAATGGCTAATAAGTAATATTGTACTTAATATTCGATACTTGAAAGGTCTGTTACGCACTTGCGATGTTCATGGAAGTGTACATGGGCGGCGATGTCGTTATATAGGATAAATCGTTAGTTACAGTACACCAATATTTCAATGTCGACCAGTGTAAGATTAGTGATGATAAGTCAGATTAGGATAAGATTATATAATAATAGTAGTTAGATGTATGAATAAATAAATAAGAACATTTTATAGCAGTTTTACAGGTCTAAACTTAATTGTTTAAGATTAAATTAAACTATTAAATTTTTTTTACGTTTCCATCATATAAATAAATACAACAATTTGTCAATTTGTTGTCAATTTTGTATAAATGTGACATTGGTAAATTATTAATATTTATAAAAAAGTATTTAAAAGTAAAGGTTTTCTGGGAATGTTAATATGTTATTATAGATGACATGGAAAATGTCGAAATGTAAAGGTATAAGAAAGGTAATATATGCTTCATAAAGAATCAAGGCTAATATAGGGTAAAATACTTATATTATTTAAAAAAAAAACACTTTGTTAACGGATTAAGTTATGTATTTTTTTTTAAATATAAGTATATTACATTATTTTATTTTTTTCCGACGTTTCGCGTACTTTACCACGTGCGTGGTCAAGTCCGTTAACAAAGTGTTTAAATGAGTCATAGTTATGTTAATAAATGTTAACTTAAACATTGTAATGTTATAACAATGTTTAAGTTCATAAGAACTTTCTTCAAAAGGTTTCAGCTGATAAGGCGCAAGCGTATGACACTGTAGTGTTTGCGGGCCCTCCTCCAATGAGGCAGCGGTTGTGGCCACGACACTGCGTGCAGGACTCCTGGGGCGCAGAACTTCACAAGGACCTCAAGGTGAGCAGTTAAAGCACCATCCATCCAATGGTTTTTTGATTGTGCGTTTTTGGATTGGATACAAACAATGGAATTCTAGTTACAAAAATTCTTAACCAAAAATATTGAAGCAGACTTTTTTAAATTACGCACATACTGAAATATTAATCAAAGCAAGGGACAACTCGAATCATATATAGAAACTTCTTTCAGCCTGTATGACTTAAAAGTAAAGAAAAACACTTTGTTAACGGATTAAGTTATGAATTTTTACAAAATTGAGGTATATTACATTATTTTAAATTTTTCGTGCGTGGTCACGGTAGACACTTAAAAGTATATAACGATTGTAATTCAAGTAACGAGTGAAGAATGAAGCTTTGTAGAACTTTACAAAGCGTCATTCTCAAAAGCCTCTCAACGTTAATGTGTGGTGCTGACATCACTTATTTTACATACAAGTTTTAATTCTTATATTTCAATGAATATTCTTTGTGCTCAGGTAGTAGACAACGCTATAAAAGTGTACAAAGGTACTAACCCTGATGTGGATTCGTACTCAGTGTTCTGGGATAACAAGAAGCTCACAGAAACTAGTCTCAGCACCCAGCTGCGCATGCGCGCGGTAACTGATATTTACATCTGTGGCATTGCTTATGATGTCTGTGTTGGTACGTTTATTTTTAATTTTTGTCAAATTACGATTTATTAATGAAAAAATATATACTTCACAAAGTGTAGATAAAATTATTTTGTATGAAGATGGAGTTGGTGCCATAAAAAGCAGAGTCATAAAATTCATTCGCCAATGCTGGACTCAACAACCATAAATTAATATTATCTTCTATTAAGATAACTGTTACTCGTTTAAATAACAACACTTTATTAACGGATTTAAGTTATGTATTTTTGCAAAATTTAAATATATTTATATTATTTTAAATTTGTCCGGTAGACCGTGACCACGCACGCTGTAAAGCACGCGGAACGTCGGAAAAATTTAAAATAATGTGAATATATTTAAATTTTGCAAAAATACATATCTTAAGTCCGTTAATAAAGTGTTTTTCTTTAAACCATAAATTACTTTTTGTCAAGGATTATGAATATACACAAAAACAATGAATCACCTTAACATTTATATCTCTAAAAAGAATTCAAACATTAAATTCGTGTGCCTATATAAAACTTACAGTCACAAAAAAGTTTTAACACCGCGACGTAGAACAATTGCCAATTATATAAACCCTCCAAACTAAACCATTTTACATAGTACCCAGAATAGTTTAAAAGGTTTTATTAAATAAAAGAAAAACACTTTATGAACGGATTTAAGTTTTTTTTACAGTTATTGAAAATTTCGGGATGCAAAGGTATAAGAAAAGTAATGTTTGCCTAATAAATCAAGACTAATAAAACCAGCTGATCCGGCAAACGTTGTTTTGCCATACATGTAACAAAAAAAATTTTTTTTTTTCTAGGCGCAACAATAGCAGACGCCCTCGCCATAGGTTACCGCTCAGTGCTGATAGAAGACGCCTGCCGTGGTGTGGATTTAGCTGATATGCAACGGACCAAGAGTACCATCATAAACAATAATGGGCTCATTATTAACTCTGACGATGTACGTATATTCAGAAATTGTATCACTTTTATTTTAACGACAAACTTACATATAAGTCTAGAATTTAAACTCTCTATTGAGGAGAATGAGATATACCAACGATTTTCACTTTTTTCTTACTTTTTCCAACATATACCGATTTGTCTAAAAAAGGCCGTTTTGAAATTTAACCGGATTATAGTAAATAGTTACTCTTAAAGTGTCAACATTTAGGCATTGAGACTCAAACTAAATATTCAAATAATACTATTTGTGGTCTAGTTTTGGTATACCCGTCCTTAGAGGTGAAACATATCGAAACAATATCTAAGAAAAGAAACAATTTTGTTATGAACAACTAGAATTCTTCTTAATAGAAATTATTTACTTATACTGTCCAATTAACGTCACATATGTACTTTTATAATATGGTATATAGTACTATAATTATATAAGATTAAGTAAAATGCATTAAAATTTTAAAAGTAATCTAAGTGACAAATTGAACATACATACAAAAAAAATGTTAATAACTCTCGATTCTGTAGCCTCATCAATTGCGAATATAAAATAAGAAATATAGTAATAATAATATAATGCAATTTGCTATAGGTGCTAGCGATGGTGGAGGGCCGCGATCGAAGACCAGAATTGGGATATAAACTCGCTATGGAACTGAAGAACGCCATGGAAGAAGAGTAATGCACTTTTAAACTTGCTTCATCCGTTAGTTAATTAGTAAAATTGCAAAGACAATATACAGCACAAATGTACCGCCTAGTATGTCTGAAAATTAGAAAATTTTTTTTTCGAATAGTAGGTTATGTTTACAAAATCAACACTCTCAATTACATTTTATACGGCGTCAGAAGTTGAGGCTTTGTTTAATAAACTTTTACTAGTTCAATACAGACCGCAAGGTCGGACTGCGAAGTGTCCCGGGTTCGATTCCCCATAAGGTCACATTTAGTTTATGAGCATTTTTGTTGGCTGTGGACTGTATTTTTAATAAGTTTATTTTTATCAGTTATGTTAGCATACATAACACAGGGTATTAAGTTTACACTTTCTAACCGACCATCAGTGTAATGCGACCTGATATTTATGTATTTAATACAAGACTTTATGCGGAACTTCACTTGGAATAGGTACAAAATATGTGTATTATAATGGGGCGATATGTTAATAAGAACTTAAAACACTTTCAGTCACACACATCATGTTAATTATTGGATTAATTAATTAATTTATTATATATATTATAATTTATTTATTTATTATATACATAATAACTTAATGGACTACAAATATTAAGGATAAGATTCAAAGTTGAGTCTTAAACAGATTGAAGTGCAAAATATGATTTCCATGAGTCTAATCAAATATGTAATTGACATACAGGGGTGATGTTTAGCTAATACTCGACTACTACAATTTGTAATGCACTTGAAGTTTTTTTAGTCCGTGTATGATGTATAGATCTGCATTCCAGTAATCTTTGAAATCTCAGTTATCATGACTTATATATAGTGAAGATTATCACTAAATAGATACTTAAAACTGTACTTATGTTTCTGTTTAAATACCTTCTTTTGAAGTCAATTTAGTGGTAAGTAAAACTTGTAGTTCAGATTGGCTTGTGAGTATAGTAATTCCTATTAGCTATAATGTAACATATAGTGAGAACAGATTCCTACACTTGTCAAATATTTTATTTTTCTGTAGATGGTGTAGTGTTTAAAAAGTTAAATATATCATTATTGAATCATTATACTTTTTAAGGTGTTTTATTTTCTACAACTGACAATAAACAACATCTTTAGTTAATTTTTTTCTAATTTTCTCAAGTAAAAATTTTTCAAACAAAAAAAATGTGTGTTAGTCAATCCATTTATTGAACTAAAGCTGCAATCTATGGCTTTTACATAATAATTCGAAGAAATAACAAAAAAAGTGCTTTAATTTAACTAATCATCTCATCCTTAAAATTAATGACATAGTAATTATTAGTTACCAATAGATAATGTCATTATATAATTGGTGGAATCAAAATTCTCCTTTTATTCAATTTTTATTGCAACACAATATAATAGAAAAATATAGAATGGATACTGTAATTTTTCATTATGAATAATTGCTGTTTTCTTGATCATAAAACTAAATAATAACTGTGCATAATCTTAATACACAGGTTTTAAAATTTAAATATTAACTTTAATCATTTAACCTTTGCTTTGTTACGATACTACATTAATTACATTTCATTAAAAAAATGATAAATTATTGAACTAAATTCTGTTTATATTTTTTAATTACTTATTACAATAATTTTGTCATGATAAAAATATTTAACACATTACTATACCTAGACTATAAGGCAATTGTAGTAACAACTATAAATCAAGCCGCTGTTATGCTAGATATTACTTCCTTCCCTAGTTTGTGAGCAATAAAATCTAAGATACTAAAAACAAGTTCTCTCCTACTTGATGTACAAGCCATTAAGATAGCAATTGCTCGTTCACAGTCAACAGGATCTAGTCTCCGCAAGTAATTGAATACAATAAAAACAAGCTCTTGCAGCTTTTCTTTAATTGTTGACCATATTTCATGTAGCCGCACATAAGCTGAAAAAACAATAATAAAAGGAATATTTATATGTAAAAAATTTAAAGCATTGTTAGAATATATTTCTACATCCCAGTACATCCTACTTTAAAAAATTATAGCTTACAGCTATATTTTTAAATAATATTACAACCTGAGTAGAGTAATTAAAAATAAATATATCATTATTAAATATAAAAATGTTCTCGGTTCACATAATTATAACAATAGTAACATAAGTGCAATTTTAGGATGAAACAGAACTATATTTACATGAGATCCCAACCCCTGTTGCACCTCCTATACCAGCTCCTAGAGCTGCTCCCATTCTTCCTCCTGCATAACCACCAACTAAGCCACCTGCCAATGCCATTACTCCAGCCAAGACTGCTGTCTCACCATCCCATAGTATTCTGATGTCAAATGCATCAGCTGTTACACAAAATGTAGGAGATAATATTTATTCAAAACCCATTTGGTGCCAGACTGCTGAACAGAGGTCCCAAGTTCATATTAATGTATTATAAAAAAGTATATTTGTAGTGGTTCTGTTTGCATCTATAATACAAGTAATACATCAATTACTTTGGGACTAACCAACCGTGTTTGAAATGTGTCTCTTATGTATTATTATTATTGTTTTTCTGGTTTTTCTTTTCACAGATAGAAGCCTAATTATTTTTAAGAAGTAAATTAAGTGGCGTTTGGCCAATGACACTGAAAAAGGGACACTAATGATTTTTTTTTTTTTAATTATTAAATATTATCAGTAAAATTATTCATTATACACGTATAAATATCAAACTAGTTCTAAATTATTTTTAGACACTCTAGAGGACTTTAAAGTCAGACGTAATTGATAAATATTATATTCATTCCAAAACTCACCCAGTTCTAATATAATTTTTTCAATTACATTTTGATTAAAGGTCACCTCGGTTCTTAGATGACATGGTTCTGTAAAATCCATCTCAATTCTCACTAATATAAACTGAAATAAAATTAAATGCGGACTAGAACAACATTTATAATCTGCAGATCACAATATTATGAGATTTCTGATTTTTGAAGTGAACGTAAATAAAAAACTTATAGTTGACAAGTGAGTTGTCAAAATTGACAATACGAGTGATGTGAACTCGTATAGTGTATGCAATACTTCTCGGACGACTTTCGAAAACAATTAGCCTCTAAACGGGTAGTTCAAGCCAGTATAAGCCAAGGGCAAGCATTTAGTCAATGATTACTTAGCATCTTCAGAACTAACCGACCAGCGAACTCACTAAATTTAACGTAAACAGATTCATTCTCTGATTCTTCTCTCTGAATCCTATAGTATTTTACTGTTTTATTAGTTTTAATTTCGATCAATCTATGTTCGACGGAATAGTTTTGTGTCGTTTCGTACAATGCGAATTTTATACTTTATTTAATAATGTTGATAAAAAACTTATAAAAGAAAAATAAGATGAATAAAAAAATATATAAACCAAACTAAACCAAAAGAACGAGTTATTATTGTTAAAATTAAATTTTCTGATCAGAAACATCCTTGTGCTGATTAGTCATTATCGCGGAATTTTGAATTCTTAAACAGTTCTTGTTGAACACTAATTAATTGAAACATGATTTCGATTATTAATATAAATGTAAATGTAAGGGGTGGAAATTTTGTTGTAGTAAGTACATGTTACTCATTTGCATATGCATACAATCAATTGATTTTACGATGATTTTAATGAATATATTAGTTGTATTAATATTTTTATTTTATTATTATTCTTGACATTCTATTTTGGCTAAATACGATGATTGCCCCTAAATAATGGGTGAAAACTCGAAAATTGCATCACTGGAGAGAGAAAAATATTTAAAGATTGAAGAACTTGACTTCGTCATGAAATAAATAATAAAACAAATTTATATGCATCTACACTGAAATCTATGTGAAAAATATCATCACGTTCTGATTGATTGAAACTGAACTCGGAACCTTGAAGTAGACATAGAATTAAGATTTACAGAGACACCAAAGGAGCACAATGTACAATTGAACACAATGAATTACCTAATGCCCTAATTCCTAAGGTTGTTTGTTTGTTAATCTAATGACTACCATGCACTTTATACTTGTTTATTTAAGTAGCACTTAAGTATAAATAAAACGTTAGTTCAAAAATAAATCTATTATATTCTTTGAAACTCATTGATCTTTATTTAAAATAAAGAATATAAAATTTCCTATTAAAATATTTAAAATACTGCACGTAGGTGTAAAACTGTTTCTTTAAATATATATGGTTTTCATTACTATATTTATAAGAGAAACCGTTATAAAAAGAGGGTAGGTAGGTTTCTTTTTAAAACGGATTTCATAAAATGAAGGTACTTATGAATTTCTGCAACTAGAGTAACCGTTTCATGCTCCATTCGACAACGTGATTTTTGCGACGAACGTTCAAGCTCCACTGCCAAAGAAAAAATGTCCGACTTAGAGTACTCAGATTCTGAGTATGAAACCGACCTAGATGTTTATACCAGTGGTCCAGGATTACCATTTAATCCGAGTATGATCGAAGACCTTATTCTCACAATAACAGATAAATTCAATTTCCGTGTGGTGATGAGCGATAGAAGAGTAAAGAACGCAGTGCTGGTGACCACGGGGTTTTCAATGGCTGGAGCGTTAATTGGGAAATATTATGGCGGGAAGACAGGTGCTGTCGTTGGGGGTGCTGTTGGTGGTGTGTGCGGACTTGGAGTTGTTGGTATGAACCACAAAATCTTAAATTTCTATTTTCATATTTATGAAGTGCTTCTAACTAATAATTGCTCCATAAAATCCTAAAATCGTTTTGCATTGCGTGAACCCTATACAGGAAACGAAACGTGTTCGCATGCGTCGACACGCAAACCGACGTTTGTGCCATCAACTCAACCCACTTTTCTGTTATTTTTTCTTGGAATATCTCTTCAGATTCATACAATAATGCTTTTGTTTCACAGCAGTCACAATGAGAGAAGTCTGGCATGAGATAAAGGGGAGGCTGCCTGAGCTCTATGAAATAGTCTATGACTACCTAGCTGGTCTAGGTTTTGATGATTACCGCAGAGCCATGAAGTTTGTTTTCCAGCACAGCAGTAATACTACTGAGTTAGCTATGCTCATATTGCAGATCACTTCCAATACTTTAGGTAAAAAGATTATTTCTAATTTAACAGCTGTTTAGTTTCTTATAATTACTTTTTAAATCCAAAGAATTTTGTATTAATATATTAGGACTTAAAATGTTGAAATGTGTACCTGACCAAATAAATGTGCCTAATTTTTTATTAATTATCTAACATAGGTAAAAGTTTATACATAATGACCAATGACCTGGAAAAATATTTATGATTCAATTTAGGTTTCTTTTATTCATTAAATATATTTTTGACAATGTATTTGAATGACTTAAATTTTCTGTTCTTTTTTCGATTTTTTTTTCTGTTCTTTATTTCAAGCTATCTATCCGTTTTTATTGTTCGTTGTTGAATTTTAATTATATTTATAAATTAATAATAATGTTTGTGTTTGTTGTATTAAGAAAACTTGATTGTATTATAATAGTATAGGTATATAATTAAATTGTTCAAGATAATTTAGTTTCACATTAAAGATTATAATGAAATAAAATGTGTTTTAATAGATGAACTTGGTGTTTTATTTCATACTTTATAATTTTACTCCATCTGGCTTCTAATGCTCAACTATTAAGAAGTAAAAAATTTGTTACAGTCTACTCCTTCCTGCATTAGACATTTATTTTGATTGTTTCTAAATTCATAGTTATACACAATCTTTCATCCAAGTATAGCTTCTTCAGATCTGTCTGGTTCAGTCTCCATCATGTTATTCATATTATCCATCAGGAAATCGAGATCTTCTTCTTCTTCCATATCCTCTTCCTCAGAGATTGGAACTAAAAGAATATTGTGAATAAAACTCCAAAGATTATAAATTGATATGTTGTATCAATATAAGAAAATTAGTTTCTACTGGCAAACATTTAAATTATATTACTAGGAGGTCCATTCTATATAATTTAAAAGGAAATAAAATATGGCCTGAACTTGACATGTTGGTCATCACTTGATAAAATAATACCCACTTTAATTATTTATTAGCAATTATCATTTAAGCACTTACCAAATACTGAGTTTGAACAAGTTAAATTAAGTTCCTCATTGTTGCAAGTAGTTGGCATGGTATCTTCAAATGCAATCATATTGCCACTGTTCGATTCTTTGAAATTTTTCATAATGTCAATTAATGATGTGGAAGGCTCATTTATGGATGATTTGGTAACTTTTTGTGACCTTTGAGATTGCTGCATTTTTATGCTTTCCAAACTTAATCTTTCAATCTATAACAACTACATAAATTGAATATGTAAATATAGAGTTTAATCAATCAGTATTAATTTAATTACCTGAAGAGAGTTTCTTTCCTTTTTAACTAAGCGTAGAGCTTTAATTATCCATCGCTCTTCAGCTAAGAGTTGAGTTTCTTGAGCGATTTGCCATTGTAACTTGGACATAGTTCTTTGGTTAATAAAATATACAGAGACCTATTGAATTTCTGGGACTGATTGTAAAATGAATGGCTTGACGTTGAATATACAGGTTGTATTATAAAAACTGAAAAAGCCTCGTGTAAAATCTTTATGTACTGAACTCGTATTTTGGGAGATATTTATTTTTATTACTAGATAAGTTTAGTAAAAATATAGTAAGAACTAAGAAGCAATGAAGCATATGGTACTGACACTTTACATATCAAGTACATTTGATCATTTCGTGTTGCGATAAGTAGTTATAGTTTGTATTTTATTTCTTTATTCATATATAGTTTACATAAAAAGGTAATTTACAATTTTAATTTTTTTAAGCAGACAAATATTGGAATAAATGAAAAACTTATAAGACCGTGGTGTTGCTAGTAAATAGTAGTGTTTAGTAATCGCTAAACCTCACAGATAACTTCACTATTCGCAATCGCGTCGCGCTCTCCTCGCATATCTGTCAAAATGGGTCCCTAGTCCCTACCCTATGTTATACAATGAACACATACATTTCACATAAATTAAATTATACGATAAAATTAGTAATTAGTATAGATTACATACTGTTTTCTAATTAGTACCTGCTACTTATTAGTACTACGAGGAATGAGTGAATGCGAAATGCATTGCATTGGTACTCTCAATGCATCGAATATTTATTCCCATATTATATAATTTCTATTCCTTGACTTCAATCTCTCATGAAAATGTCACAAAGCCTATACCTAAGTTTCAACGATTTAATGTTAAAAATGAAGAAAAGCATTCACACATTTTTTTCAATGTCTTCTCATGAATTGCTATATTATTTTGAACTTGGATTTAAAACGTATAATATTAAATTGGTTAAGTGTACAAAGTAAGCGGTTTTACTTCGTTGAGAACCGAACCGCGGAACTTTAAGTAAGATATTTAAAGATTACCAAGCACAGATACTGTTAAAAAAATGCATCATATTACAAATCAAAATCCTGAAGAAATGTCTATAATCTATATAAATCATCGTAACACCTGACTTAACAGCTCCTTCGAACAAACGCGTCTCAAACGTTTAATGTTTGAATAAGGAGTGTGTATATAACTCTTAAAAGTTTTTATACGCAAATAAAATAATATTGTATATGAGATTTGTGTGACACTTAAATTAAGTGTCACTATTACTGCCTTTAAACTATCTATATGATTCATACAATTTTATTGTAATTTAATATCATACCAGTACATTTTTATAGGGGTTAGATACCAGAAGCCAAATAAAAAACGTGAATATATTAACAAAGAATTTAATAAATTCTGCCTTATGAATACACTTTTATGTATTTAGTAATATTTATATACAACTGGGATTAGTCAAACATAATTCTCTACTACTAGGACATACAAGGCATGACAAACAAGTAATGCGAAATTTGCTAAAACAAATATTAGGTGCTTTCCTCAAACATCAAGCATTAATGTTACATTTATTAAATTATTAGTCATATCTGAGGTACAGTTTGCTGTAAAATGTCCAAACTTAATTTTGTGTCATATAGTACAGATAAATTCTCAACTGAAAATCATCAACTTTGAATAAATGCATGCTGCCGTCTAATGTTGAAAGTTATTAAAGAAAATAAGAACCAATGATCCCAAAAGTCAATCTTCGTTCAAGATTAATTGAATAACAAAAACTCATACAAAGTGTAAATGTTCTATAGAGAGTTGATCATGAAATTTGGAATTACTACCAACACTTTTTAGACATAAAATGCTCGTCGAGTTTTACATTACCAAGGACTTACAACTATATCATATAATTAGAATTTATATTATTCTAAGGAAGCTTTATAAGATAAATTAATACTTTTAAAACTTTATTCAATTGCCATTCAGTCTTTCCATAAACCGTTCAAATATTCAAAATAAATATTTTTACATCTTTAATGAGATTAAGCATTTTACAGCAATATTTACAAATCAAATCTAGAGCACAATTGGATAAGATTTCAGTGTTTTTATCTTATAATAAATATGTTTTTTAACATAATTTGTGTTGATTTATCTGAGACCTATGGAGTCCAAAACATAATATCTTATTTTTAGTAAATGTTGATATCTTTTATGTTTTAAATATATCAATATTTTTTCATCTTGAAAATAGTGGCTGGAAGGAAGACGTCTTTAAAATCATAGTAAAGAAAATAACATTGTCACTCACTATATCAATTGTACTTTAAATGTTTTTCGGAACCAAATTAGACCATGTATTTTGGAACAAGGGTATATTATCATAAGAAATCTTTCATGGGAGGTGAGTAGTAGGTCTCTTCTATCATGGCCTATAAAAATGTTCACAGGATTGATTTAAACATTATTTCGAAATTGTAATGTTACGTTCACGTAGGCAACGTTTGTTTGGGGAAATTATGGCACAAAATTTAAACCGGACAAGTTGAGAAAAATAATATTTTTTAGTTAACGAGCGGAACTGTATTTTGCTGGCGTTAACAAAGTTCATAGTACGTCTCTCGGGTTATCAGAACGAAGTATAGGTGAAATATGACGAACAGCGCACCGTGGTAGTATTTGAAACGAAAGTACATACAATATAATTTTAAATGTCTGCGTTCGAGATATTAAAACTGTTGTTGTATGGGAAATGTTTGAAGAATTCATTTGACAGGTTTTTGACACGCGGTCAAAACATCAATTCATTACAGTTTTGGAAATTTAAGAAATGTTAACCCTAACAAAAATATAAATATTATTTAAAAACATATTTCCGTTTCGGCGATACTAAACATTTAGCCAATAATCAGAAAATTTAATTATAATTACAACGAATATGCAGAAGTTACGTAGCTACTTATAAATTCCACAGTACAATTTATAAGGTTTGTATTGTATTTAGTAAATATGTGTGTAATATTTTATTTAGTCAACGAATTTACAAATTGTGCCTAAACGCAATTTGGAGCAACGATAAAATTAATATTTCTATCTTAGGTATACTCTAAGAAATAATATTTTTTTATGAAATTATATTATTTTTGGGTGCCAAATTTAGGAACCCAGCTGGAGGAGTCTAAATAATTTGGACCAAAACATTGAAATAATATATTCTTAGGCTCCAGTTCAATATTAAAATACTTTGTATTAGATGCCGACAACTCACTTTTCAAGCTCAAAACATATCGGTAGCATTTCTAAGTGACCATACCGTTCCATGAAAAACAACATTTACAATGCTGAAACATTATTTAAAACAAAAACTTGACGTCCCAAATAACAATGAAAGCAATATTAAAATTTGTATGCAAGACCCTTGTATGAAGAATTAAATGTTATATACACAATGATAGTACTACACATACGTTAGGGGGATTACACATAATATCACTATCGTTCGCAAGACGTGTAGAAGAGGATGTAGGCGGCGCTAGATTTGACTTCACTTGGAGATATTTCAGTCACCAGGTGATCGTCGTATTTGTACCACCTGAAATATAACAATTTTTTTTATCAGTTCACTAGCTACAAATGTTAACCGACTTATAATATAAAAAATATTGTAATTTATATTATATTAATAAAAGTTATTCAAAAAGATTCATAGTAATAGGAGACCCTTGAAATGGGACAACATTTCATTAATGTATTTTTATATAGGTTTTTGATTAGAACTATTTTACATTGAGTGCGAAAATTTTATTACAAAATTATTTCAATAGATACGTCATAGGTGTCTTCCTGAATAAAAATATTATAAACCGTGTTTCGTTTGTTTGACTGAATAATCTCAGAAACGGATGAAACAATTGCATACAGTGCATTTATCGAAGATGGCAACATCGAATTAATAAACTAGAGGAATAGGTGAATAATATATAATAATATATACTTACTTTCCATAAACACTGCTCTTGCAATACGCGGTATAGTGTCCGCCTTCCATAGAGCCATAATGATTGGACACAGCGTATAAATTATAAACGGGGTTGCCAGTGCAATTCAACGAAAACTGCCGCATATCCAAACTCTCCAGTGGGAAGTCTATGTATGTCTGTCTTTTTCTATACGCGTTGCAATACTCCTTGGGGTCAAGGTAGAATCGTTTGAAATGTATGACCAGGACCGGGGGCAGCCGGGATATATCTAGCTTCTTCACCGCGTCACGTTTCTCCTTACAATTAGGACAATTCCAGCCGGGTATCGTTTCGCCGTTCAAATACAGTTTAAGACAATCCTGAAATTTACAAGACATACATTAATATTTTGAACATTAATCAAACGGCAATTTGCCGTACTTTTTTTTAAATTAAATACATTTTTAGTAGTTATAGTGTAGTTATAGTAATGTTTTATGTGTAAATAGCAAATAGAGCGATATAATCTCATAGGTTAAGCTCTTAAATAAATAATTAAAAAAAAAATACATTTTCCTGAGGCAATTAAGTCCAAATCAATAGTTGCTTCATTTTTTTGTAATTTTTAATAAATAGTTGCCTAATTATCTATTTCTAAAGTAACAGTGTGCCGTTAAAGCCCACGAAAATGGAAAAATCTTCGGCTAGAGTTTAAACCTATACATTTTTTAAAAGTAAAACGTTTAAACACTTACACTTAGCGTACAGCGGGAGGCATGCGGTGGTAGTTCCAGGGATAGATTGGAGAACGAGTCATACGTAGCACTATGCGTTGCGCATACGCAGCATCGCACTGTTGATTTAATCTGCCCATAGAATAGTCGTAACACCAGACTCTCTTTGGATTTCGTGTATTCGTGCCAGGCGCGCTCCGAGGCACCTAGGTTCTCCTGTAAATTGGTATTTATATATTGAAGATTTTTTGTGTGAAAAATACAAAAAAAAGAATTTTTTTCTTTTTCAGAATTTTTGATGAGGGTTTTTTTCTGGTGGGTAGAGGCTACACGGAATGTAGGAAAATAGAATAATCAATATCGCGTTTTAGATCGTTATACATTATAGTAATAATTTTTATTTATAATTTAAATTATAAGTTGTGATAGCAAGTGCAGTATTTAGGACTCGAAAGTTCCACAATACACAAAAAAAAACATTACTTAATAAATTACTACGTTTGCATAACATAACTTACTTTACAAAATTATATACTCTAGATTCATATAATTTTCTTCAGAATAATCCGGATTCAGCCAACTCTCGTGTCGTTCGGTATTATTACATACATACAAAAATATGTTACATACATACAAAAATACATTTTTTTGTCTTTAAGATAATTCATTGGTAATTCATTGAGAAAAACGTCACCATCGAGTCCGATTTAAGTAACATGGTTTGCCTATGCCATCTAGTGTGATCTTGGAATCAATTCTTATACGCAGTCAACATTTGTATGATGGGCGTGGTCTGGGTGTAAATAAATGTACTAATCAAATTGTATATATCTATCCCAGCTTACCTTTTGGCTCACCGACCGTGTGTTAGTGTTTCCCTATATATTATTTCGCTGAAGTAAAATTAATTAATATTTTGTTACATACCTTCAGCGGCGGCTTGATTGGGAACTGCAAATCTAGGTGTAACCAGTCCATGAGGATGGTGAGAAACTCGTGCGAGTCCTGTTGTTCGCTGCCCCGAAACGTACGCTGGTGTTTCCCTACTTCGTTCTATAAATCATATAATAAAACCCCACTTTGAATACCTCAAACCATTAAAAGGATTTTCATAGTGAACGTTTAATTTAGTTGGTATCCTCCTCCAAAGTAATCTAGGTGTGACTTAATATGATTTACAACAATATAACACAGGGCAGTCTGTTGTCGAATTATTAAGTCGGAATAGTTTATTTTGTTGTTGCGATGTTCAAAGTGAACTCAAAATTTTCTGTTGTATCAAATATTATTAATTTAGACATATAAGAGCAAATTATATCAAAATGAACAAAATCAAAATATGTATTATATTTTCAGATTTAAGTGCCATTATACATTCGAATTCATTGGAATTATTCTAATTTAAGTCCAGTTCCTAATGTGCAATACTAATTTAAGAAATAAGATGTAGAAGTGTGAAACTAAATTTAAAAAGATATTCCAGCACATTTGACATATATTAAATTAAATGTTATATAAGGTAAAATGTCTTACCCTGAGATCTTTGGTAGCGATAAACCTATACTGGCCGGACCATAACGCTCGTACAACAGCAGCTAATTCCTCCGCTATCGCACCGCGAGTGCTGTGTGATCTGGATTTTTTGAATTCGACATTTATTTAAAACAAATTAATATATGATTTTTATATTATGTGCATATTTAAAGAATCAATTGCGCTTTTAACTAAGATTATGTTCGTCCCTTTCTGTCTATTGTCTGTTTACGGTATGATTGAAAGGGAGAGACGACGTTAAACCGGTGAAATATATTAAATCTTCTAACCTGTTAACATGCTCGAGGTACTGTCCATTGCAGAAGTAGGTGACCAAAATGGCGGTATTGTTCAGGCATTGAATAATGGAATTCATATAACAGGTGTTGCCCAGGTTTTTCAGTCCAGTCAGACCCCGACCCTATGATAGTTAAAGTTACAATGTTTCACGTAAATTAAAAGTATCTTAAATATTTTTATTCAACGTATTTGTAATTTTGCGCACGTATTTGTTAATTGTAATTTTAAAGGGCTAAAATCTCGGATGATTATAAAATAAAAATGATAATAATTTACCGGGGAAAACCAAAAGAGTTTCCACGGGAAAAATGTTGTCAAGTTTTTTTTTCACGTCTTGTCGTAAAGCTTCTGTAATCGACATTTATTTGCAACAAAATTGTAAACAATTTTGCGAAACGTTAAAAGAACGCTTAAACAGACGTTTACTGCTTGGAGACGCTTAGTTGGATACAAAACGATATCGAATCTCAAATTGATATTTAAAAACGTGTTTTACACACTTATTTTGTACATCATATTTATTTAGTCCCAGGCGCTAGGATAACTTGAACGCTGGCAAAGAGAATAGTAGTTCAATTAAAAAAAACTTACAAATAAAGCGATAATAACACACAGGTAAAGCCTTGTGTGAGATTACAAGTATACATTGCTCAGCTCGACCTTAACCTTCCTTAAACTGATTTACTTCTAGATTCGTTACAGATTCTAACTATATAATATTGCGAGGGTAAGATCTTATATAAGACGTAGTAACTAGATTGGAACGATTTTCGCGATTTAAAACTGGAGTTCGCCATGAGAATCTTCAAATGTTTTATAGATACAACGACAAAATTTGCTAAATCATGGAACCCTGAAAGATACGAATGGAAATATTTATTGGTATTGCAATACTACTCGCGTATTTAGTCGATGTTAAAATTCAATCAACCGGTCACATTACTTACACGTTTGAAAAGCCATATGATGCCATGTGTGACCTTGAGCCTGACCTTCACTTTGAACACCATGCTAACTGTCTCCAGCCGCATTCATAGCTGCTTGGATAATTTGTCTGTTATATATATAGTTATAGTGACACAAAAATATCAATTTACTATCTGTATTTTTCAAAAGTCACATGTTTATTGTTAAAATGTGTTGATAATTAGGTAAGAAAGGACTTTTATATATTAATTACTTACATATTGCCAAAGTATTTCAAAACACTGTTCTATATTTTGATAAGGGAAAAACTAACACGAGAAGAACAATTAGATATAGCATAAAGATTGTCGCAATAACACTTGCGAACATTTATATTATTAAAAACTACACTTCCTCTATTTAAGTACTGTTCAAGTTTTAGGGTAAATTAATTATAAAAACCCTCTGCGTTGTTTTTAAGTAAATTTGAGAAAATTGCACAAATATATTGCAAAGTTTAGTATCTTTTTGTATCTTTCATAGAATTTTCAGTGGCCACAAAGTAATTTTTCTCCGTACGCGTTGGTTGTTTGTATTTTTATTCACTAGACGTTGTGTTGTTAGCATAGTTGTGACTGGACTGGGGGTGATTTGCGTCTAGGGGTGGACAAGGCCCAATGGGGTTACCATGATATAGGATTTAGGCAAAAACTTTTCATATACGCGTACTAAAAATAATCGTGTATAACGCTTTTAAACAGTGAACGTCTAAAGATAAATAACGAAGTATTGTTTAAAACGACTATACTCCGAATCAAGCCACCGAAATGTACCAAGTAGGCAAAGGTACTTTGATTTTTATTTACTGTCTATCGTCGTATTTTTCAATTTTACACATTATGAAAAACCTAATAAACACAAAAGCAATTTGAACCCATAAAACGCATTATTTTCCTTTGCCATTTAACAACTACACAGCTACCCAAAAAATGGCCACCCTACTCATAAGACTAGAAATACAGTAAGGCGATTCTCCTCTTTGTTTACCTACTCACAGACGCACCCGTCCAGTAAACAACAGCTTATACATATTTACTCTTTTGTTTTCTTTTTTGTTAGTAAAGTCATAACACTATCAATATAATATAGACACTGAAAAGCTTGCACATTCTAAATTCAAAAAATCTTGAGGACGTAGGTCAGTAGCATTATACAAAATTTAAGTGTTTATAATCTAAGGGTGTGAAAATAGTATACGTAGTCATAATACACCTGTTATTATAATCAGCTTTCACAGCTTATCAGTCTAAGAGAATTCTGATACAATTATTTCTACAGGAACCAAACCCACAGCCTAGAACGTTAAATATCACGACTTTAAAGCTCCTATTCCATAAGCACTTCTTTTGAGATAAAATATATATGTATTGCACATGTCAATAAATTAGTAAAAGCCAAACGTCATATTTTGTAATTGTCATCAAATGAAATTGTGTACGAGATAGCAGAATGGTGGCATCAATTCGCACGTATGCTTCAAAAGAAAACGCTGTAATCAAAAAATACCGCTTAGTATCGGCTAGCACGCAACGGCAGTATACACATTTGGTAGTTGTCACACTTGACAAAGTAGCTTCGAATAAAAATAGGTATTATTAAAAAAATCTTAATACACTTAAGTTCATAAAACGCGAGGAATTTTGTGCCGATTCTAATATATACATAGCTCTCTAACTAAAAATCTCCATTTTAGTAAGGTATAATATTAAGATTAAGGAATAATATTGATGAGTAGAACGAAATTTGTTACCTCGCAAAAGAAATTTAATTTTTCATTGTCTAATTGTTAACCCAACCCGATACAATCGCTACACAGAAAATCAACCGCATTTACAATTTTTTTTAGTACAGAACAATGAAGTCATTATCTCTACATGAGCATTATAAAATATAATGCACCAATCTTCAAGCAATACTATTTCTATTTATAGGGTTTTGTACTATGGACTTCCGCAAAACTAACGCCTGATTCTATTAATTGTCCAATATAAGAGAAAATGGTTTGACAAAACTGCATTTGAGTGACGTTCTGAAATGCGAGCCTGTGTCGCCACTCTATTTCATTACTGTAGGGGTCCAGTAAACTATGACTATAGTATCCGGTGTATAGCTATTAATAGTCCTATTAATGCCATCGCGGATCGCAAAAGGTCAAGGTGCAAAATTTCTTATCTAAATCTAGGTATAAACTGCCAAGGCTACAATACCCCCAAGCGTTTAAATCAGCAATAATTCTTTTACAGAAATTTATGATTGTATTTATTTAATCGTAACATTGATGTAGTAAATCCTATGGAGGCACGTAACTCACGGGAATCGTTCTTTTTACGAAATGAAATGTTTTAATTGTTTCTATACTTAGATCTATATTTAAAGGATCACATTTAATAATTTGCATACCAAACGTGACTCTTATAGTATATAGATAGTTAATACAAATAATACGATAGATAAACCTCTTTATGAACTATTTTTTTTTACCAATTTTAAAGATTCGTTCTATATAATACATTACATAAAAACGTTAAAAATACTAGCTGCATCAACTTTGTAAGGCTTTTGTCGTGGGCAGTACAAAGGCACGCACAGAGTGAATAGAGTTTACGTGATCAAGTGGTCATAGTATCTACTACTTTTAGACATGCTGATCCGCGTCATTAGCTTATTAAATATAGAATGTGGCTTAATACAATTTTGAATATTACACGTGTTCACATACGTCCGATGTAACAATTTTTACTGCTAAAATATAGCGTAAATATTTTTATTATAATATTGCAACAATACCCATTAAATTAATTTTTGGACTTCCTTCTACTCTATGTACAAGACAGTTATTTAGTAACATATAAAAGCTGAGGTATGGTTTCGTATGGAGAGAAAAATTTAAAACAACTTGTATTTAAGTCAAATGTGTGTGTGTGTGCCTAGTGAATATTTACGTCTCAGAACCAAGATGCGGCGTTTACATTCATTTCAGTTTTCTAAATAGAAAACATGTGATAACGCATGTTACAATTTTTTCATACTTATCAAAGTGGACTCCGAAGGCGGAACACAAATTAGGAAAGTGGCCGAAATTCAGTAAATCCAATAAATGATTGTTGATCTATAATCGTATTAGTGTCACGTGTATTGCGACATCTTTTCAGACGATTATATATATATCGCATTGTGTGTGTAAAAGGAAATAGTATTTAATCAATAAAGTTAACATGACAAATATTTCATATGAACTTTTCGTAAATTTGACTGTTTTTCATGCAAATTTTCAAGTGTAGCCGTTAGACATTTGTTAGATGTTTCTACACAGAATGTCATTGACAGGGCAGGATATCAAATTAATAAAAGAAATCGATGATGCACACTTAGATATGATTGAATTTAGAGATAGAATCAGGTAAAAAACGCAAAAAAGGGTGTACAGATCTCATTGAATGTCGAGCAGCCGCGGACTCTGCTGACATGTTCTTAATTTTGTAGCTGTAACGCGCGATACACCAAAAACACAGATAAGAAATATTGTATGTATGATTATTTTTTAAAGTGTTTTCAGTTTTATGAATCAGGTAAGAAAATTGCTTTGGCTAATTCATTTCTCCACAACGTTAACGTCAAGTCTTTCATTATCTTGGTGATGTTGCCCGATCGCTTTGAGAAAGTCCACCTTGAAACTCTGAAACACCTATAGGGCTCCGTCTGTTACCTTAGGTCTTTTGGTGAAGACATCTTATCTATATATTCACTGTACATACTATGTATTTGTTAATTTTTTTTTAAAGATAATAACAACATCTAAAAACTGTCTACACAAATCTAAAAATGTGAACGCGTGGGTAGTTCAAATTTTTCCCGAAGCTACAAATGTGCTCAATCAAATAGAATGTGGGCATGTGCCCTTTAAACGTGATACATAATCCAATTACTTGTACAATAATTAATTTATTGTTGTTTTTACTATAAATCTACTTTGATAACGTTGCTAATATTCTAGAATTTATGAAAGAAAAAAAAAATGATTTAGTTTAATAGTTCACTATTGAACGCAATGACAAGGTGTGAATCGCCAGGATAAGCCGCTTTGTGCACGATACGTGGTATTAATAAGATTTTATGTGCAAATATTTGACAGATTATCGTGACAATTGACACGTGATGTATGAGTAAATCCTTTTGATATATAGAACCTAATTAGAACAAAGAACATTCGAATACACTTTCATTCTGAAATGTTTTACAAATTACGTGCGCAAAATTAATTATAAACATTTAATATATTAATGTTTAAAATACATTTTACATTATCAGTTTTATATAATCTACGAATAACAATACTTCAGAAAATGCAAAAACGTCGTATACACCTATTTATGAAACGTTTAAAAGAACATATGTATCATATATAATTAAAAAACACTTCTGTTAAAATTGATTACACATTTTACTATTAATTAAAATTACGTTTTTACCCATAAATTTGTATTTTTATTCGTACACCGACTACATTTTTATATATATAATTTTTGTATAAGATATAGTATACAAAAATATACTCACGACATTTGCCCAGACGGGTTGGAAGTCCCTTTGACGTAGCTCACTGGAGGGCGCTACTTTAGCTGGTTTTGTACTGCGGTCGAAACTTGGCACCACTGGTTCCTCTTCGTCAGACGATACCTATATTGTTAGGTTAATTTAATATGGCACTGATACATAAGAGGCTAATACAATTTCTGTGTAAAACAGGTAGGTTTCTTACTGTTACATTATATTGAAATTGCAGGTGGGTTGCCTGCAATTTCAATATAATGTAACAGTAAGAAATAGTTTCAGATTTAGTCTGCCAAAGAAAAAGCCTTCAAAAATTAAAAATATCCTTCCTTTATACTATGAAGTCAAGTCTATTTTTTCGTAACGGCTAGATGAAACCGTAGCTTGAGCAGACGAAAATTTAAGAATACATTTTAGCCCATAGGGAATGAAACAGTACTTTAGACTGGCAGGAACAATGAAATTTATTTTATTTTACTATACTAGTGTGATATTCTTACAGCAGATTAAAATTAAACTCAAAATCCAGGCCTTGAATGTTTTAAATCTTAGACTCCATCATCTAATTAAAGTAAAAGTGAAAAATCTTCAGCGCTCCATCAAAACATAGGAATATTGAAAAATTACCTTACCTTTGCGATGTTAGGAGAAGATTGCGAGCGATTAAGAGCCGCATTTGCACTCTCAGTACTGGATCCGTACGATTCTGCGTCCTCATCCTAAATATAAGAAAATATTTTTTTCTGTGCATAATTACAATATCAGTTGTACCCTAGTTAATGGCACTAATTTGAAATTTAAATCAATAATCATATTAAGATATAAACTGTGTGTTATAATTAATACTACGTATAAACAATATAATTATACTATTAGGAAAAATACTGGTTCGTATAACTGTCAAACTGTGTTTATACTGTAAGTTAGAGATCTATAAGAGAGAGAAATAATTTAAATTTTCCCAATTGTTTCATTTATGCTTCAGGTTGAGCGTTAGCCTTCCGCTAGACAATCAAACAAACAAAAAATCAAATTGAACCAGTCGTTGAGTATAATATAAGGCGTACCTTATAAATCGGCTTCTGCTTCTCCCTGGCCTCAGCCAATTTCCTCTTCCGCTCCGTCTCGAGCGCTTCCCTCTGGCGATCGAGGGACACCCTCTGCGCGGTGACAGCCGCGATACGAGCTCGCTTCGTTTCTACTTCGCGAGCCGCGGCCTCCCGTTCGCGGGCTGTCGCTATAGCTAACACACATATATAATACAAACGGCCACACTATTGATTGTTTTTTATAATTATGTTACATACACATTACTGTCAATTAAATGAGAACTTATTAGATAAATTGTATAAAAAATATAATAACAAAGAGTAGCAAGGTACACAATAATAAAAAAAAAATCCAAGCATTGTCAATATACATACGCAAAATCGATATTAAAGATAGATTTTGAGAGGAGCTGAAAAGGATCAATTCGTAATCTTTTGCAGATCGACATATATATAACAACAAAGTATCAAAACTGAACAATCTCCATGTATTCAATAATCAGAGAGGAATGTTTCTCTTGTTTCACCTTTTTTGTCAGGTAATGTATAGACATTTTATTTCTGAGTTTTGCGGTTACGCTTTTACTAATACGGATCAATCACGAATTATGAACAGAGTGCTAGAAAATTAGGTTACTCGCATGATGCTTTAAAATCCAATTGAATCATTAATGCTACCAAGAGATGGTGGACTTTATTCTCTTAATTGATTTATCAGCGCCATCTCTAGCATAACGTATCGATCTGTTACTGAATATTGCTCAAGGCGTGGTAAAGTCGGAGGCTGGGGCCAACGCCCAAAGGGGCTCAAAAAGTGGAGCACTTTAAATTGAACAGTGTTGTTTTAATTTTGTGAGAAGTAATATCGTCCGGTGTGCCTAAATATAAGATTAGAGTCAATCAACTGTTTATTTCTTGCCACAATTTATGTAATAAATGTATATAATATCGGCGCAAATATAATGCATCCAGAATTCGATTTCACGAATCAGGGTAACACACGCTAGGCTAACACGTCAAGTCTTATCGTCCGATTACTGTCATCCTTTGTGTCTGAGTTCAGTCAAATATTCTAGCACAATACGTGTTCGACGTATATATATCGGCAACGTCAAGTCATCGTCCGATTACGTCATCCTTTGTCGAACACATAAGAAGCGGGTCTACTGCCAATAAAAACGCACCATTCGTTTGTTAGCACTCGAGCTAGACGGACCTCTATTAATATTTTATTGATTTTCTTTGTGAATTTATTTTAATTATTGTTAAATATTAAAGTGTAACAGGAAATAAATAATAATGAATCCACAATATGGTATTATTCGAGAGAGCACCCCTCCTCTTACATATATACTGCTATAAATGGAAAGATATGTCTCATTATTATATTTTTAATGAAATAGTTAACTTTAAATAAATTTGGTTGTGTCTAATTCGTTTACGGCGTTTTAGTAAACATTTGTTTTAAATACCTTCGTTATCCGCAGAGGGCGCCAGCTGCGACCGGGCAATGCTCTCAGCGAGCTTGGCTGCCTCTTCTCTTTCCCTTCTCTGGTACTCCTCCAACTTCTCTCGAAGAGACTGGTTCTCTTGTTCCTGGGATCAAAACTGAGGTTACAATAACAAATTGTATTTGGATTTTGTTCAATGAAATACCTCAGTCAAAAATGATAATTAGTCTGTTTAATTGTGAGCCTATTTGGGATCATATTCTGTATACTCTACCTATTTAGACATTTTTTCTAATTTAAACATTTTTAACAGTTTTTCTGAAGAGTCTCAATATTGTTTTGTTTAATTGTAATGCTTGTGATTAGGTATTTAGAAATATGGCCTTGATTAACCCTTCATCGACGACTGACTAATTCGTAATAATATATATATAAGTATCTAATTGAGACTAATACGTAATTTTTTAGTATTTTTTTATTGTTTATATTTCTAAAGTAAAGTATCTGTATTAAGTAAAATCTGTTGTATTGTTTTTGGAATTTACTGTATTTTATAAATAATATGTGGTATTGTAAATATGTACTACTACTATAAACTGGACATATTTTTTGGCTTAACGAAAATATTAAGTTGAAATGTAAAGCATGTAATTGTAGAATAAAATTGGCTAAATAATAAATAATGCTTAAATATATACCATATCAAACTGCTTGTTTTCCAGCTGCATGAGCTGTGAGATAATTTCTTGTTCCCGAAGCTGGTACATCGCTCGCAATTCATCTCGGTGTTCTGTTTCTCCCTTGTTGACGTATTTTCTCCCAGTCCTGAAAAAAGTTAGCATAAATAAAATTAATATGATTTTTTAGAATACTAACGAAAGTCATTTTTTCTTACAAAGGGGGATTGCGGAAGTGCTCATTCTGTTGATTATAATTTGTATCCCATAAACCACATTAAAGGATTTATTGAGTTAACCATTTTGATTCCAATTCAATTAGACCAATTTTTAGTAATATTCCACAAAACAAATTTGATAATCAGCTAATACGTAAGTATGTAATGTGAGGAATAATTTCAAAGATAAGCAATGGCTCATTCGATCAAAAGTCCATAAGTTAACCATAGACCATAATATTTAAATACATTTACTTAAATACCTGTTCTGCCTCTATCCTCTGCATCTCAAGACTAAGCGACGTATCGGCGATAAGCTCCTGCTGTTCCAATATCTGTTGCATATTACGAGCGCGTTCTGCATATAGTTCTACTGCAGCTGACTGGAATTGTAAATTCAGAAGCCATAACTGTAAAATTTATATGCTATATAATGTCTTTATATTTTGTAAAATTAGAACACACCAAGATTTCCAAGATTTGAGAGACTTATGAGACTAAAGATATTGAATAAATTAGTATAAAACTCATCAATAATCATCTTAAAATTAAAATTTGTAACAATTACCTTGCTAGCTCTATCTATGACTGGTTCAGATGATTTAGGTCGGCTGACAGCTGGTGCCGGGTTTAAATCAGACCAATTTGGATAGTCTATTTCACCTGAAATCATAAAATTAACAAAATAGAAAAAAGATACAGATACAACACACAAAATAGCAAAGAAATAAAATATTTAGTAAGATTTCAGGCTTGATCTAGAATCACTTTACCTTGATTCTATTCAAGCGTTAACACATCACAATCACAAATCTTAAATACAGAACATACCATAAAAATACTGTTAAAATAATGTATTGGCACACCTCTTTCAGGTTTTACCAGATTTTTTAGAACTTGATCAAGGCAGGTTTGTTATCATGGTTACTATATTTTTGTATGGAAATTGTATACCAGGGAAGTTTGTTTGATCATATATCATAGAATTATATATTAAGGGTAGGAATCTCACCAAGCATATCATCCAACATGATATCCTGTGATGGTGGTATAGCTTGAGGGTTGGTGGTGAAAGCTGGATACTTAAGTAGCCACTCTTCATAACCACCCCAGAGTGCAACTGGTTGTCGGGAGTATTGTACCTTTATGTCCCACTGTGAAAATAATTAATAATTGAATTTTTCCTTTTTGGTTTATGCTAGGATACACCATTAAACATAGCAGCAGAAAATTAGTATAGTAGATGTCTATACTACGTCTTTAAAAATGTACACTATACTATTTCTTTTCTTTCTAAATCAAGTTCTTGACAACTTGATTTTGCAGTCTCTTATTGGCTGTTTGAATACTTATGTGCACATATTAATTATCTAGATAAGTATTTTGACAATTTATATATCTATGTATTTTATTTTCATTGATGTAAACCTTATTAATGTTGTCCACTCCAAAATTTATGGTGTTCATATGATTGTATATTTTAATTAGACCTTTATCCATTGAAAAGCAATGAATTTCAGAGTTGACTTTTCACTGCAATTGAAGTACTAATTAACCTTAAGTAATATAGTCTTGAGTAGGTGTAGAGGTTTGCCTGGGATGACAGTAGTGCTACTCCAGTCCAGTATCACTATCAGTTCAGAGCTGGCACGCTCAGCCCAAACAGGACGAGACGCAGATGGTAGATTTTGTTCCAAAACATTTGCTGATTGTCTGAAAAATGTTTCCTGTTTTTAAATTTAGTTACATTTCCCTTTGAAAGAAATATGAAGACTCGTAATCAAACTAGTGAAGTTAACTACTCCGACAGAAAAATAACAACAAAAAGTTATTACGGAGGGAAAGAATTTGTTAGAAACTAACGGTTTACTTACCCAGGTGATATACATTCCTCTGGAACACTAATGCAAGCAGGATGGTTTATGTGTGAGTTAATATAATCTTTACCAGGCCGAGCATCTAATATCATCACTTTGAGTTTGCCATTTTTTAAAATCATATAGAGTTGATCGCTTTTGATTGTTACTTCATCAGGACCTAATCAATTATTAACCAGCATTAGTTATATTAAGTTTCAGAACTTTTAATTGAGCAATATAATGTAATACACACCTGGTAAGCCTGATGGAGGTGGTGGATCAGCAGCAATAGTGTCCATTGCCTTTTTACGATTTTCATCTATTTTCTGTTTAATTAACTCATTTTCCTGAATATCCATTAGTCGCTTGGCCTTTTGCTCTTTAGCATATCTATGACAATAATCATAAACAATACATAATATTTAGAAAAAGTATGTTTATAAAAAAATTTTTTTTTGAGTTCATACATAAGGTTATTATTCCCATTAATGAATAGTTACAGTACATAAATTTTCCAAAAAAAAATTGTATCAATAATATTCACTATTTAGGCATTTTAAATTTTCAAACCAAAAAAATCTTAGTGTGTCCAAGTAAAGTTCTGAATAAGCAACTTGTAAATTATCTGATGAATAAATTCATAGTTGCACAATCTTCACAAATCATATTAACTGGTAAATAAAGTGACTTCTAAATTATAGGTAATATCATCTGTTAAAGGCTTCTGTTAAGGTACTTGACATCATTTTCAAGAAGAAATTTTGTTTGTATATTATGGTGAAATTGAAGAATTAAAAATTTGATATCAAATTATGAATTTTTTTGACAAAAATCCTTTTTTACAACATCTCTTTGTGATGATGAGGAATTAAGCATGCCATTTTACTTTGTCTATTTATTCATTAATTAATTGAGGACAAATTTCTTCTTCTATAGAGAAGAAATGATTCTTTTTAATCAATTATATAATGTATGTACACAGTTTTGCAACCTATGAAAAGGAAAATATGAAATGTTTTGCATTTCATAATTTCCCTTATAACAAAGACAATTCAACAAATATACCAAAACAACATAATATATTAAAGAAAACAATAAGATTTTTGATATTTGTCATGTTTCATTCCAAACAAAAATAATAATAAAATTGTTTAATATGAATTATTTAAAACATCTTAACTACATATATAATTGCCACAATATGTGTAACACAAAATAAACAATCTAAGTGAATGATTAAATTAAATGTTTGAAGTTGATGTGGCAGATTGTTTAGTTATCCAAAACTTTACTTAGACTTTATGACCCTTGGTAAAATAAAGTAAGAATGTATAAGAACAGAATTGTACACACCGTTCAATCAGACTTATTTTCAACTTTTCAGCAGCATCCATAGCTTTGTTTGGATTCTTAGACCCAAGCATACTATTGAAGTAGTTTTTATCCTTCAAATACTCCTTATCTTTACTGATAAATGCAATTACTCTAAGGTATTTCATATAGTAGACATAGGAGTATTCTTCATCGCCCTTTGCACGAGCTTCTTCAGCACTTTCAAAGAGTTTTTGAGCAGTCTTGCATAACCTAAAGAAAATACGTGAAGTAATATCGCCAGACAAAGATACACCACATTATTCAACACTAAAAGGTACTCACAATGTTGCTCTCTTCGATTTTAAGTCGGGTACATTGTACAATTTATCTAAATCCTCAATACATTTTCCTAAATGGAGCTGCATACGACGCGTCTCGGTCATTATTTTGGCTTTTAAACAAATTACCAGAATATCAATAGAAAGAAGTAAATAAGGAGGTGTCGGCAACTTTTGGTTTCACATTGGGGTTTTATAATATAAATTAATTAAAATATTGCACTTTTATGTAGGAGAAAACAAAAATCTACGATTAAGAAATATTTATCACTAAAACAGAAGGTGACTGATGACACTACCAAGTTGTCAAAAGTTTACCATAAGACCATAGGTATGATGTAGAGTGAATATTGCTGCACTCTGTAATACTATATAGATAAATTGTCATCTGTCATGCCATGTTCGCCAATCAATACATTCTGTAACTTACCCACAGGCTACAGATATTTGAGTAAAAATTTGCAAACAAAATAGTCGAAGGTGCGCAAGTTTTCATGCGCAATGAAAATTTCCTCATTTAAAGCTGGTCGATTACGGTGTTCCAGTTAGTTTTTCAGCTGATCACGCTTTCATTGGGCGCTCCGCAGACGACGCGTGTGTCATGAGCGAATCTCTTGCAGCGTAGTAGAATTGAGTGCTTGTGTCGTTGTGTGTAGCTAGCTAGTGGCAGTGAAAAATGTTTTCAGGACTAACAAATCAGGTCAGTTCGTGGATGGGAGCAGCTAAAGGCGACCCTCAAGATGAAGAGGTTCCCACCCCTACCAAAGAAGCCACAGGAGAGACAGCTGCAGAGGGGGACAAACAAAGGTATTCATTCTTTTGTTTATATTTTGTTATACTGTGAAATACGTTTAATAATATAAAGTGTATAATTCCTGTTTTGTAAAGTTATTACTTATACAATTCAGAGGTCAGTGCTGCACAGAAATAACGCTTCAGTTGGCTATATGCGCAATACAATAAAATTACGAAATTGCGTGTTGTAATTAAAATTTCGAGTTTGATATTCCCACTGTTGCATAATACGTCTAATATTGATCCATGTAATGGGGTCAATGAATTTTTAGGATATTTCTTATGGTCTATAATGGTAACCTAAATTAATATTTTAGTTCTTAGAAAATTGAAAAAAAATCTTACTAATATTACTGATGAATCTATTTTCTTTGGTTGGTCATATAAAAAAGATGTCTATTTTTTTTTAAATTCTTCCTAATCAAAATTGTGATCAAATTATAAAAATTTATGTTAGAATACCTAAACTATTTTTCTTACAGCCCAACTAAAGGGGGAAGCAAACTGGACCTCATTACCAATGTAAAGTCACAGATGACTGGGTGGCTTGGCTCTGGAATCCCTGGAATTCCTGGTTTAAAAAAAAATGAAGTACCACCAGCTGATGCCCCAGAGGCAGCACCAGTAGAATCTGCTGAGGTGGCAGAACCGAAACCAGAGGGGAAAGAGGATGATGACAATTCTAGGTATATTAGGTATGAGGGGTTGCAGATAGAATGAGTTTAGCTGTCAATGAAGCTTATTGGTCTTACATTCTCAAAAACCTACATTCAATTAATTTTAGTTCGAGCATTTTTTATATTTAAAGTTAAAAACTGAAGGGATGCTCGAAATAAAAGTGAGTAATCATAACCAGAATGCATGCCTTGATCTAAATTTAATCATTCACATAGCTTATGTAAGCACTCATATAGACGGTATAGGCTTGCAATGCACAATTTAAAATTAAATACCATATCACTAAATGCATGATTGCAACTTATATAACATGGGCTCAGAAGTTCACAAATATTTGATATTTATTGACCTATAGTCTAAAGATACATTATTCAAATTATAATATATATGCTTCTTGTAAACTCATTTATTCTGCCTAAACCCCATTTATGACTTCTTTTTATATTTTTAGGATTTCAAAAGTGTTTTAAGTTAAAAACTATTGTTAGTAGATTTCTCAATATTTGTTCAAAGAATATTGTTTTTATATATTCAATAAAGTATTGCCAATTTAAAAAAATAATAAAATAAATAATTTTAAAAAAATTTTAAAATTGAATAATACCACAAAATAATTGTGTAATACGAAAATATTATTTTAGGTTACAATCCTGTTTTAATGTTCCTTTAAGTTTAGATGTTTAAAAATCTTCTGTTATCTGTCTTCTGCAATTATGAAAAAATAATGACCATGTGTGCATGTTAGAAAGTTCGTATTTATCTCTAATCATGAGATGTCACTGACCTATGTTAAAAGAAAAGGGAATAACCTATAATTTGAATGCTCAACCTAGATATGATACTTTTGGCATCGCCATTTGTGGATGCAGATGCCAAGTACACAATATGACGCATTGTTCTGTGACGTAATGATCCGTAACCACGACTTATAAATCTACAATTTTATTATAATTGCGTTGATTTTGGCGCACCATTAAACAATTATAGGTAAAGTTCAATCAAACCAATACTACAAAGTAAAAATGTTTGTCCCACAGTTCTCTTCCTCTTTATTCCGAGCTTGATTAAAAAAATGGCTTAGGATTTTATGTCAGGGAGTGGAGTTCTTAGACCCAATATTTATTGTATCGAAGTTTTATCATCTCGCACCATTCATGTTGAATGTTACGGGTAAGGACTCTGATCACTTATGTAATGTATGTTGAAATTGAAAATCCCATGAACTTTCCAAGTATAATCATAAATAAAATATAAATATGAAATTAAAAACATCTAAAACCTTAGATCGATAATCTCCTACTGTTCACAATGTGCACTTTACATTAACTATAGTATACCAGCGGGAGATCATCCGCCCCAGTTTGACATCGATCAAATTGAGATTTTCGAAGAGTAGAATATTTCGTAACAATGTAAAGCAGTAGATGGTATTAGATTCCACAATTAACAATGAATTAAGTTAAGTAACAAATAGGTAACAAATGTTCTATAGTCATACAAAATTCTCTTATTTATGATTATTCAAATAAATTATAAATGGGAATTCAATATGTAAAAATTGAATATGTTTTAAAATTAGGCCACACTGTTAAGGTTAGGTTGGGATTCGACAATTAGGGTGTAAGCGTTTTAAAAAACAGATCTAACTCTCTTACTCCTATTCGTAACGTATTTCATCTGAACTACAATAACCTTACGACGTTCCTTCAACAGATATACCATCTATATGCAACAATATTGAGAAAAGGTATTGATCCTGATAGCTCCGCAACAGCAGTTAATGTAGTAAAGAAAAAAACAATTATTGTTGTATATGCTAAACTCTTATTTTTATAGCATATTCCAATTCAATAGCCAAACACTAAAACCTGCCCCAGATACACTTATAATACTGTGAAATATGATTTTTTTTTATTATACAGTGCTACGGGTGGTGCGGATAGTAGACCAGGGTCTACTGGTGGGACACCCACCGAAGAACAACCAGCAGGTGTCGGGAACGGTAAGCAAAGAACGTAGGATTTTAAAAGCATCATGGCTTCAGAAATTTTACGTAAACTGCTTTTTTCCTAGTATTATCCATTCTTTACCTGGGATAGCCTTATTTTGTTAAAATGAACATTTCTATATCTGTTCATTGGTTTTCACCATTCACAATATTTGCTAATCTTTAGTGTAGGTCCTAAAATACAAGCAGTACATTTTCTTTTGTAGAATTTTCAAAGAACTTTGTAGTTACCCTCAAATTAGTGTTGAAATTTTAATTTGCATTAATATTTGTTACTTTTACTTTTTTAGTCGCTATTTGTAGTATTGTTTGTTTGTGCACAGTTTCAGGTCCGCACAGTAGAAAGATATTCACAGTTGATGCGTTCGAAGTTCCAGATATGCAGGAATGTTAGTATTATCATTTCATCACGCTTTGTACTAAGGACATATCTGACCCTTTCTTGATTTTATTTACCCGGTCCGATACGTTTTTAGCGCTACATAGAAGTTTAGAAATTATATTTATAATGTTTTTATGGTTAAAATTAACTCAATTTTAATATGGTACGCATTCCAAAGAGGTTTTCTTTTGAAGATAGATGTTTTTAAAAATGTATTTTAATTTTTTTATAGGGCTATTTATATGCCAATTTGTTGCCTCTGGTTGAAAGTCAACCACGGACGTCTAGACACAAGTCCTAAATCTAATAATAAATATCTTTGAATTCAAAATACGGAATTGTTGCATTATTGCTTATTGCTTTTGTATTATTTATTATTTTTATATAAAATAGCGGGCAAGTACTCACCTGATATGAAGTGATACCACTTATATAGATAGTGGACAATCACAATACTGGCACTAACTAGTGGCTAGTGCATTGCCGTCCTTTCAATATGCTCTTTTCTTGAAGGTCCCTAAGTCATAATATTCGAAAATATGTTAATTACTCAATACTACCATATTACTATACTATCATCAACTCTTCAGTAAATCAAATACTAAAATATATTATACAGTCGAAATTACATTTCATTAAATAACAACGAATTATAAAGTTATGCTTGTTAATTTTAATCAAAAGCAATTGAAATACATTCGGCGAATACAACATCGCTTTATAAAATACCACTCGACGTTTTAATAGGCATTTATTAAATCGTCTATAATTAAAATTGCTAGTATTTATATGGAAATAATAAAGTTTCGAAATGAAATAAGCAGCCGAGGGAAAATGATACATTTGAAAAACAATTTAGTGGTTTATTATACGCACGTAATTTTGGTCGTAAGCTGTGGCTTGAGTGGCTTACGAGCCTTTATTTTCGATTGTTTTATTGAAACAGGCATTTAATTTAGAAAATAAATTTGAGAAGTTTAGAACGAAAAGAAAAATTTAATATAGATTTTTAGTGGGCCCACGTTATTCACCAAAGTTTTTCATGAAGACTTTAATATTTGTAAAATTCAAATAATTATTATAGTAGAGAAGGGAATATATGGAAGTAAAAATAAATCAGCAATGTTCACCGCAATTTTTGTGTCGTTTATTGATTTTTTGTTACGTCACAATTAGCTTTGTCATAGGGCCAGCATTTGGCAAATAACGTAGTTTGTAATCAGTCTAACGAGTTTGCCAAGACTGCTATTATATCAAATATTGGCGAACATGGGTTCATTAGTCTGCCAATGTTGGCCTATAAGTTGATAAGTTTGCCAAGTAATACATGCTGAACTTCTTAAGTCTCAGTGCCAGCTTTATACATTTTTCGTTCGGTAATTTGTTTCAGTCGATTTTTTGTGTATGTTCAAAGTTTGTGGTTAAGAATTATATTATTAGTGATGTAAATGTACGTTTTATTCATCTTAAATACACCTGTCTAGTAAATTCATGAATGTTACTTAACTGCGGAAATGGACTTAAAAATTCATACTTTTTCTTCTCGCTTACAAAAAAACTTGGCTAGAAGCCCGAACCCTCTTTGAATAACTTTAAGAGTACTTGAAACTTTGATATACCTGTTTGATATTGAGTTAAAGAAAATACTTTACAAGTATTTCTTGCTGAAGTCTAAGTATCTCGGGTTCATTAATGGAAAAGGCTCTTTATGAAAATTCTACCAATCTTGGAAATAAGTCGGCAGTTAGAAAAATAAATTGTTGGCCACCCCCCGTTTTTTTTAAAATGCCCAATATTTTCTTAATAATACGGATTTTATTCTAATCTAAATTAGATTTAGTCGGTGCGATTGAACTCTTAAAAGCATCTTCTCGTTTTCAAATAAAGAGAAATTACTATCCGTAGCACGCAAAATAAAGAAGTATTATATTTGTTGACTTGGCGCATAAAATTCACATAATACAATGGTTAAAATTTGTACTTTAAAGTCTTCTAGTAATACAAGATCTATCACGGGTAAAAAATATTTTTTTTTAATTGCCTAGTTTTTCCGTAAATACGGATTTAGCTATAGCGTAAGAGGATCAATGGAACTATAACCAAAGATAGTTCTTAATACTTACAGTTACTACGAAGGCGGTTGCTGGGGCGAAGTCCCTCGGAAACTTCCTCTATTCAGCCGTGAACAAGGCTGGCGCTAAAGTCAGTGAGGCGAGCGCCAAAATAAAGAAGACTGTTGAAGAAAACGTAAGTACAAAGCTACTCGAGTTTCTATTTCCATAGAACATATTTAATGTTTGTAAAATTTCTTGATATCGGCTCGAACAGATTGACTTATCCGCTGAAGAAAACTATCGAATTCTGTAATATAATGTATAGTAGTAGTCAGTAGACAGGTAGGTATTTAAATAGATATAACCTTTAATAATAAAGATGCAAAAAAGAAAAAAGTATATAAATGCATGCGGTCTTGTACTTGTAAAAGTACCGATAGCAAATTCTTATTGTTGTCAATAAAATACAAAAGAACATGTATCCCGAGCCCCTAATAACTAATAATCAATTTGAAGTGGAGAAGCTTTTTAATATTTTAATAAGCTCGTGTGCCAGTGAGGCTATGGCTCTGTACCGATCAAGAAATACATCATTCGTGAATTCAGAAGTCTAACTATGGCAGCTTTTATGATACAGCACATAGACAGAGCTTTGACTGTGAAGTCGAAGTAACAGGGTTCACGTTTTAATCGTCAGGGTACAGAAATCGGAATTACTTGTCAATTCAAGTGTAACATTAAGTCACATAATAATATCAAATTTGTGTTACCAGTTCTAATCCGCGGTTTCACACGCATTAATTTAAGATCGGAGTTTATAACTTTCATTTCTATATTTCAAAAACAATGTAAGACATGTATTTGTGGCAAAAATTCCTTCGTTGGTTAAATGGCATTGATTATTCGTAGAAATATTTTCTTCTCAAACGACCATTACGGGGTTGTTTAAAAAAAAATACCTCGGGGAACTAATGGATTTTTAACTTATTCTCTAAATTCTCTTTTTTTAATTAACTAATTCTCTAAATGTAACATTTTTGATTAAACCGTATCGACAAACGAAGGAGGATCGAAATTCAATCAGAGAAACGGTTTACCCAGCGCATCCGGGAATAACAATTTGAGCCGCAATGGGTAATGGAAATTAATTTTATGATTTTGGGACCACCTTGTAAGTGTTCTTGTAAGTTCTGTTTAAAATTTTATAAAGGATTTTTTTTGACACATTTTTGATTTGATATTTGCCTTATATTCACGGTACTTATAAGTAACGCCTATTAAGTTGAAAAAAGTATTTTAAAAGTATTTTTACTTACTTTATCTATTTTACGTTGATTGTCTATAACGTTTTCACAAGAAAAGAAAACTCTGAATGAATGCGTTATATACAAGGTAATTAGAATATATAATCAATTTCTATCGGTGTTAGGTAGCATTATATGTTGAAAAGTGGCCAGCAAATGACTTCATTTCGAGACCGCAAGACCCTCATGGCTTACCGAGAGAGGAGCGATCGATACCGACCTTTGGATTACGAGACATTATTCACAGAATATAGGTTATTTACATTTTTCAAAATATGAATTTATATACAGCGTTGCTGTTGTGTTTAAATAACGTTTGAAAAATCGTCCCAAAATTTTTATCGCTTTATTTTTAGATTAATCAAATCCATTTGATTGTAAAACGAAGATCGAAATTCCATAAGATACAATTCGATCCTTTATTCTTTATCATTTTATATTACAAATGATATTTGCTACACTAGTAGAAATATATAATCACGCGTTTATAAGTATGTATAGGTGAAGTAGCTAACGATTTTGAACCTTAAGAGTAACCGTGCCAATTAGAAGCGAAGCCGATAACTTTGATAAATGAAAATGGACAATAAACTTGGAGCAAGTTTGGATCGTCAAGGAGTTTGAGCAAGTTGGCCAAAGGATCTAATATTTTGTTCAAGAACTCCCGATAACTCGATAAAGTCGAAATAGGAATGTCTCTATTTTCAGATGTACAGTACAATTCATAAATTTAAAGTAGTTTTAAAGGATTTCAAAAAAGGAACAATTCTCAATTCGAACATATTATATGTATTGTTGATATAAGCGTAGATAGGCTTTGTTCTTTGTATCGACTATTTTTTTATTTAAACGAGATAAACCATCTTTTGTTGGCAATAATATTTATGAATCTATAAAGGAAGTAAAATAAATACATTAAAAAATAAAAATTAAGGCACAAAACGACAAAATAGAGAATTATTGGAACATTAATTGTTAGGTTAGACAATCAAATGGAAATTCTCTAGATGGCTGTTGACCTGATATGGCATCGCCACTCTCGCTATTGACAAATTGTGGTTAGATTTGTCTTAGTGATCTGTTTTATTTATCTTCGTTACCCCTGATTGCAATCAGGTCTAATAGGCACCAATATTTATCTCTATTTATATCTATTTATCTCTTCACTAAATATTTAGTCTGTAAATGCTCGTCTTATACGTGATTAATACATTTCCATTTTCTCAAGATTTTCGTCAAGGATACGAAAGCGCTGGAGGCAAGTCTCCGCCATTTTATGCTCGTCTGGCGAGCTGCCAGCGCTGAAAATGAAGGTGGTTTTAACGTTTATAAAAAATAAGTGAAAAAGTTTCTAATCGAGGTGAAAATTCATCAAAATATCTCTAGTATGAGATATTGATTAATCGTATCCAATGTTAAGCTTTTTCGCTCCTCCGTATCAATTTCGATGTTTTTTTTAACTTTTCAAAGGTGAAAATTTGCTTTTAAAATTTGTTTTATAGTAAGGCTGTAGTACAAAGATTTTCGGCTTTATTCAAGTTTTCTTAATCCTACTTAGCTTTACCAAGTTTATTTGTGAGTGGACAGGAGATGGGTGAGGAGAAAATTTAATAGGTATTTGAGACCTATTGTATATTAAGAGGGTTTCCGTTTATGGCTGTTTTATACGAAATCAATATTGTGATTGGAACAAGAAAAATTTGAGTATTTGAAGAAAAAATATACAGTGATTTAAGCATTTTGCGGGTGGAATTTAATATCTAATGCAAACTCTCTTGGACTGATTGGATGTTCGCGAGATTTAAGGCAAATAAATTAATAGATTATGTTTATTATTTGAAAAGTAAATACGTTATTATTATTAAATTCAGCTGTTCCATAGAGTGTGTTATCCATATATATAGATATAATTGCTATTATTTCAAAATATACGGGGAAATATTTTAAAAATATACGCGCGCTGTTTGGCTGTGACCACTTGTAAAATCCGTTACCAAGTATTTTATTAAACTCTGTAATATTCACTTTAATAAAGTACAATATTGTTTAAGGAATCTCTTTAGATTTGTTAACATTATCGGGAGACATTTTTAGCAACACCCTTAGCGAAAAGATAAGCTATTAATAGCTTGTATTATGCGTTCTAAAATAACTGATAAATATGTTTGATATATACTTTTTATAAATACATACATTATATAACACCTAGACCACACCCAACAGTTATGTTCATTAAAGAAATGTTGACGGTACCACTATTTGAACCTGAACCTTTTGTTTGGCTGTCCACCATGATGACCATTGCGCCACCTGGGTCTTCTAAAAATCTGGTTCGCATAGCACGTAACTGCTCCAGGCTACATATCAACTTTCGAATAATAAATGTTCCATTCAATCGTGAAAAATCATTATAGGACTTCCGAGATTGAAAATGCGGCGTGATGCTTTATACATCAAAAATGCCTTTTCAATTTTTACGCGGTACTTCCGTCTCGTTTGTTAGAATCGCATGGATCCAATTCCTAACTCTTGACTTCTTCTTCTTATGGTGCCGTCTCCTTTGGGAGGTTGGCGATCATTATACCTTATGTGACTTTGGATGCCGCATTTCTTAATAATGATTTCGTGCTTTGGCCAAACCATTGCCAAAGATTCTTAAGCCAAGTACGTCTGCGGCCAGCCCCTTCTCCCGCTACTTTGCCTGATGATTAGTGACTATGATTAACTGACCTCTGAGCGAGTTTGTAAAATGTTGCATTCTTGCAATGTATATTAATTGTGAAAGTTTCCAAGTCGATTATTTAAACTAATTTTATATTACATTTTTGAGTAATTCTTAGAGACTGAATATCAAGTAGAAAATTATATCATTATTAAATAGATAGAAATGGAAAAAGACGGCAACACTTAAATATAATCGTTTTAAACAATTTATTACGATGACTAGTTGGGCGATAGATTTTTTATATATATCGCCGTTGCCATGGTGACCAACACAATAATGACGTAAACTAAAGACTGATTATTATCAGTCCTTTCTAAAAGGAAAATACAATAGCTTACTTATTGTCCTTCGTACAATAGAAAATCTTATTAAGATTCCGATATAATGGATCGTTTTCATACTCTTATAACATTTTCGATATAAGAGAACTTTGATTTCCAATTCAACTGCAATCATGTTTCGCAGTATTGAGTTTCTTTTTATTTTAAATCATTCAGATATCGAAATTTCCTACGTTACGTAGCAATATTTCAACATTGTTGGACTTTTCATTGCTATTACAGTATTCACAAAGTATTCAAATGCCGCTCACGACCCACGTACATTACATTGATTACAACGATTACATCACTACACGCGTTTATAGAAAAAGTTTCATAGAATTTTCAACGTCTTAAATTTTCTTAAAGCTTCATTAAGATTTAAGTTAACGCGTATGCCTATAAACAAGTATTCCGTTGGAAGAGAAAAGAACGCTCTGATGCAACAACAAATTTTTCAGGAAACAGATAATATTAACCTTTATATCCAGAAATGAGAATATATCGATCTGTTGACGAAGTCACGAGTCCTATGTATGTTAGGTGACGTGGAAAGTGGATTTAAATTTGATTTGCACAATTTTTTTTAAAGATTTCATCTTGATTTCTTGAGACATAATATTAAAATCGGTTCAGCGTTTAAAGTAAGAATAATTTGAATAAACGTAAAGCTAAAATATATTAAATACGAGAATAGTAAACTAACAATTCTTATAATGTTTAAAATGGTTTATCTTTTATTATTAATTATAATGAATAATTCATTGACACGGAAGATTTAGGCTTTTAAGTTTTCCACGATATCGTCATTCACATGATGGTATGTTAAGTGACGTGTCTTTTAAATATAGTAGCGATTATGTGAACCTATAGAATCTAATCTATAGTGAAAACGTTTTATCGCTTATTCTATGTCTAAATTGGCAGTCATAGGTAGAAATGATATGGGCTAGAGCAGTGTTTTTCAACCTTTTTCATGATGCGACCCCCCCTGGTATAAAAATTTATTTCGCGACCCCCCTTGACCTTCGGTTTTTTATCATGTATGTAAGTGTATGTTACAGTATTACCATTAACAATATTAATTGTCATTAATTTTGTTTTTTTTTACTAAAGTACCCATTTTTTTTCGACCTCTGGCGACCCCCCTACAGAAGCTTCGCGTACCCACAGGTTGAAAAACAATGGGCTAGAGGAATGTGACTGCGTGCCGTGTTTATATATATGTCAACACCATTTTTAAGTCCCTTTACTACTTCTGCAATAATAATATCAACATTATTTTTAAGTCGAAATAAGCCTGGTCTAAGTGATACTGTTTTAGCAGTCTGAGAGTGGTATCTGAAAGATACTGGTAGATTTTTTTCGAAATTAAATAGCGGGAGTGACGATATTATAATAAACCCGTAAGAAAAGCCGACAACAACCCCATTTGTATTGATCGGTGTAGGTCAATAATTACAATAGCTGGCTTGCTTTACTGAGCACCTGTTTTAAACTTTTTTAAAAACATTAATATTTACGATTCTGAGAGAGGTAAGAAACTGTGTGGCAATGCTAATTTTCAAATACGTGAATATATTTAAAATATCCTGACTGATACCGTAAAGGAAGATGTATTAAATTACGTAAGTACGTAGAGAGATTTCCCCGAAGCGAGTCTCTGGAAGTCGTTCCTACGCTGTAATACATTTTGATTCTAATTAGTTTACAATGAGCTACGGGATTTTATAATGCAGCTTCGCGTATAGGAAATTTTAAATACATTTGTAGCTTGATAAAGCTTGTTATATATATCAACAGTAAAATAGTGTTTATTATTTCTTATACTGTAAGAGTCATAACTTAAGGCATTAACAAAGAGCTTTCATAATTGCTCTATTTTCAGTCCTGTTTTGTATAATCAGCTTAGTATTAGCAGCCTTTAACACTGCTTCGACCGAATTGCTTCATCTGTTATTCATGAGAGGACCAAGTAAATATTGTTTCAAATCCGCTTTCAAGATAAAGGATTTCGGTAAATAAAGAATTTTAAGTCGCTAGGAAACGCGCTCTTGGGTTTAATCTTCATAGATTAATTGAAGTCCTAAAACTATAAGATTATAAGTAGAGGTATAATATGACACGTTATACTTGTCCTATACGTCGTCGTTGTATACGGATATTTCAATAATTCAGTTCTCTTCAACCTCAGCCTGTCGAATGTGAATGTGGACTTCCGCTCTGGAAGTTATTGAATGTTATTTGGCTTGGATTTGATTGAAACTATCGGGATGGAAATGACAATATTTTGTTGGCTGTTATCATTGAATTATTAGCCAGTTATTTTCTATATTATTTCCTCGTATGTAGGTCCATAAGGCCCGTAGTTTACATATATAGCGAATGGGAATTCGCTATTTCAGATAAATCTTTTATTTATTCAGATAAACACTTCGACCAAGTATTAAGAAACTAATCACTCTTAACGCAAGTGTTTAATGATTCGAAAAGCCGTAATCCATTAGTGCGAAAAGTCAACACAGGCACTGATTTATGAATAGAACACACATACATGCATCTGTTCACGTACACATAAATTCTGACAAATCAGCGGCGCGCGCTTCTAACCGTAATCAAATTAAAATTAAACCGACGCCCCTGATTGGTCGATACGGCGAATGCGCGCGGGTACACGACATCGCGATCAATACCATCGGGTTACGTAAGTAGACGGCGCCTTAGAGCCTCGCACGCACGAATGTATCGTAAATGGACTTCAACGACCCAAAAAATAACCTGAATTATAGCATTTTGTTTATAATCTGTGGCTTTAAAGATTATATATTAAGCAGCTTTTTGTGTTCTTTTTTTGAATTATTCATTACTTATGGCGGCAGTCTTTCAGAATTTTTGGCGTTTAGATTTTTAATAATCCTTTTTTTTAATATTAGTCCTAAAACGTTTGTATATATGGAAATCTTCAATGCTTTCGAAGAGAATTTTTACAGGACCCTGAGTTGTGTTATGTACACAAATTTTTATGAAGATAAATTGCTAGCATGTTATATTTTGTGAAAAAAAGACTTACACTTTATGAGAATGATAAGGGTATCCTGTGATAAATTCGAAGCTTCACGCCATATTTACAATTTAACAGAAGAACAGACATTTGTGCGAAGTAGAAATGTTATTTATCAGCGCTTTCTTGGAAAATATTACACTGGTAGAAGCGTTATCCGAAATTGCATCATTTGTCTTTTTATTTACTATAGCAAAGGTTTTTCAGCCCACATTTTATGTAAATTGTTGCTATATTGTTCGATTTTGGGTGTCTTTTCAATTTGTGTCTCGATGACATTTTAAATATATTGTAGGATGAGCTAAGCAAAAATCCTCATCGTATGGTTTTTAACTATACTGTAGGTAGGCAGCCGTAGACGGCTTGGCGACATACAAGAGGAATACTCGTAGGCAACATGTCAAATGAATTTACTGGACGACGTTGTTAGACTCTCTTTCCATTATGACGTTCTTTTGTCCTTTTTTTGCATTTCTTTTCGTTTGCCAGTAACAATATAAATTTTTCTCAACTATAGTGAATACATTTAAATTCTATCGCGCAAAAACAATACTAGTTTATCCTACACGAAAGTCGTACATTCTGTGACGGTAACGATTTCTTTTGTTAGTTGCTGGGTCTTTTACATGAACTCGGAGTGTGTGCCTTCATTAAATTGGACGTGATCTTGTGAAATTGAGAAAAAGTAATTTTTATATCGTGAAAGACTTGTTTAAATCAACAACTGAAGTCAGCGAAATTGTCATGATAAAAGAGAACGATATAAAGGAAGATAAATGTGCGTTATGACATCGGGTCTGTGTGGACAATAAAACATTAATGGACACTGAAAAGCGGAGCAGTGGGAGAGCTCGTAAACAAAGAGCTCTCGACACGTAACAAGCCACTGTGGTCACTGGATATCGACCGGAAATTTTCTGATTTAGCTTTTAAAAAGGGGACGTGTTTTTTTTTTAAATTTATTTTTAAAGTATTTTTTTAGCGTTATCACGATAGCTTTAAATAAATGTCCATATCGTAAATTTATAACAATTTTAATTGCTTTTCAACATTCGTTTCACATTCACATCGAGCGTGATTATATAATTTGCAGAAGGTTTTATTTTGCCTACAATACAGTTTTCGTTGAGAAAAAAATGCAAGGATTTGGACTTTGCTAATTTGATTCGCCGTAATCTTGTTAAACCGCCAGATTATCTTCAGCAACGGGTGAAAGTTGCATAACTAGCTAGTAGGTATTCCAATACCCGATGAATTCGCGAAAAATGGATGGAAAATATTTTTACTAATTGAATTATATAAGATCGATTGGTAGTTCTCTAATTTTTGGCAACTTATTTAAAAGAATAATAGTGACACTCATAATTTTTAAATTATTTTGTAGCTTAAAGCTAGATGTTGTTTCGGTATTAGCCTTAAAAGGTAGGCATTTATTTAAATTTATAAAAATAGAACAAGAAATAACAGAGAAGCGTAAACGCAAAACGTAAATGAGAATCACAAAGAAAGTAAAGTGCAGCAATAAAAAACGTGCTAAGCAGAACATAAGCGGAACGAAAGCCCGTTGAATACGATATAAAGGGGTGATTATAGCTTCAGCTTCAGGAAGTTGTACAAAGGACGGGAAATTTAATTCACAGATATGTTGACAACTAATGTGTTTCGCTTGGCATATTAACAGATTTGTAGAGAGTTTATTTGTAGAATGCATCGTATTGTATTTCAGGATTTAAAAAAAAGAAAATCGTCTAAAGATCTTTTCTTTCGAAAGTAGGCTTTGATATCGGCTCACAGGACAGCTTGCTATAAAGATTGTATTGGAACAGAGTGGGTTGCCTGGCTTTTGAGTGGATGGTTAGGTACGATTTGGGTGTTATATCGACTAAACCTAGTCCTTTTTTACACCAATAGGGCGTTTTCCCCTAAACATGCTCTTTGTCGCTACTCTGTTTGATGAAGTCTCCTCATATCAAAAGCCAGCATCGGGATACATGGCGTATGGATCGTTGGGTTATAATAGTCTTTAAAAAGCTTTGTATAAACAGTAATGCTTCGCTCCAGAACTTGCGCTTGCACCTCTAGCAAGCGCAAATTCTGTAACTATTACTCTGGGCAAGAGTAGCCAAGACACTGTGATATAAAATTTGAGATTCCCTTTGAAAATCATGTTGTGGGCTTTACATAGCTTCACATGCTTCTTGACTTCCATGGTTGACCTAACATTCTATTCCTGGGGGATTCACATCGACGACTATTTGTAGCATTTTTACCCTCTAAGGATATCAGCAATTTAGCTTTATTCGTAGCCTTTTGTTTTACTTGGCGAAGAAATATATCGGCGTTTTCAGTGAAGGTTATACTTCGCGAAGGCCAAACATATAAGAATCTTTCTACAAGCAAACTTTTAATTTCTTTTTTCAAGCTTAAGTTTGGAAATTAGCGGTGCTTAAACAGCAGCGAACGAAAACGTAAAGTTGACGTTATGAGATGAGTGGTTTAATCCGTCTTTGGCTGGCGACACGATTGTTCTGGGTATGTCTATATCTAGCAAATAGCTAGATTGTATCAAAGGTTACATTCAGTTTAGTTTCACGTGCTGCAATTAAACCTATAAATTATATATTAAACAGAAAGTCACGGTAGTTATATTTTGATGGTTTTACTCGCTTTAGTTATTATAAATAAAGAATATACTATCTAAATATTAATATTACCGCATAAATAAGATTATATCTATCCTTCTCAAGGGGCCCGTCTCATCTAATTGATGCGATTATTACCTTTGATAACATTCGGAATTCCCTATGATAACCTCGTCCCTGTTAGGTAATATCATGAAATTGAACTTAATTCCTCGTGTACCATTTTGAAAATACATATAATATACGAATGATTTTATTTCTAGTAAACTAACTATTTTTGGTACTTCCTTTTTGTTATTATTATCTTTAAAATGTCTAATGCAAGCACGGCATTATATACAAATGTTATTTAAAAATTCCTAGAGTTCTATTGAAATGACGATGTGTTTGAAGAGAATAAAGTCTTTAAACCTAAATTTACACGTTTGATAAAATTGGGTTTAATTATAAACCAAATTAGATATTTTGAGGCAGATTAATACTGATAGTTTGGAGACTTTTTGAAATCTTTGAACTTACATTTATTTTACTGGGAATTAAATCCCGGTATTTGTAAACCATCATATTATGTAAACCATTAGACCACAAAGGTGCTTGAATATATAGTTGAATCTAAACCAGTTGTTATATATTTTAGTCTCGCAACATTTAGATCTCCGAGCAATATCTTTTCATTAGTAGCAGCCATAAAATATCATGACACTAATATGAATTATAGCGTTTTATTCATTAGCCGTAATGGCGTTAAGGGCCTCCGGCCCCTCATAATTTTTGCTAAGAATATATCTTGACAAAGAAAAATAAAGAATTTTCTTATATAATCCGCTTGTGATATATATAAATAGTAATTTCATATCTTTAATTTTCACAGCTACTACGAGGGCGTTCAATGTTGTGGTATAGCTTAAAAGCTTAGTTGTTCGTTGGCTATTATTTTATTATCGTTTAGTAGAAATTATTAAATTCTTTCAAAAACCTAAAAGAGATCCCGATATTATAAAGCGTCATTCGTTTAGTAGAAAATTTATTTCAAAAATAATATATAACGTTTCGTATTCTCTTTAAACACGGCAAGAATTTAACCAGGGTCATTTTGAATGTCAGCTGTAAGCTAATTATTTATTCAGAAAGCGTAATAAGGAAACTTGTTCGAAACGCGACAGTGTATTGGGCCAACACCTTCGTAAAAGCTCCCTTAATCTTGAGTTCTAAAAATCCTTTGTTATATCAGTTTTTAAATTGAAAACACAAGTCTTGGCGTAGCATTTATTATATGCGTTACAGTTTTTATTATTTTAGTAAAAATATCCGCCCACTTGGTTGTTAAAAGCAAGCTTCGGTCTGGGAGTCGCATGCTATGCCTATTGGCTGAAGTGGTCCTATAATTAATAGAATCTCGGAGCGAAACATGCGTCGAGTGGTTGTGGTTTTTTCGCGGAGTATTGCTTCAATATTGGTCTACTGGGATTTTGTAAAGTGGTCCTGTCAGCTTGCAGTGTGCAGAAGTAGTGGTATTTACAGGCTAATCCATAAAGCAACCTTAGATACGAATTCCTTTGTGCTTTTAGACTAAAAATCGGAGTACAAAAATGTGTAAATTTAATGAATTTAGACTATTATTAGAGATGCTCCGGAGCGATAAAATAAACAATCAAAATTTACTATTATCAATATATCTCAAGAAATGGATATAATTTGACTCATTAGAGTCATTTATTCTATTTAATATGAACTAAAGCAAGTGTTGAAGTATCTGGTGCAAACCGCGATAATTACTTTGCGTAACTTTGGTAGATTAATTAATTTTGTTCTATGAAGACAATGATTTGGCGATTAACTCCAGATTAAATTATTTGATTTTATACAGGGAAGACTTGCTCTATTGTGTCTACATCGTATAATTCATACTGTAAAAATAAATAAAAAAGATTTGATAACGCTAAGAATTAGCTTCGTGGATTGAAATTTTTGTCTAGAGCCTACTACCATTTAAAACTCCTGACAAATAACGTATATAATTTTCAGAGCATTCTTGGCGAGTTCAACCGCGAACAGGACGCGTTCATCAAAGGCCAAGAGAAGGGCGGAGGTGCGGCCACTGCGCCTTGGATCGGTGCGCCCAACGAGGCTTCGCTAAAGGAAGAGTGCTTGTCACTTTCAACGGTAAGTACTCTATTCTCAATGGTGGCCATTCTGATGTACACACTCTAAACTAAAAATCTCTAAATTTAGCTTTAGACCTGTAAAATAGTTTTAGAGAGCGTAACCTATTCTGTATATCTTTAAATTGATAGCGATAAGGTTTAAATTGTCAATGTAGAAATATATAGTATAGGTTACACACGTTTGACAGCTCTAAACCTAAATTTAGAGATTTTTATTTTAAAGGTTTACATCAGAATCGCCAATGTATTTCTGTTTTTGTTTAATTTGATCATTCCTTACGATCACACCTACCTAACTCACACTTCAACTCATCAAAATAGTTAAAAGAGAGCACACTGGTACATTTACACATAGGTACATTTTTTATGATTACTAAGGTAAAGATCTTGTCTGAGTGATACTTTTTGTCTAAAAGTATGGTAAGCTTAAGAAAACGATGAATGTGTTTTCATATTTATAAATATAATATTGTGTAGGACCGACGGAACTTCGTGCGAGCCCCACCAGCGGGTGTGGAGTTTGACTTTGACTACGACAAAATGTACCCAGTCGCTGTAGCTATCATGGCGGAGGATCCCAACCTTGAGAAAATGCGTTTCGACCTCGTACCCAAAGTGTGAGTAACATATAAATTTAAGTATTGCATTCACAGCATTTGTGAGTTATAACGATATCTGCTTAGTCTAGTTAGTTTTTGTCCCGTCAAATAAACCAAAGATAGTATTGATGGTCTTAGGTCTGCGCTTAGATCCGTTGGGCCAACAATCTATCGTGTCTTACTGTCTAATAACTGTTTGTCATGTTTGTAACGTAGTAAATGTTTGAGTACTGAATAGAATAAAGTAACTCACACGTATTGAGAATTTTGAAGATAATTTTTAAATGATAAATCTAATATATAAAATTCTCGTGTCGCGGTGTTTGTGGTTAAACTCCTCCGAAACGGCTTTCCCGATTCTCATTAAATTTTCTGTGCATATTTAGTAGGTCTGAGAATCGGACAGCATCTATTTTTCATCTCCCTAAATGTTAAGGGTAATCTACCCCTAAATTTTTTAATTTTTTTTCGGGCAAAATTCCTTATTTTTTATTTTTCTATTTGATATATTATATATCATATAAAATTACATACAACCCTAGATTTTTTACCCCTATTTTTTTTAGTTATTAATATTTTTATTGAACTAAAAAAATGATTGCTAGAAATCACATGTATGGCAAAACAACGTTTGCCAGGTCAGCTAGTGATTATATATAAATATTACATTTAAATGATTAACCGTTACACCGTACAGTTACGTTACAACGGACGTTCAAAAAAACTGGGCTATATTATAATTGGAATTCAAAAAAATTTGCTGTTGACTTGGAAGAACATTTCTATCACCAATACTGGAATTTTACACTTTCATTGAAATATAAAATCATTTTCAATTTTGATTCAACAAGTTGCTAGTTGCTTATGAATAATCCGATTAATTGCAGTATAACAGAGGAGAACTTCTGGCGGAACTATTTCTACCGCGTGTCCCTCATCTGCCAGGCCAACGAGACCGAAGCAGTTGCCCGCCAGTCCAGCGCTGAAGAGGGTTAGTAGTATTCAAGTATTCAGCCCAACTATTGGCATTTGCATTTGTAGACAAAATATCAAAATGACGGTACTTCGCTGTTTATGTAACTCTAGAACAGCACTTTTTTTCTTAAATTTACATGTAAATTATTAAAATGGAAATTTAGAGATTCGATTTTAGTCAATTTTACAATTTTTTTTTTATTTTTATTATAATTGTAAGATTAAAAAATTCAAAATATATTTTTGTCTATATGTCCAAGTTTCTAGCAAGTCTGTTTCTCAGATCAAAATCTCAAAATTGTTTTTAAATCAAGATTTAAATGAGGACATATTTTTTTTTTAATTATACAATTGAGAGGACAATGCGACAATAAATTAAAACACAAACAGTAATAGTCCCTAGTATAATTTTGAAACTATGAAATGAATCCTAACAACAAAATAAAAAAAATAAAAATTTCTAACAAACTAAATACAATATAAATCGAAACAAAATGTAACACCATTTGAAAATATAGGTTCACTAACCTGTGGTAAGAAGAGCGGCAAAGGGGTTTTACAATGCCCGACGAATAAACACAATGAGATACCTAACCTACACTGAATACGATCTCATTACTCGATATTCAATCAATCCCATTAATTAAATTTTTAAATTTTTAATTGACCCCATATACGACAATAGTTCGCATCGCCTTATAAATTCCTAAATTAAAATCATGTCCTGTACTCTGATGTGTATATCGTAAGAGGATTTAAATAAAAAAAACAAAACAAACTTAAATCTAACACAAATAATAAGCGTCTATTTTCGCACAATCACCAAGTCACTAAGTAGGTACTTAATTTATTATTTATCACTAATTTAAATAACCTCCAATTTGCTGATAAAATAAAACAAACTAATAAAAAAAAAAATCCCATTTAGATTAAAAAAAAAAGGCCGCTCTTCAAAGGCGGTTCAAAGGCGGCGCAACCAAACAAATATTTGACGTAAGATAACGGCGAGACCTTGACACACTGACACACTGTCGCAAACATGAAATAGAAACAATCAAACCTTCATTTCTCCCTTTCCCACATTGTTTATTTTCTGTTTAACTGAGTGTGTAGAACTATCTACTTTTTAATTTTTGGTAATATGCTTTATGACTTACGTAATCGGCATAAGGTATAAAATGAATTTGGACTAATTTGACTAAGCTTTTTGACATGGCGAGTTGAGAACATGTGATTTGTAAGCGGTCATTAACCTGATAGTGATGGCGTAGTAAACAAATAGGTATGTTGTAAATTTAAAACAAAAAATGATGTCCAATACTAAACTGTTAGATTATTTGTAATGAATATTGTATATGTAGGAATGATACTTATAGGTTTTAATTTATTGATTGTTTATATAGTTTTCCTTATATGCTTAATTTAAATATTCATTTGCTAGATTTTTATTTTTTTTCTATCACCCATTTTTGTTTCACCATTAGATAGTAAATCGGCAAGCGAGGATCTAATAGCAAAAGAGAAAAGTCAGTCGATTGATGACGTCAAGAAAAGAATTAAATCTTTGAAAGTCGATAGAGATGATGGTAAGATTTTGAACGACTAACCAGTAACACACACGATACGAGTATCATTTACGAATCGTTGATTTTGTATAGAAATTGTTCTATTGAAATTTAGGGTTTGTGCATCACTTGTATGTTGCGAATAGAATCTAAAAAAAATACTTATTTGTTTCAAATAAGAATAAATCAATAAGATTAATTCAAAAGTATATAAGTAAGGGCAACTTTAAAAATTCACCAAAATCTGTTGAGATTGGAACTAAAAAATATATAATTTCAAAGATTTTTTTTTTCATCAGCTTTATTTTGTTTTTAGTACTTTTTTGTCATTTCCACTATGAGTTATTTTGTCTTCATTTTTATCGTAGTTTTACAATTTGACTATGTCAGCCAACTTTGAGATTGCTCGCATTGATTTTTAATATGTCTTTGGTTTTCGGAATGCAGCTTAAGAGACGGACAACGGATTATTAAAGTACCACGGTAGCTTCACTACTGTCCCATGGCCCATACCCCGGCCGATACAATATTTTATTCATAAGAGTTCACGTAGTTCTGTTGCTTTGTAGCATCGGGGCGGTAGGTGAAGTTTCAACTCTGTATTTTCTAATTAATGTGATAACGCCGACTTGTCTATGATTTGATCAGCCATAATTGTCTATAACTTCAATCTAGTGACATCTTTTGAGAGTAACATTACGTCATCTGTCAAAAGCTACTAAAAGTCGTAGCGTAATACTATTAAGATCAGGGTGATGGTAACATTCCCTTAAGAAAACAACTCAAAGATATTGGTGGCGATTCTGATGTACATCTCTATGTAAAACTAAAAAATCTCTAAATTTAGGTTTAGGGCTGTCAAACGTGTGTAACCTATTCTATGTTTCTACATTGACAATTTAAACCTTATCGCTATCAATTTAGAGATGTACAGAATAGGTTACGCTCTCTAAAACTGTTTGACAGGTCTAAAGTTAAATTTAGAGATGTTTAGTTTAGAGTGTGTACATCAGAATCGCCACCGTTGTTAGGAATATCGCTGTCTTGGCCTTATCACATTAACACTGTTGATCTCATTATTTTTCGAACGTTATTTATATTAAAAATATATCGCTGTTCCATAAATTAATTTGAAAATTGAAAGTATATCATATCTCATCCTTGTTAATGTAACGTGTGTTAAGCGATTGATGTTAATATATGACAATATAGCTTCTTGTCCTTATATGAATGTATATACTCATATAACTTCACTGTTTCCAAGTTTTAGCTTACCTCACAGCTCATATACTAAAGTTTTAACAATTAACTTTGTAGAATTTATTTGTCTCTATTGAGGTAAACTGTTAGACGCAGTATATCAAATTACGATGGAACTTGTAAACTGAATGTTATATATGTGTATAAGTATTAGTGACGTCACTTCTTAGTATTGTACTCGGTTTTAACATTGCTACCTTTTTGCTTTGTAAACGCTTGTTCGCATTTATTTGACCGCTTCAAGTCTCAAAGTTGGTTCGTCGTAGCAATGTTGAAACTAAATGTTGTCGGATTTATACTCTATAGGGGTTTTCGAAATTGTCAGATTAAACATTAACTTTGCGGTTCGCGTTTTAACTGTGTATCATATAGCCGCGACACATCACTTATCGGTGACAGTCAATTAAAATTTTTCTGTTTCTTTGGAGCTGACAATATTGGCACATTCTGTTAGCGGTTCCCTGTAATAAATGTTGCTTAGAATAATTAGTTGGTCGACGTGGAGACGGGTGATAACATACAGGCCTAGATACTTTTCTGTCGCTAATATTGTTTGTTAAACTACGATCGACAAGTCTTGATACTTTAGCTCCTACTATTTCGTCCTCTGTCAGTATTAATGTATTTTATAAGTTAATTCCGTTAGCATAGCGACAGTATAGATGTTACACTTTTGTCAATACATGAAAAATGTTTAGTGAAATATAATATTATAGTTATTAACGGCATTTATAGTTAGTTATTATGAATTGAAATAATTATATTATTCTAAAATAATTGGTCGTATTATTTCTCGATGGAAGGGAGGAAGACAAAGTAACTCTTAAGGTATTGCAATTCAATTTAATTTTCCGTTCGTGGTGTTTCGTAAATAAATTTTGTGTGGTGTTTCAGAGCAGTGGGAAAAGGAATTGGAGGCTGAGCTAAAGGAATATGAAGTAGTCGCTGAAAAGGCTGGCGATGATAAGTGGGAGAAAGAGTGTGAAGATCTCCTCGGTGAAGAGATGGATCTTAAGTAAGAAATTTTCTTTGAAGCGTTGAGATTAATATCGATCGGAATATCGAATATTGAGGACGTAAATATCCCTATTTATGGAGCGGTGTGATTGAATTAACTAATGCCAATATATTTAGAATATTCGAGAATTCTTCAAGAATGATCTCGAGTTTTTTTAAAGGGTCAAAACCTATGGAAATAAAAAAGGCTAGTAGGGCCTATGATGGAATTTGATTATAAAACAAGTCGCTACATATTATTTCCTATATAAAAATAGTCTCGGCACGCTTAACACTTGCGATACACTTGCGTCACTCTTACGGTGCCTACATAAAACATCTAAGATCCTAATTATTAAATTTATATTTCGACTTTCATCAGAATCTCTTCTATATTAGAGAAAGTATATTAAGTAATAATAATTACTTAAATAATTGCTTCATATCGTCTACGCTTTGTGTATTTCAATATTCTACTTAATAGCGTAATAAGTTAAATTAACAATTATAGGTTGTCTTTTGTATAACTATGTTTCTATTATAATATATGTGTCTGTTGCCTAAATAAAGCAATTTCATAGATTTAATTGTAGGTTTTATAGTTTTCCTCGGTTAAATTGGTGGCAACAAATAAAATTGTTGCATTATCTGTGTAAGCCTTTTTTTACGAAGTCTGTGGTGTCATTTGATAATTATTATTAGCATTTATAAAGATGTATAGTTTAATATTTCATAGTTGATTAATTATAGTAGTTATTTAATTCCTCCTATTCAATGATATTATTATATTCATGTAAATGTACATTCCAATAAAGTGTTCGTGTTATATATTGTTCTATAATTTTTATGCTCTCCACGCTCTGATACAATTATCTACTAGTTCAAAACCGTAGTTGGATGGCCTTAAAATAAATAACTGTGTCACCGCGGTACAAAAAATTGCTTCTTACGGTGCCGTCTCTTTTTGGAGGTTGGCGGTCATTGTAGCTAATCTGTCTTTGGATGTCGCGTTTCTGAACAATTATTTCGTGCTTTGACCAAACCATTGCCGAAGATTCTTTAACCAAGATGTACGTGCGGCCAAGCCTCCTTCTACCCGCCACTTTGCCTTGTATGATTATTTGAGCTCGTATTTTTAGAGTTATGCAAGACATGACCGAAATATTCCATTTTACTTCAACTATAAGTGTGTGGCTTCGAATGCACGAAATGGAGAGTTTTATAAGTGACACACGAAATAGCTCGGGTTGTATGGTTTTATCTTAATAATAATATCACAATACAAAAATCTATACACGACAGCATCATAAACATAGCCTGAGCAAACAAATTCCCCATCATCAAATGAAAATTCACAATTTATTTTTTTATTCACTCCTGTATCTAAATCCAAATCCAACTATTTGCTGACATCTTCTAAGCTATCCGGCAACGTAGTACCTTTTGTTTCTGGCAGAAACAAGCACATAGCGCTAGCAGCTATGGCCGAGAAGCCAAACACCACGGTTGGCAACCATGGAACTGTCAACCCCAGATTAGAAATAAACGGTGCAATCATGGACCCTATTCTCATGCACATGGAGCATGCTCCCATTGACATATTTCGTACGACGGTGGGAAATAATTCTGATGTGTAGATATAGATAGACGTGGCTACGATAGCCGTGCAGCTGACTCCTAATGTACCGAGGGTGAGTGTGATCGCGTAGGTGTTGGGAACTACGCCCAATAGTAAGACGCAAATTCCGCCGAGGATAAATGTGACCGCGATGGTTAGCTTCCTCCCGAACCGCTTGATCAGCCATATGGATATGATGTTCGATGGAATCTGAAATAGTATTATCAATTCTGTAGAGGTATGTTGGCTGTTGATAGCTCGGAGTATAATGATTATGGTTTACACATAAATACAATTCGAAAATGTATTTTATCGTTACTTTTAAACTCATTATAAAGTTATAATAGGTCAGGGGGCCTACTATAAGCTATCCAATTTAATATGTTCCTACGTGAGAATACTAGTAAAACTAAAATTTTAAAATATCAACACCCATGCTATAAAATTTGGAATGCAGAAATGTTTAAAATTTTTAATGTCAAATCTCAAATTGCCAAAACATAAAATTGTACTTTTATGTATCGTGCATATTTTTTTAATAATATAAAAAATCTAAATACGATCTAAGTATATATATATCAATAACTAGATTTACTTAAGCCTCAATCACATATTTAATTTATAGAATTAAAAATATGTCGATGAGAGTTAGATAGTTTAGTATCAGAACGAATATATATACAGATAAAATTATCGTTGTTCTTTCTTTTTTGCCATGAGCTGCTAAAACAACCAGAAACATTTAGAAAATAAACTGAACTGCATATCAATTGCATCCTTTTATATTGTTCATATAGGGCCCCAGGTCTATAATTTTTGACTCTTCTGTTCTTACAAACATAAAAACTTAGTCCAATTGTACTCTTTTAAATGTACTTTTACTATGTTTTCGTGTCAGAAGCAAAATAATGTTTACGCTAGGATAAGAACGGATGAGTATGTAACTCGTAATAACAGTTGTATACCTATAAAATTCAAAATTAACCTTTCAAACTGGCATTCCGGTAACTTTAAATGTGTGTGTTACCTTCCTTGACCAACACTATTAATCTGTCTTATAATTATAAGATTTGCGAAAGTAATATGTTGTACCTGTATGGCTCCCGCCGCTGCCACCGTCACAAACGGGTCTGGGCTGGTTTGACTGATGTACTGGTTGAACCCATAGAAGGTTAAACCTACAATAGTCCACATGACACAGCAACAGACAGTCTTCAAAAGGAGGACAGGCTTCAAAAGATCACTATAGTTCGCACGACATTCCTGTGATTTGGAACGGATGTCTTCTGATAGTTGTTTTAGAGTCTCGTCGATTTTATTTATAGGTAGGCCGTTGCTGAAATAATTTGATTTTATTATTGCAATGTAGGAAATCTCGGGAAAAAAATGCTTGTTTGATGAGACAAGACATCAATGAACAAAGATTAACATAATCTAGAATATTAAATTTATTACTAACATACCTATTGAAACTTTCAAATAGTAATATAATAATTCTTGTCTACTTACAATTTTGCTGCTTTCTTCACAATTTTAGCTGCTTCATCTATTCTCCCCACACTGAGTAACCATCGCGGGGATTCCGTCAAGGAGACGAAATACATCAAATAGATCAGTGGTGGTACCGCCATAGCCAAACTGTAAGTATCCCAGCTTCTAAAGTAGTACGCAAAGAGCGGTACAGTCATATGGCCAATGATGAATGGAATTTGGAACAAACATCCGAGCATCTCCCTGTAGTTTGATCCGATTGTTTCCATTACTATAACGAAAGACACCACCATAGTTCCGGATGTTGCGACTCCCCAGAAGAAGCGAATTATGGTGAAGACGGTATAATTTGGCGAGAAAGGGATAGCAAATCCCAGCAGGATCAGAAACGTGATCGATATAAGGAAGGTAATCTTTCTTCCATACCTGGAGAGGAAAATTATATTGCTGTAAAGGTTGTGTTTGATATGAATTCTAAATAGATACGGCTTTGATATGAATGTTAGATAGATATTTTCGGGCTGTTTATTCAAGATATTTAAAGATATACCTGCTAATGTAAAAGACACGTATTCGATATATTATTATTAATTTTGACTAAAACTGTGATCATTATTATGTAATTTTATAGAAGTGAAAATTTTAAATCAATTTATTCGTAAAGAATAAAACGGTTATAATTACAGCATTTTAACAAACCTATATCTATTTTCCTCAGAACATTAACACAGTTTAATAGAAAGAGAAAACTGCTTTAGTTAAGAGTGCAATTAGACTGATTGATTTTTTAATTATTAGCGAGTTTTCAAGTTGTTTTAACTATAATTTAAAACCTTTGGCATTCGAGTCAGTTTGATATCTGTCCTTTGCTAGATATGCTAATGGTGTGCCAAATTTAGTACCTAGCCGAGACTAGATTGCAATGAACTCGATCTGCTTTTCATCTATTTACTTATGAATAAATCTATGGAGGTATTATGTGTTAGGATGTTAGTAGTAGATGTGTTAAATTAATTGCATAGTCGTTGTTGAAAATAATACAATGACCCAACCGTCATAAGCTAGTATAATTTGTTTGATTCTTACCGGTCCGAAAGAAAGCCAAAGACGAAACTGCCAAGAAGAATTCCCAGTTGCAATACCATTTGCGTAAAACTAGCCAGCCAGCTTCTCTCGCAAACAAGATCCCATTCCGACACGATTGTATTATCAAACGGTGATGCATCATAATCGTACTTCAAGCAGTCAGTGTAGCAAGTAGAGTTTTCTACGATAACATTAGTTGCATTTCTGAATTCCACGCACCAAAATGTCAGTTTCGGGGTAAGAAAGAGTATTGCCATTTGCACCCATCCCGAGGAGAGTTTCACAAGGGAGATAGTTGCGAACACCAAAAATTGCCATCTTCCAAATTGTCCTATTAAATTTGCTATACTGTCTTCTTTGTTTGGTGCTGTGACTTGGGTCGCTATTCGTTGTACCATTTTGTTTCTCTGGATCCTGAAATTTAAATATATACTTTATATTTAAAATATGCATTTGTCCATTATGATGACCAAAGTGTGGAATGAATATAACATGAGTCGTAATTTAGTGAAAAAAGAGGTAAAGAAAAACCAGTACTACTAATCTATAATGTGTTTTAATTTTAACATTAATTTAAATCTCAATAACATCAAAAGTTATTTAAAAATCACATTGGTTCATTGTAACGTTTGTTACCTTCGGTATAATTATGGCTCCAAAACGACGCTAACATTAACCGTTTCCTCTTTCGGAATGTCTTACGTAATTTATGCAAATTTTTTGCAAGTTATAATCTGGTACGTTGTATAATTTTGATTGGCCAAAACCGTTACTTAATTTGCAGCATTCACTTAATATGACTAATATTTGATGAGATTTCGTAGAAACGAGCTATTCTTTCTATAAATATTAGAACTGACAACAGGAATTCATAATATATTATTATGTAATATTATGTAATAAAAACATTTTCATTTGGAGTTTGGAATTAGGTATTTTGAGTTTTTCTGAGGCTTGTTATTTGATGCCGCTAAAGCCATCGATTAAAAAGCGAAATGTGTATAACTGCAACGGAACGACGAAATAGCTTATATCTTAGCAATTATGAAAGATTAAACCTGTTTTATGGGATATTTTAAAGCTAAACCAAATGAGCCGAAGTAGTCGGGTGTTAAAAATGTATTAAATGTTATATTGAAATGCAAAATGAAAGTTACACAGATTTAGTTGCAGAAATTATAAGCAAACCAGTTTTAAAACATTGCTCTTATAATCATGGCACATTGAGGCCTTTGTGAGCATTCAATAAGATTGGTCTAACTTATATGATGCATCTGCTATATGCACAAACGAGCAATGTGGTAACAGTACCATAATGTGGTGGAGTTTCTTGATAACCTCTTTTTTTACTTGAAATATAAAATTTAAATTTTTTTTCTGGTATGTCAGTCAGTATTTTTTTAGGACTGAGAATTATTAATAATTTAAGGCCAAGCAATGAGACCCAATTTTCTAAAAGGTTAATGATTTCATTTAAATAGTCTTAAGCGTCGTGACGATAATTATTTAACGACATTAATTATTAGATAAATTAGATCTATGTTAATCTTTCGAGGCTTGCATAAAGATAATTCATAGAAGTAATTATTTAACATTAATCTCAGGTGATTTAATCAAATAAAGATGTGAAAGATTTAGATAGTATTGCGCAGTTAAAATAAATTCCGATTTTTAACGGCCATTTACCTACAGCTAAACACAATTGAAGTTTGCGAAATCAGCGCCACCATTAGGCGATTGAAAAATCGAAATTGGTTACCACGTTATTATGGAACTTTGTGTAACCCAATGCCAATCAATTTATAAATGCATAACATACATAATAAATAAAAAATTTCGGGGGTTCAGGTTTATAAGCACTAATGAAGTAGTTGAAATAAAACACATTCGATTGTTTTATTAGAGTATTATTATTTTATTGCAGATTTTATTTCGATTACCTTGTAATGAAATTATCTCTAGAGGCATACTGAAATGCATGAGAAAACAAAGAAAAAACGAGGACATCACTTAAGCCCTTTATAAATTGTATGGACTTTACTCTTGACATTTTATCTTTTCAGATTGTAAATTGTTAGCGGCAGTCTGCTGTCTGTAGATAAAAATAACAAAACAATGTTTTATGTGTGCGTTTGCAATTTTAGATTATTCATACAATTTTTATTTCACTCGAAGTCCATCAATCAGATAAATACATAATATTGTGCAATTAGTTTATGCAAAGCTATATATATCTGTTTTTGCGTATTAAGAGATATTGTCTTTAAATTGGGATACTATCACCAGCGTTAGGTACTATCGACTGAGACCAATTTACAACAAGTGATCCAATAATGTAATTGGTGCTTCTGTAAATTGTATGTCAATAATTAGAAGTAATCGAAGGAAGCAAACTAATTTCGTTTGACATATTACAATAGTCTTGAATCACGTCGTATAAAATCAGGATCGGCCGTCATCATTCGTGATCAGTCGTCAGGATCAGGGGCGTAGTAATGAAAGGAAATATTAGTAAAATAAAACAATCTGACTTAATCTCGCAAACAAGCAATCTTTTTTGAATCGATAACTTAAAATCAATGAATATTTTCGTTTCTTTTGTGATAAATCTTTAACCTTCGTTTGGTCGCTCCAAATAATAGGACTTGATACCTCCAAGTTACAGTTACAAAGGTTTACTGTTGCCTGCAGATTTGTATATTAAAAATTTACATAATACAGTAAATAAATTATTTTCTAACCTAGTAGTCAATCATATGACATATAGATTAATTGGAGTTAAATTGGCACAGAAATGTTTTAAGGTCACCTAGTTTATGAACACAAGTTTTTATTTATTTAATCCTTGTGGCATAAAAATACAATGAAACAGACGACAATTCTATTAGCTGGAAACCACACGAAGTTAATTTAGCATAAATTTATTAATATTCGTCACATTTTTTATTAATCTAAAATTTTATAAAGTAATTTATAAATAAATTAGGTAATCATTATTCAGAACATATGCGCCGAGAATCCCGAAAGCAAAATTCCTTAAATATGTAAGTCTTTATTCCTTTACCTTTTCATCATATCACGTCAGTAGACCATGAGACAGTTTTAAGACTATAACTAATATACGAAAGTTATTGTTCAATCTAATATTTTATATGTTAGTTTTGCCAAAAATCAAACACAGAACTTTCGGTAAAAATATTTTACAATGCAAGCGCGGTCGACTCACAGAGTAAACAAAATAATTCAAAATTTTAATGAATGAATTTAGATTGAGATTATTTTTACGTTAACATACGCAAAATGATTATTGTCTATGAACTTATTACCACTGTAAGTCAAAATTGGCATCATTCACGTCAAATAATAATTTTAAAATAATATAATTACTCACTTTATAAATTAATATCACTTCGCGATTTGTAAATATAACATAATAAAAGATAATTCAAGATGTGTGTATCGCGAGACGGTTAAGTAAACACTGAGTGAGCTCACGTGAGAGGAAATTGTAATTTAACGAAATCCAATTCCTAGCGTGCTATCCTTCATAAACAGAGTTTTGTAGATTGATCAATTATTAATTATCTATTGCTTTTAAGATGCAATTAAGAACTCATTCGCGAGCTGCGGTTGTTAACGCATGTCACTCGTTAAGTGGTTCAAATAAAAGTAAAGAATAGAACATTAATGTATGTCTTCTAGTAACGTAAACTTCGATTATGACTACAGTTATAGTAGCAGGAGCACGCGTCGAGACTGTGTCGATTACCTTTGCGATTTTTGAAGTCGGTCAAAAAGAGATATATTTTTATCTTATAAATTCGAGGTTAAAATAAAAAAAAAAACTGATAACAGTTTTTAGTTCAAACAAGTCGATTAACAATGTTATAAATAAACATTTGAAACGGAAAGATAAGGAAAGGAAATTTAGACTTTTTTTTTAAATTTAGACTCCTAAGTTGCTGAGATGAGTTCGTTATTAAAACCAAAAAAGAGACACACTTTTGGAACATGAACTCACAGTATTTGGATCACCTACAATGAGAAATCTCTTAGGTCAGCGGGTCAATAAAAAGTCTAAAAATAATTTCACTAATTACAATTCACTCTTCTTAAGATTTTCTTTACAGATTAAGATGGATAATTAAAATAGTTGACTTAATGTCCCCTGAAAGCTTTACCCATCTGATTTTGTTATTTAAGAAAATCCAAAACGTCACTTCTATATAGTTTGAAGAGCTGCTAAACCATTCTTAACTTTATTTTAACTTGAGAGAAAAACTTACACAGGCCACAATGCGCCTTGTTTATAATTTATACGTACGTAACATAATTTACAACACACTGTACTATCCTCCAATTACAAATGCAAAGTCTCAGAAAGTAATTGTATTGAATGAAGTTCCTGTATATTGGAAGCTCTGTATAAATAATTTAATTTATAATTAAATATGATGTGTTTGACCCATCGATAAATAATTCACAAGTTACTTATAAATCAGATTGGTACTCACATAGTCCTGTTTTGGCATTTGATATTTTTTAGTGACATACTGAAGCGTAGGTCTCAGTTTATAGCGTTGGCAGAACGGTGGACATCTGAAGGCTGAGTTTGGAACGTGAATTTCGTATTTGCGTCGAAGTCCAATGATGAAATTCTTTGTATCTGAATAACTCCTCCGAATACTCTCCATGATAAATGCAACAGATCCAGAGTAATCCTACACTTTCATACAGGATTAAGCTGCTCGAAAAGTGACTGATCGTCGACAATTCGAAAGCTTTCTTCGTTGGTTACGATGAAGAGGAAGCCGAATATGTGCTTTATACAAGTGAATTTACAATCATAAAGTATATTAATACTTAAAAAGTTTCAAAGAGATCAGAAAAGGTAGAGCGTGCATTGACACTAAAAAATAATATATTACGAATGTATTAACGATGCCGCGTCTTCAGAAAATAGATCAATAAACAGTAGAAGATCTAATCATAGAGTATTCTTGATTCCGTAAAAATGTACTTAAAATGTTGTTATTCTTATACTTTATGACGTTGCACACTTTTGTAAGCCGGTTCCGGTATAATTAGGAACTCTTTCCACATTTCCAGTGCGGCTTACTAGCTGCAATGCATTAGACGAAGACTATTTTATAAGTCTGAAGGTAGAGCGTATTGTAATACAAGTATAAAGGAGCAGAAAGAGCATTCCATAGAGCGAACAAACAAAACCAGTTAGTTTGTATGTCTCGCAAAGAAACAACAAAATGACAAGTAATTTTGACAACACAATGTTACCAATAGGGTTGTTATGTATTATATTATTATTATCTATACTAATATATAAAATTGGAGTGCCTGTTTTTAATATTGAAGTAACCGTTTTTTACTACATGCATTTGAATATTTATACGATACATACACCAAAAAGACGTTTTTTTAAAAATTTTGTCTGTCTGTCTGTCTGTCTGTTTGTTCCGGCTAATCTCTGGAATGGTTGGACCGATTATGACGGGACTTTTTTTTGATTGGTAGCTGATGTAATAAGGAGTAACTTAGGGTACTTTTATTACGGTTCCGCAGTCTACGTAAAGGAACCCTTCGTCATGTCCGTTCATTCGCCCGTTCTCACTCTAGCGTCGAAACGGTTAGTGTTAGAAAGATGGAACTTTGCATGGATATATGTGTATTTACTACGCCAATAAAAAGTTAAAAAATAAAATTACGTAATAAAAAACTCATAATACAAAATAAAATAGTGCATCAAAGCTACGCTAAGGCGGTATGAAGTTCGCCGGGTCAGCTAGTTATGTATATCATATATATAAATAAAGAATAAATTATCCTGATGCTTGTGAATGAAGTCGCCCTCATCATGTATCTATTTGTATAAATTGATATTGGTTGTCTGATATATATTGCTATTGTTTGCTAGATGATATAATTATTTGCTAATTCTTAATTAAAAGCCATTCCATTATCTCATAATCAAGTTAATATAAGTAATGGCTTACGTAGTGTTTGACTTAAATTAAAAAAAAAACATAATTGGTGACTTAAAAACAAGCATTGCCAACCCTAAATAACCTTTTAAATAAACATTGCCCAATGTATAGGTAATCGGAGAGATAAACTTGTACGTGATGAAACTTTGCATTTGCAAGGTCAGTTTTGGGTTCATTTCTTGGGTAGCTGTTATATAGACAAAATTCTGTTACTGAAATAGTTAATATACAGCACATAGATTTTTACCTAAAACAGAGTAAACTTGAACAGTGACATAATTATGATTAGCTCGGTTTGTTTTCGAGATTTAATATCAGAACGTCTTTTGAGAAAGTACTCAGTAGTTATTTTTAGAAATATCCCACGTTGGCATACGATTGGTTTTATATTATATAAAATTTCACCCATATAAAGGTATATGGCATAATATCCTTATTATTTGAGTAGGCATCATATTATACAGACGCTTTCACCATCTCTCGGTGCGTCAACCTACCTTTTACAGAAGAAAGATGATATCATGCTTACACCAAAAATTTTATTTGTGTCTTTGAGTTTTGTGTGAATAGACCCCTTTAGGTAAGTCATGTACATTATTAAAATAATAGTAGAGGTTTTCTATAGAATTCTAGGTAATTCAAGAATTGACTATCTTTTGCCAGAACACGCAAAGGGATTGTGTATTTATCTACATATGTTAGATAAGAGAGTAAACTGATGTTGTATGTTAAAATATATTTCATACAATTAATAAACAGTATCCAGTCATTTAAGTAAGCAATGTTAAAATTTTACTATATATGCGTGATAATTAAAGCTAAAATCGTAACAGTAAAAAACTCATGGACCCTGAGAAAATCGTTTCGGAATCGTGATTTCGTACTTAATATTGTGAACTACAATATTTCCAAGTGTTTTAGCATCTTCGCATTAATGTGACAATATGAGTACGTCTTTCATTGAAAGCGCCAAGAAATTATATTATTTGTATGTTTTAGAAATGAAAGGATTTAAAATTAATTAACAAAGTCGTACTTGAATTGTTAAGGTATTTTTTTATATAGCCAAGCCTTTTAGGTATTTTTAAATGAAGTGACATATAAATTTCAATTGCGTTTTTACCTATAAGGGTGTCTTACTGACCTTTTCTCTTTTTTCAGAAAAAAAAGCAATATTCGATATGTTAGCAATACTTAATTGCCTGGCCATACTAGTATCAAGTGTATGTGGACAGGATGTTAATTTTACACAAAACTATGACTCAGCTGAACTTTTGGCGTAAGTATAAGAAGTAGATATAAGAGTAGACAGTATGAAAGGAAACTTTCATAGACTGATATGACCCGACGGAAATGTAACAAAATAGGATACCCCTAATAGTTTTCCGATCCAATTCAAGGCCCTAAATGACACTTTAATAGAATCAAGTGTTTATTGGTACTTGATAAAGATAATACATACTTAATACATAGGTTCTGTGTTATGTTTATATAAAAGCGCCTGAACATATATGTATAGCAAAGTTTTGTACTGGTATTTTGTAGGCAAATATTTAATTTGGACCGAAATGAAACATTTGAATATACCATATACCGGAATATACCATACAACCAAAACACTTTCCAAATCCAAGATGCTTCAAAAGCTGTTTCTTTTCGTCAAAAATTAATGAGAAATAAGAAACGAAAGGCTCAACGACTAAATCCGAATGAATTTTATGGAAGCCCATATCCAAACAATTATAATCAAAACTATAATACAGGACATTTTTATGGTAAGTTTTATTTCATACAAAAATGTTTAGGTTACATTTATATACTTATAATTAAAATGCACGGATTTTTTTTGTGTATACAGTATACAAAAAATAATTTTACTATTGGTATATACAATTATCAAACTAATGAAGCATAAAAAATGCATTAGATTTCAAAGACTTTTTATTATGGCAAAGTTTAGTGTGGAAGTTATTGCTAAAATACTAAGACGTTTTTTAAGACTATTAATTGCAACCCATAAACATTTCCTAAACGCGAATCATTTTTACCGTCATACATTTTTAACTTCAGAAAGACCATCGTTTGCGACAGAAGCCCTTTCACGAGTGACCGAAGCCCTTACATCAATAGCACTATATGACGACTACCAGTGTGTTTCGCGGCTTTTATGTGAGGCAGCTGGTGGCGGACCCCTGGCCAGCTCCAATGTTTTGCAGTCTGTGACTGGATTACAACCACTTATGACGTAAGTTTGATGTTAATTTCTTATATCTTTTATAAAGGGACTGTTGAAAAGTGGTCAGTGGTGTGATAATCACGTATCAAACATATCTTAAGCAGCCCAGCGGACATTTTCAGACAGTGCAATTTATTTAATTAGATTATAAACTAGCAAAGACAATATAGCAGATACAAAAAAAGAACAGCGGCTATATTTTCTTTTTTACTATGTATGTACATTAATATCCTACTTTTATTTTATATAAAATTAATAATTAAGGTTTAATTTTTCTCCATTTTCCCTGTGTTGTTAGTAAATTTTTTCCCTTATATATTTTTTTTGATTATGACACTTAAGAGATTTAGATTTAGAATTTTATAGAGTTTAACAGACATATACTTTCAGATTAATATACTTAATGATGTTAAATAATTCTAAATTAATTTAAAAATCCTCTAAAGTGGAGTTAAGATAATTGTCTATTGCTATGATTTTCAGATTGCTCTCAGCCTATAGTGGTATTAGCTCAAATCCTCTCTTCGTTTTTGGAAGGGCAGTTCTCTTGGGAATGTCTACTAAGGAAAATCCTTCATCCTGCCGTTACGCTTATCCTCTATGCCCTACAGATCCTGAGAAATTAGTCCATTATTTGAACAACCACAATGGAGGTTTCTTTCGATTCTTCAATGCTCCCCAGAAGGGACAAAATGTTCAGCAATTTTACAATCACTTGCAAGGGAGTCCACAAAATGGTAATTATGGATTATATCAACCAATCTATCCAGGATTTGGAATTAATCAAAATCAGCTGACTAATGGTTTAGTCTCTCAGCATCAAGGCTACGGTTTCCAAAGACCATACGAAAATTACCAACAAAACTATGGATTCGCGTTCCCCTACGGAGATAATTTTAAAATACAGAAACGTATTCAAAATAGTCCAAACACTAATAATGATTATAATTCTGGCCTCTTTTCTAAATGGACATTTCCAGATAATATTGATAATATTAGAAATAACGAACTAGAAACGGATAAAAGAAGAGGAAGGGAATTAAAATTCCCTGAAAATTCAAAATATGAGTCAACAGAGAACGACGAAACAGTGTTTACATTTCCAAATACTAACAGAGGATTTGGAATCTATGTTAATCATGACAAAGATGATTTGTATAAAGAATTTAATCATAATGATTATAAAGTTAATTATGATAATAATGATTATGTAACAGTGTACGTTGTCAGGGGAAATGGAGACCCAAACAAACCAGAAATAGTGAAGTTGAGACCCGGACAATCTCTATAGTCATAAAAGTGACTATTTTATTTTAGCTTTGATTATTGTAGAAGTGTATTTCAGTAGGTTTCTAAACAAAGGATTCTATATGTACTATAACTTTATAGTATATCTCCTGTTACAAATATACTATACTATAAAGTTGAATCTCCGTAATAATTATGATGATGATGATACTATGATTCTATAATATTTTAGGTAGGCGTTGTTTTTACAACTGTACGGCCGACACATTAAAATCATATTTATTTATTAGAGATCTGAAGTTTACGATAGTGTTAAGAATTATTTAAGAACAACCTCTATGACCTCACGTGAATCTCAAGTTCGATGGTTTTATTATGTCTCTTCTCTTCAAAGAGTGACCCAGGTCTTAATGAGTATATGCTATCTATTATATACTTAGTATATACCTTAGTAGAAAACTTCCAATTGATTATGGTATAGCCCCAGCCATACAGCTCTAACTACGTCTTAGTAACGACACCTGGGCTCCTTATTGGTCACAATTTCCAGATAAACATTTCCTTAGATCGGCAGATAAAAGGTATGTAAATCAGATATCCTGCTTATGGCAACCAAGGCGCATCTTTGTAAACATATTTGCGTAACCCGACGTGAGTTGCATATGCTTAATACTTACGTAGAACTCTTGTGAGATTTATAGATTTAGCTTATAACGGTGTTTAGTATTCTCCATTTGCTTTTTTATTTATTTATTAGGAGTTGGTAGCAATTATTTTAAGTCGTATATAGTATAGTAATATAGTTTATTTAATAAAAATATATATCTCATACTACTAACAATGTAGAATTTAAGTTTGGTTGTAAAATATACTTAAAATACTTTTATATTATATTGCTTATATAAATCCTATGATCATTTATTTATTAATACCAGTTGAGGAAGTTTAGTAAATATTTGCAAATTTATATTGTTCGTATATCATATTTTTCGTGAATAACATAGGCGAACTATTAAATTAGACATATATTAAACTATAATTAATTAAAAATATGTTTGTTAGTTTGAGCAGAAAATGACTTTTCTCTTTGTTACGTTATCTGAGGAACTATGCACGCGCTTATCTCAGGAACTATGAATCAAATTACAAAGAATATATTTTTACTAGCTAGTTCATATATATAGTGAACGGATCTCTTAATTTACGCGGGTAAAATCGAGCGGTATAACTAATATAGCAATTATGTTCGTTAAATTGTTTTTATAGGACTGCTTACAGCGCTAAGTGCAGCGTATATGATAGCTGACTTTTGCCAGCACATTTCCACAGTGGAGACATTAACAGTAACAACAACAACAGTTTGAATTTGCCAACTTAGCTCTATTCTGACTTATGTGGAATACATTCCCAAAATGTTAGCTTAGATTTACTTTCAATATATCATAATTATTGGAGTCTAAATGTTGCTTCGGCGACTCAAAGAGGAAATATTATATGATATACATATATGATAATACGAATTTATATACAGTTAAAATAATAACATAAACGAGTTTACATCTCTTACCTCCTATTTCTTCAAATTTACCTGTGTAAATGTATTCTTCGATCGATATTACGGATCAAGAATATATTCATCATCCTAAGTGTTAAATTGCAGATCCACTTGATACAGATATTAATGTTATACCAAATATAAAATACACATTGTATATGTACTGTGGATTTAGCGCTCGTGAAAGTATAGCAGAAGTTAGAAGGACATTCGAAGTTCGAATTCTACAGCGCTGCTTTATTCCGAGTTTAGCTGAAATCGCCGTACGCGCCGCTAGTGTGCTAGCGACTCTCAGCGAGAGAGGATGTATGCTTATCTACTTCGCGTCGCGTCGCGCCAGTGAAAATTCGTAAATGTGAATGAAAACAAGCTCTGATTTAAGTATGTCATGTTTTGTTTTTACTTTGTATTACATAATTTTCACGGTTCAAATTAACGGAAGTTGGCGATTCTTAAATAACCGTCGCGAATGTTGTTTTTTTCACGCGTGTGAATAAATTATTCGGTTTTTATTATGATCCTTGACTAAATACTCTTTGGACTCCACAAAAAGTTCGGGTTGTTTACCTGATACTAAAATTTTCATTGTTGTCTTAAATAAGTATTTAAATTACAGTTATATATAGTGAAACTTGTTCGGCTCATAAGTGAGCCTCTAATTTCCGTTATTTACGTCGGATTTAACGTCAAATCTAAACGAAATTAATTCTTAAACATTATATCGCATTTAATTTTATGACAAAACTACGTTTGAAAGAACACTACTAAGTTGATTTTTGATTCCGTGACTCGTCTTTTGTTTACTTCCGTTTTAAAAATTCGTTTTCTTAGAAATTGGATAACGTTAACGCCTTTGGCGTACGTGAGAAAGTTAATCAATAATTTCAGGTATTTCAACAACAATTATCTATAAGATTATCGCACATTCGTGTTTTACCTAAAATGAGTTTGGGTGAGTCTGCTTATGAATAATATACCTATTATTTATATTCTCCTACAATTGTTAATATAATTTAAATTATATTGTTTAAAAGAATTTCATGAGCTTTCTATGTTTAATGAGAAACAATAATTTATTCGCCACTAATACAATCTCTATGTATCGTTATGTACTTTCACCAATTTCTTCAACAATTTGAAGAATATTTTTCCTGTACCATTTATCAAATTTTGATGTCTCTTGAATAGTTACCTAGTCTGGATGACACTGCTTCTTATCATTCTGAATCTACATACTCTTCTTTCCATCAATTTCTGATACTTTTGTAAGTACAAAGATAATTAAAAATTATATTTAGGTTATGTTTTGTCAAAGGTCTTATCTAGCTGATACATATATTTGTTTTAAGATCTATTGTTAAAGTTTTCGTAACCCTCAAATTAATGCTTTTCATAATAATATTGGTAGTTTCGTGATCTAAACAGTTTCCTATAATTTTAAATAGAGTTTGACATAACATATAAATGTGAAGAATAAAATTGAAGAGACGATACGTTAAAGACCTTTGAAATATTAATTTAGTTAAAATGATAAATTTTGTATAAGAACATCAATTTAACTGTTAGATTCTATCACATATGTGCTTGTTGTTCGTGATGCAAAATCTAAGTAAAGTATAAACTGGCATACGGTAAAATCAACCAGCTTTTGCTAAAATCAATGGCTTTTATCCATATTTTCTGTTCCAATGTCACTTTACTCAGATTGTTTTCAATGTGGTACGTCATTAGATTTTTGATTGCGTGCGTTGGGCATAAAACATGCAAAATTAAAATTACATACTAAAATATACCTACTCCAATATGGTATAAAATTAATTGTAATTTATTATACTTAGTCAAAAAATCCAGTTTCTTTATTGCTCAGTGTAAAGCGATGTGTTTATTTTAATTTTACTTTATGCAGTTTGGAATATAAGCGTTCATTTCAATGTAATAAAATCAAGGATAATTAGAGATAGAGATTACGAAAATGCGAAAGAATTGTAATATTTTGAGTTTTTATTTAGATGGGTACAATCGTAAATATACGTATTGAGAGGACAAAGTTTAATAAGTTTTGATAAGTATTATTCAAGTTAATTTCAAACTAAACTTTTATTTATTTCTTTCTAAAACAATTCTATATATAGTATTTTATTAAATATTCTTTCCGTATAAACAATGTTTTGTTGTAAGGCTAAAATTATCTATGAATTATCAGATAATCATATGTTGAAAACTACTTGCAAATGTCTTTCCAATCATCCTTAACAATCGGTTTGATCATATTATAATTGTTTTTCAAGAAAATCGACCAATTAAAATTAAAGGTAGTACGTAGGCTGTAATGAGTAGCATAAGGTAGTCAATGTCGGCTACTTTGTACTTTAACTACTCTACACCCACGAGTATTGTAATTAATTTGTTACTTTTTCTGCGACAGGCATTGTTAGTTGAAATAAATGTTTCAATAGTTAAGTGATGTAATCAGATAAATTCATTAAAAGATATTTGACAACAATTATTGAGAATTTAAGACTTCTGCAAGAAAGTGACATTAAATAAAAGTGCTTAAACACATTCTATGTGATACTAATCGTGTTTGTCTGACGAGTTTGTTTGATTGAACATTCTAACTAGTACGTATTGAAATTAGGCCAAATATAATATGAGACGTCAAGTATTTTTGGTTCCTTACTTATATTTAGAGAAGAAAGCTTTTTGAAAATGGCAATAAAGTGTCAAACAAATAGTTTAAGGTCAATAATGATATAGCCTATGGTCGTTTGAGCAGGTCTTGCAGTCAAACTTGTTCTTAGAGTTTGTCCTACTCGTATTGCTATGATCGTATCTTAGGCTTCAATACTCGTACACTTGAGTGGTGTCTATTGGCTACTATTTTCTCCGTATATCTTTCATTTTAAAACACTTGCTTATATAAGCAATCGCAATACTGTTCGATTCCAAATTTAAATTATAGTTATTGTACTACCCTAATTGTTTGAACGAATGATTTTTTAGGAATATGTCGTGCGGAATTATTATTAAGACTTTATAAGTAGTAACTACAAAGTTACTACTTATATTACGTGACTCCAGACAAAGTGAGTTCCATAGGTAGCTATTATTTTGCTATAATATGTGATTCATCTCATCAATTTATTTAACAGTCTTGGATAATGATGGAGGAATGCAACTGCTGTTGGGACGGGAGAAATGATGTAAATTAGTTTTTACCGTGTATAAAATACCTTGCGTCAAATGAGATGCAATCTGTCCCTTATGAATTGCTCATGAATAATTCATTAAATGGATTTTGTTTCAATAAATCTGCGCTATGTGTGTTACTGGGTCTTTAATGGCGTTTTCGGAAGAAAAGTTCTTTTATCTGTGAATATATTTCCATATACACCATGCAGCTTGGTCATGATTACGACGCCTGACGAGAATGCTTTTGCTTTTAACTAGTGGAAACTTTAAATATAGTCTAAGCCTGGTGTAAAAAAAAACAAAATATAATTAAGGGAAGGGAATTAAAAAAAAGAAATGATTGTGTGATGGATAGTAGGTGGCGAGATATTTATACAAGTTTGTTAAAATACCTCTGGAATCGCGGGAAATGTGTCGAAATGACGGAAGTCACTGTCGAACTGTTTCGCGACCGACTTTAAAATAGTTGACATTTGAGACTGCAACTTCTTCACTATTTTAACTGTTTTATGGGTCAGATATAATTTTAATATCAAACATATTACGTACTTATTTCTCAAAGTACTTATTTCAATTATTATCATAATATCTGTGTGTAAAAATAAATTTACTCTTCTCATTTGGGATTGAGTGCACCCTGATGAAGATAATTTACAAAGAATATGAAATCTATTACATATTATGTTAAATTTTATATGAATCTAGAATGAACTCTGTATAAAAAAACTTAGTAAATGTTAATTATTAACAATATTTACGCTTTTTCATTGTTTTGTTTCAAACTCATGGACAACTCGGCTATGTACAGTATAGAACTGCTGGTTTATATTTTTATAGATTAAGAACTGTGTGCATGGGCACAAAGATCTATAACTTCCTAGTCAGAAATAGATCAAACACATGACGAGCGCCCGAATATCAATTTTTACCATGATCGCTCTTAATATTGTTTGTTTTGAGGTTATCTAGACGACTATTTTATTGCTCCCAATGGTAAATTTTATTATGGCTATTAAAGTTTCATTTGGTGCAAGAAGAAATAAGGGCGACAAGACAGTATATTTGATGATTTATTGCTATAAAACTGTAACTTTTTAGTTGAGAAGCGGTCGTATTTAAAATATTTATAAATATTACAATTCATGAAATAGAAAATCTAGGTAATGTTTTAATATGTGATTTTTTACTTATCTAGTTGGGATAATCTTTTTCGAGCGATGCAATTTGTTGTTTTTGTTCAATCGTTTTGAAATAAACGCATAGTAATATATTTATAATAATAATAATTCCCGGTGAAACGATATACTAGAGTTCAAGACTCAAAAAATAGGACGTGTGTATTGTGTGTGTGTTAATGTAACATAAAACTCGGTAACAATTTTTATTAACTTCCTTAAATCTCCATAGTTATTAAATATGTACTAAGACTTATTTTTCTCTACACGCAACGGCACGACAAATTTATAATAACTGATAATAAATCTGATTTACACGATTATATATCTTATAATACAAGAGTAAAGGTTTATTTTTAGTTGATTTGTTGGCGTGATTTGAGAACGGATGTTCCCGATCGTCGATACAACTTATATAAATCATAAAAATACGTTCGGAGTGTATTATTTTGATACGATACGGAAATGCGTGTTTCCTCATTTTTAGGCGTCAATATAAAACCGATATAGTGTCAAAGTAAATTTTGGATTACGGCGGTAAAACAAAAAGTAAAAAATTGCGTTGTATTGTCATTAATATGTTTCTGTGTTTGAGAAGGGATCAATAAAGTTTAATTCCATTTACTAATATAATACTTACTGACCATGGACGATACTGATTGACCCGTGTTTGGAAACACAACTTTTAACGGGCAATGACTGAAATATTCAATAAACGAAATACAGTTCTTTTGTCAAAATTACTACGTGAATTTGTCAGATATTTAAAAGAAACTCTAGGTTCGCCGATGTTCGAGCAATAAAAGCTTAAGCTATATTCTTTTAATTCTAAAAACATAATCCTTATTTCCTGTTAATCGGGTAATGCTATGAACAGGCGTAGAGTAAGGTCGGAGCCTCGCAATTAGTCACAACTTCGCATTTTGACTCACGGCCACACTCCATGTATGATACATAACCTTTGCTGATGCCTGCGGCTTAAAATATAATTTTTGCACGCGGGTTTACTTCAATGAACTCTATTGGTGGACGCCATAGTCAACTATCTTGAGAGATTATTGAGTCTCTCCTCGAATAACTACTTGACTCACGTAAAGCTAAAAATTGAGGGCGATTAAAGATGCTTTAGATAATATAACGTTTATTGAGGTATAAATGAGTTAATGTGTAACTCTCACTATCACGTACTAAGTAAACTCACACAGTGTATTGTAAATCTTAGCCAAAGAAAGGCCTCGCTAATCAATAACACCACTTAGCACCGACAGATAATTAGATGGAGCAATCATTGCTTTTTCGCCTACTTTCTTTTAGACAAATATTTCATAATCAAATTTCTCGGTGATATTATGTTTGAGTGTTTAGGTCGCTCGCTTTTTATATTCGATTTTATAAATCACTTTCTTCGGGTCAAACAAAAGAATGTGATGCGCGGACATGCGATCACAGGGTGTCCTCCAAAAATGTCAGACTTCAAAAGATATTCAAAAGACATTTCTAGCTATTATTTTATATATACTAGTATATACGATATGTGTAACGCCTTTTATCTAGTCAAAATTGTGTCTGTACATGATCTAATTAATTAATGTTTTGAAATGAATTACAAAATACCAGTGATATATTGCTTGACGTTATCACTATAATCTGTGTTCCAATTAGTAAGTTTTGTAATGTCAATGGCCGCATCAGGGGTCAATTAAAATATCTACTATTTTTTTTATGAGATAGGGGGCAAGTCTCAGAGCAGGTCTCACCGAGAAGCGCTAATCACTAAACAGAGACACCTGGAAAGATTCCTCCGTGACGTATCTTCTTCAACTAACTATAATTTACTTAACAATATAATTAATCTTAATTTCAATTACATATTCGTGTAAGATGTTCTTCTTATATGAGAGAAATTAACTCTGTGGACATGATAACGCACATAACAGGATAAATATTAAACACTTACATTTGAAGAATGCGTACGAATAATTTCTCTCAAAGTCTCAAAGACTTGTAGTATCTCGTATTTTCTAAGTTAAGTCTTAATCAGTATTAGAATCGCGTCGGCGTTGTCAAGGCAACGTGGAGGCGCTGGCGCACCTTGCGAGACAGTATTTATGTGAACTAGTGTGACCAGTTTATAGAATATTAATTGAATTCGGGGAAATTTGAATATTATAATGAAATGAGTTGATTGACTGGGAAATAGGCGCCGATAAAATTGTTTTAAAAGAGATTTGCGAGGTTCCTTTTACTCCATTACAACCGTTTTATTAATTCCTTGTAAATGTGTGATGTTATAGCATGTCTCCTTAGAGTTAAGATTATGCTTTTCCAAAAACTTTTAGTTAAACTTTAAAAGTTTTGAATAAATTCCATTATTAATTTACTATTATTAATTCAAAGTTGAGATTCAGATAACCTTAGACGTGATTTAATTTTCAACGTAAATATACCAAAACATTTCTTAGTTAAGACGATTTATTGTGTTAATCGTCCTAATTTATTCTCGTTCAAAGAGAAACGCATTCATTAAAATCCTCTAGCCTAGAATCGATCTCACGACCTCTCATTTCAACTGCCATAAAGTACAAACCACTCATTTAAATACCGCGGTAGTATAAAGGGATGAGAAATTGATTACAGATATAGATTATAGATATTTTATTGTATCAATGTATACACTGAAGAGTTTGTTTGTTTACTTGATGGAACGCAATCATATCGAATTGTTAATGTATTAGGTAGTAAAAGTATTCAGTCGTTATTTATCGCAGAAACTCATAATCTGCTAACCCTAACAGCTAATATTTTTTTGTGGGTAAACAGAAAAGTTGTTTATTGATATGAATGCCATAAGACTATATATTATTAAATAGTGAAATCTTTTTGGACCAATTCATTTTTCATGTTTCTGAAAATAGAGAATAATTTATGTATAAAAGACTGTATAATGTCAACTGTGTTTTCTCTTACGTAAAAGGTGAATTTAATGGTTTATTAATTTAATCTTTTCTTATTTCAGGTTTCCAAGTGTAATAACTTAAAAACAGTGAAGTGAATGATGAGAAACGACAAATAGTGTTAGTGATTGTGATGATGACGGATTTTAGAGGACGATTTCGGACCTAGGTAAGTGAAAATACCATTTTAAAAATGATAACAAGAATTTAATTTGAGAATCGGTTATCGGTTTCCTATTCGGCCTACCATCTAAGCTAAGATAAAGCTCCATCGGTATTTAAACTTTATATAACTTAACCGATGGAGTGTTATCTTTAATAAGCTTAAATAAGTGTATTACCTAATATAATTTTCATATTTTGATTTCCTAGACTAAAACAAAGCTAGAGTTTCAATTGAGATCGCAAAACGTCAGGCAATAACTCAATTTGTATATGACAGCTTGTTTCATCAGTGATTATTTATGTATAGTGTATGTGAAGAGCGATCAGCGATTATTATGTATTGAAATAATTCATTTATATTTTATGACTGAATTTCTTTCCTTAAGACGTTAAGTAACACGTGAGCACTTTGAAAACGAATGAACGTAAAATAATTTAATCGTTAAATATAAAACTACGAAAAAGTCAAATTTTGTATTCTCAATACTAGTATTGAGTTAATTTGAAACTGTCTGTTAGAATTTAACAAAAATCTTCTTAAGATTTTATGATTCTATAGCGAGCACAGAATATTATATTTAAAAAAAGACTACTCAAAAATGTATTTCATAAGTCGAAATAGATAAACAAGGATACTTGAAAATGATTTTAAAGTTTGAATTAGACTATATACGCAAAATAACTTTACCAAATACGATTAAAGAAAATAACATCTCCTGTATCCGAAGTCATCTGTTGATAATTTAAACCACACGCAAAATTGGTCAACGAGTGCTAAGTGATGCCAATTGTGCAATTTCTATCAATCGTGCGCGGGTTCGATTCGCGGGAGTAACTATTTAGTATTCTAAATAAACAGTATGTCCAAATGACGGCAGGTCAATGCCAAATGCAATATTTGTATATCTTCCTGAGATAATAAACGATAATTAAACATTTTAACGATTTACTTACAATTACAACACAGTTCTAATATGTTTGCTAAAAGTAAAAGTAAAAGAAGTTTGTGCTCCACAGGTTTGTATACAAATATATTTTACTATATTTATCAAATTTGCTTATAAGATCAATATTTTAGTTAATTATTAGTGTTAAACGACACTATTTGATTGACTTATTATTCTATAAATACCGGGCATAGTGATTGGGCACCGTGTAAACTTTTATAAGTACGATTTTGTTCGTAAAAGAAAAAGCTCTACGCTGGCTTTATTCAATACTATAATTATCTCATCAATGTCTATAAAGGGTTCATTGTTAATAAAATTTATTAATTTTTCCCTCATAACCAATACCAAGGCTTAAGCAAATAGATCATTTTTCTTCCCCTCATTCGTTTACTCTTAACACAGTGTATGCGTATCTGGTGTAGAGCGGTCTACTTTCTCTGATATGCAATTTCCACGCGTATTCAAACAATAATCTCACCACTTCCTCTAGGGAAATGTCAATTTTACCCAAAAATATAATCGAGTAATGAGTGTATGATAAATATCCGCGTATGTAAGGTCGGGCGGCTAGCAATGACCTGTTTCGCCATATCGGGCGGTTGCGAAACTGCCTTAACATTCCCGCGAACATCTGTTTGCAAGGTTGTGCCTTAGAACTTCATATTTATCGAGAAATGTGCATTCAGTAGAGGATATGGGTATTGTCCCAATCGGCTTGGATATTGCCCCCTAATTCATAAAGTAATTAATTAAATTCCTAAGAATTATATGACATAAGTTTGTTTTATTAAAGATAGACAATGCAGTCTTTAAGTTTACATAAATGCAGTCGGATAAGATTATCATAGCTTTATCTAAGGTCTTATTCTGTCGATTATATTAGACTGTAACCACAAGAAAATTAGAAAAAAAGTCCTAAATATTAACGTATTTCAAATGGAAAGGAATACTTTGTTGAAGATCACGACATCCTTCTAATAAGTATGTGTAAGCGGAAACTGTAGCGGTCAGTAAGTGCAAACATCCGAAGCCTAAACCAATATTTATGTTTGCAGGTCTGACTGGCCGATATTTAACTGGGTCATTAGGTAGGTTTTATAAGAAACGCAATATTAATATTATATCAATCGTAGAACGGAAGCGAATCCATTTCATACGAATTCAAATGTAAATCATCCATATAAGTAATATTGACAATTTGCACAAGATCGTCAAATGAGTGACTTTAGTAACTGAGTGTCCATCAGATGAAACTCTTGCCCGTTTATTATGTTTCATAAAAAATATCTTATTTGGATATCACTCTACTACGATTGGAAACGCATAAAGGTAATTTAATTATTTCTATATATATTGAATTTTACCGTTTAAATCATATTAAGATTGTTCTTAATATCGGTCCATTTGCACCGTCCTAAAGTGCTATCTCTTCTTTGTAATGATTTGATCTATTTGCCCTATATCGTATTGCAGTTTTATATGCGGTTACAGAAGTTGTAACAATTAAACACATCAATGCTTGCGGTGGGCGTTGGATTACATTAAACAAGATACGTGATGTTAATCACATATTAATTAACACTAAGGATTTTGTTTAATCACAAATTAAGGGAAAAAATCTTCTAATGTAAACGTTCAAACTTAAAAATACTTGAAACGAATTTATCGCTCTTCAACTTCTTTTTCACTTAGTAAAGCTCCCTTTTGCAATCCAGTTTTAATATTCCTTAATTATATGAAATTGGAACGAGAGCCATGTTAGATCGTATGGTATTATCGCCAATACAATTATATATTGATTGTCACTTGTTGATAATAATATGACATGGGCCTTAACAGAACTGGAAAACTTTTTTTTCCAACCAAGGTTTTCCAGAACATTTTTAAAATATCTCAGGGTTACACTCATTACGATATCACTAAACGGCCGCTGTTCGATACTTGCTTTTAAAGAAACCGTAAGTAGTTTAATTTGGGGGCACATTTCACACATGGTCGGTTAGCCACGGTAAGCTAATTATAGCTTGAATTGATACTGCATTTATTTTATATACTTACATTTATTTTTATAAATCCATTAATACCCCCGGCCGCAGCCAATAGTAATGATCATCACATAAAACTTAACCGTACAGGGAATCCGGGATCCTCTGCAGTCGTCAAAGTATGAAGCTTAGGTAAAAATTTAAATGAGAGATTATGGAACTTCAAATACAACAACTGATTACAGGCGGCCTTTGGGGGTGGCGATCTGAGCAATCGCCCGGGGCTTCTCTCTAGCAGGGGCGAGGAACGAAATCATTAACTATTGTAATGATCCTTTATTACTTATTAGGATTATTATACTTACATGTAAATTAAGATAAAGTTTATTAACTATTCAATTAGTATTGAAACATTGATCACCTACTGCGTGAATATCGCGTCTCGAAACAGTTGAAGATCGTAATTAATAGAACCAGGCGTTACTTTGCCGTCTATAAGTTAAGTTCATAGTACAAAGAGAGCTCATCGAGCGCCGCAACTTCTTGAGGATGCTCCGGTGTCGGGGCGAAACGTACGTCGAGTGGTTGTGGGTTTCGCGGAGTATTACATATTGGTCTATTAGGGTTTTGTAGTTGAAGACCGGTTCTAATGGTATAACACCCGGGTTAGCTTGGGAGACCGGAATTATCTTTCCTCCTACGAACACCAATATTTTCCCTACCATTATCTATTTATTATTGTCAGCATATTCTTGGAAAGCTTTATATGAATGCAATGTGTAATGATTTAATAAGAACGGGGTCAAGTTCACGTTGGAGGAAAACAATGAAATATCAGTGAGTTAATGTGAAATTGAATGGCATTGACCTCTTGCGAACTGGTTATAAAAGGTTTAAGAAAATTGTTTATCTTCGCGATTAATTGAGTCATCCTGATAACGTAATGATGCTATATAATACGGAAACCAAATAGTTCTGGATAAAATGAAAATTATTTTTCTAAGGGAGGGAAACATAATTTCGTTTTAGCATTAGATTTTTAGGGTACCGTACACAAAACGGGAACCCCATTACTGAAAATTTCAACTAATTGTCACAGAAGATATACTTCTGCAGTTATGACAAAAAGCAAAACAAAATGTTTAGGGGGATCCCGTACAAAAATCCTGATTTTTTGTTCGTTTATTGTCGAAACGAATCCTTCTAGCGCGATATCAACTTGCATATATGTTTTGTTTCAAATTAGTTAACTATTTGAATTTAATGAGATATTTGGAAGCTTCGTTGAGACAATTCACACTTACCAAACGAAGTTGCGTGTTCAGCAAACAATCCGTCAAAGTTCAATGACATAGCCAAAAATACACAATAAAATTGCATGTTACCTATCTCTCTTCAATCAGATATCAATTGTATACCTCTCCCTTTCACAGCCATAAAAGTATGGATAATCCAGTAAGCCTGTTTTATTGAGAACAGAAGTTGGGATAGGTCGGGATTTATAAATAAGTCCGGTGATCACTTAATCTCCGTTGTACGTAGATCGTAAAATCAAAATAATCACGTTTCAGTAGTGTTTCAGTATTTAAGGAAAAAAATATTAATCCTGTTTCCTTTAAAGAAACAACAGCAGATGCATTGTATGAAGTCTAAATCTCTCATTGCCTAGTAAGTTGCCGACTCATTCATTATTTAGACGGGTGCGATGGCCGAAATTTTGATTACAACATTTGCATTGGAAATACATTGAAAAAACTAAAACCATGCAGAAATAAGAATCCTCTAGAGAATCAATTATCAATTTAATACTCTATAACATGTGAAAACTGCATCCTCCTCCATAATTTTTTATTTTATGCAAATACTTATTGTAAGGACGAAGAAAAATTATTAAAAATTTGGTTTAGTCTTTATACGTTTTATACCAATTTAAACAAAATGTGTGAATTTGAGTCAACATTTTACTTTGCTGTTACAATTTAAAAAACTGTATTTATGCTGCAAACAAGCCGCTCGAATTCCATAGACAATAGAATTTTTCTCTTAATATTGTAAAAAGTTTATATTAGCACACTTAGTCAATAACAGTACCTCACATGTTTCTTAGAACAACTGTGTGTTTGGAATTCCATCGGTATGAGCTGTACAATTTGTTACACAAATAATATGTATTTATATAAAAAATTTTTATAAAGAACTTGAAATAAAAATTTTTGATAATGAAGGTAACGGTGTAATCAGTACCTTACTATCTCTAAATTGAATTTAGGTCCCTAACCTATTTTTAACCTACAGAAGCTATATAACCTCTATAGTCTCTCTATATTCGATCTATATTCTCATCGTACCTGTATAGTTTGTAAACTGAATTTAGACAATTTTAATTTTTATAATCAATGAATTTTATTTCGGACTTATGACTGAAGTGACTGTATTCAGTCTATTATTAATGATAGAATATTTCGAAATGGGTACCAACATTGGTAAACAAATTTTATATACTGCTAGCTGAAGAGCTTCGTTCGAATGCGTTATCTAAGGTACTACTAGTTCGGATTGATTTGAAATTCTTTTAACAGTCAATAAAGCCTAATTAACATCATGCTAATACGAGCGGAGCATTAATGAAAATGTTAAAACATACGCCAATTATTACTTTTTAGAGCTTCCGGTGGTTGCGATGCGTAAACGGTAATAATTGTAGGATGTAGGAAATAATTGTTCCTTTTTAAAAAATCTAAAAATATTTCGCATCTGTCTATCTTTTTTGGTTGAGTCACTAGAACCGTTTTATAGTCATTGTTGTTTCAAAATTATTAATTACTTACTGAGCATTTACTCGTAATATATGCACATATAATAATAATATAAATATTATAATAAAAAAAGTATGAAATGTATACTCAGCACAAGTATTTAATTATGAATATTTTTTCCGGACATTATGTGATAACTTATGTATATGTTTAATAACGTATCGTTTATGTAGTAAAATAACGTATAGTAATTTTAAAAAGCTCCTCAATACAACAATGGTCAATTGTTCTGCGTGCGATTTTTGGCAGATGAAATGGTAATGACAAATATTCAAAGGTTTTAAGTAAAACAGATGCAGGAGTAAATATGTCGCGGACCGGCCGTCCTTGATTCGATTCCTCGAGCGAACAATAGGTATATCTAACACAGCGATTGAGCGCATATCTGAACCGGTTTGAACATACATAATTTATACTGTAATAACTTAACTCGAAAATTTTAAAAACATTTGCTTATATCTAACTTTTTGTGTGAGGCATCATAAAATAAATAAGAATATTGTATATGACTCTCGCATATCTGCGAGATAATTTTTAAAAAATATCTTGCGGATTCAGTTTGAAATTTTCTCAAATTCGATCCAAAAAGTAAAACGAAACATAATCTGTGGACACTTGGGTTGGGTTGAATGCAAATATAGAGCCGGTAGCCTGACGAATACATAACAATGACAAGAAACGCGGACGGAATATTGTATTTTTAATATACCTATTATCTTAACGTTCTTAATTGGAAATATAAGAATATCAAATATCAATTATACTATGTATTATAGTATGATTTTTTAAAAATAATTTGTTTTTGGAATACAAAGTTTTTTCCTCAAATTTTGATTTTGTTCCTTATGGATGAGACTCTTGGGATAACTGCACATAAAATACCTAAATTGGAGATCCAGCTCAGAAAAACATGCAGGGAGTTATTGATTCTCTCTCAAAAGTTATAATATTAGTATATATTTTCATTATTTTTATTAAGATAACTTTTAGGTTTATGGAAATTTACTTAAATATATTCAAATGATATTTTTACGACAGGTCATCAACACTTAACGGGTTGGCGACTCGATCTCCTGTGAAACATTATACTTACTTTTATATCGAGGTTAACTTTGCAGTAGTTTAAATTTTTCTATAATTTGTTGCTTAAAACTGGAGTGTTTTAAGGCCTATTTTGCTTGAAGTTGCAGTAAAAATTAAACAAAAATCAAAATATATATTCATATTTAGTCAATTAGTAAAGACCCATGCATGTCAAAGTATTGAAACCCAACTAAAAATATTTGAATTTTCAAGTTTCCCGTTGGAAATTGTGTAGATGAATAGGAATCTTCACACTTCACATGCTCCTTACAAATGGGGTAAAGCATTTAAGTTATTTGTGAATAATTAACAAATCAACTCGTGTGGTCTATGTCACAGATAATTAAAACATTTGTCTATCTACATTCTTGCCGCAACAATTTGATGTGGCAAGTGTCAACGCTGAATGGGTGGTAATGTTATATCTGTCCAAAATAAGAAGATCGGAAATAGCTCGCATGCCGGGCGATGCGACGTTCAACGGTGGCACACCTGTCAAATGTCGCGCCATTTTTGCTGTCACCTTTTTTTGGCGGCTTCTCTTGTTAATGAGGGGTTAAAATGTAATACGCATTGCTACTCCCTATATTGCTTGATTCAGTCTTTTCTGTTCTCTGAAATGAAAATATAAATATCATTTTATCATGGATTTGCCATCTATATTTATTTGTATTTTTAAAATTATACGTACTTTTATGCGTGCCACAAAAGATCGTGTCTTATTTTGTTATAATGTACTAAAAATAAGACCAAAGCCCATTCGTATGTATTTTTAGTTGTAATTTATTGGTAACATTACATAACTAATGGGGCATATGTCCGTTAAAACCAGTATTTATATCGGAATTCATGTTTACCACTTATCCAATTGAATTTTTATAAAGGATATTTTAAGGCTTTACCAAACCACTAATGGTAATAATGTTATTTTAGTCTCATCGCAAATTTAGATGTACGGGAAAAAGTCAGATTCATCATTACCCTGATTTTTTAGTCTGTGTGTGTCTCTTCTGTGCATTAAATGCAAATTATTTGTTTACAATTTTTAAATATTTTTTTCGTAATTGTGGTTAAGTTTGCTGAGCTGAGACGCTCCAGGTACTATAATATAGAATGTCTGTCTGCTTTATTATTTTAACTTATAGTTAATTAATGAATACTGTCTGGGACCACAAAAGCATTGAAATAAATAAACCTAACGTATGCCAGCATATGCGGTTAAAATGTCCACACGAAGTATTGAAGTAGTTGGTACCGTAAATAAGTAAATATAATTTTGAATACAATTTCAACCGTTTATTACAGCCTTAACATACTCGTGTAAGAACCGGTTATCTTTTATCACTTCTTAATTTAGCAAAATGTAAAATTAACATTATTACTTAACTTATGATAACAATTGGGCCTGTCTTGTAATTATATTAGAGTTCTTTATATCGTAAAATCCGTTTTATGATTTCATCTTTATAATTATAGAAATGCGTAGGTACACTTCCTTAAAGTATCCAACACAGAAATCATTTTTTTTTAAATTCAACCAACCGACACAAATTAAAAGTTATCAAGCATTATTTTGGGCCAGTATATGATAGTTTACTGATTAACTGTTCAAAACTTAATATTGCAAAACACAGTAGTTTACGATGTCCGGGGGCCGCTATTATCCAATTGTACAAACACTCGTCTGTCAAATAAATCTCAATGATCGTTGCTACGAGCACTTTCTCATCTTAATTAATTGACTAGAGTCAATAGGAATCAATACGAGACAAATACACCGAATTGTAAACTTCCTATTCTAAAAGAATTTCCTTGAAGAATTAAATGGGCTTTTAATATGTATTAATTTTGTTCTAGAAGCACACTAAAGATTTTTGGTTATAATTTTCTGTTTGTTAGTGGAGTCTTTGAAAGCTTGTTAATTTAGTGAGCTCATACTATTATTGCAATTCGATCGAAAAATAATAGTGCATGAAATTCTAATAAACCAATTTATCAGCAATACTCCGCGAAAAAACTCGTAAACTTTGGAAGCTCGTTTCGCCCCGACACCTGACTACTGACCATCCCCAGGATGCTGCCTCTACGAACAGCGTTCGTTGAGTTCTAACGCCCTATACTGTTAATTATAGACATTTTTCGCGCACCAAATCCTCATAACAGAAACAAAAGTGTTATACGTGATTACAATTTACTTCGACCATGGAATTATTTCGCTCAATTTCAACCGAATAAGGTGGTAAATTCTAAGTAACTCGCCAGATAATGTACATTACAATATACAGTGCAACCTCGATATAACAAATCGGAGGGGAACAAGAAAATATTCGTAATATCAAGTAATTTGTTGAACTAAGGTTTGTTATTTTGAGGTTAGATTGGTATAAAATTCGTTACAAAGAGGTCTTTATATTAGAGGTATTTATATAAAGGTTTTGGGTTTGGCAAAATTCGTTAATTAGAGGTATGAATACATTTTATTGATAGTTGAAAATTCGTTATAAAGAATGTTCGCAATGTAAAGGTTTATTTTATATTGACTCTTATGGACAATTCAAGGGGATTACGAAGAATTTACTAAATCGAGGAAGTCGTTATATTGAGGTACGTTATATTAAGGTGGCACTCTATTTTATATATACGTATTTAAAATATTGAATATAAGCCAATTTAATGAAAACAGATGCAGTTTAGGGAAGTGATTTGCGTCCATGGTGAATTGTTCCGAAGTGCACGCAATTAAGGTCGACTCGCCACTAATCGATTCGACCGAGTGTATTTAAATCACTTATTGTATTACACATTCGGACATAGAACATATTTCACAGAGCAGAGGCTGTAATTTTCGAGAAAATAACGACCAGCGAAGTAACTCCTCCCTAACACCCAATAGTATAAAGGCATTTGCTGTGACATACATACATACATAAAAACTGAATATTATAGCGCAATTGTGGGTAGATATCTTCAAATGAAGGAGATTCAAATATAAATATATTATATTTGAATCTCAAACATTCCTAAACAAAGTTGTATCTTTCGTAAATCTGCGTTTGCCGCATCTGTTTCTAATCTATGAACTTAATGTATGTCTGTTACTAATATTACTATGACGAATTGTATCCAGACTGATAATCCTTCGGTTATTTAAGTGAGCACGCCCGCACTGACTTGCATAATATTATACACGTCATCGAATAAAAACAGAAATGAAGAATTAATAAACGTTGTATAAGCGATGTAAGTTTTTCAAATGATTTTCCTACATAAAGTATTAAAAAAATACGATTTTTCTACCATTCCTACAAACAAGTTACATTAAAACGTGTGCAAGAAATTTATTAAAAAACCAATGTTAAGGACAATATTACGTATTCTCTCTGCTCTTTTAAAGTATTTCGGACTTTTGAACCGACGCTTTAGCGTTTGCTTTCGTGATACGAAAAGTGCTTTGCATGGTTTCGTGATGCTCGTGATGTTTTCATGCAGAAAACCTATTTCTCATGAGCAATATCTTAATATCTTAACATGACCGACTAGCATTGAACCGTGAAACTTGGGAACCAGTTGAGCGAAAAATTGGCACACTTGTGTTATCTATATGTTGTAGTACAACGCAAAATTGCAGTGATAATTCTCGTTTTTACGACAATTTCCACGATTGAAGGCTTTGTTTTTACTCCTGTTACTGTTAAATAGGCTTCACATATTTTTATGACAAAAAAGGTGCTACGTGATTGCACTTCCATGACTTCAATGCAGTACAAAAATAGTTATATTAATAAATTCACATTAAGATCAGTTTTAACTGTGTAATGATGATAGTGAAATTGGAGTTGTGAAGACGGAATGAAGAGATGGCGGTTTTAAAATTTTGCCGTATTCACTGAAGTGGCTGTAACATCAGCTAGAACCTGACCTGAATGCAAGCACTAAAATAAATTGAACCAATGTTACAGGTTCAATGACCAGCGATTATGTTGTAGTGTAACAATATGAGATCAATACGTGTGCTTGGCTTGTGTTGGTCAAATCTTTTAATTTTGTAGAATATCCGCGGCCATTTAACCTTATTATATTAGGAGAGGGTTTCAAGATATATTAATACTTCAGTAGCCAAAGATTTGACAGTTGCTTCAAATTGCTTTTGCAATTACAGCAAAAACAATAAAAAAAAGTGTTTTTTTATCGATTCTTATTGAAATCGCCATTCTGAGTACTCACACTTGAGGAAAATAAAAAAAAATATTTTTTTGGTAAAAAAATTTAATGCATTATTGTATTCATTTCTTTTATCTTGCTAGAAAAGTCTTTCAAGTCTAGCGGTGATAAGAGACCATCTCTGTTCAGTAGACCGGAACGTACCTAATATATTTTTTAATTTAAAATTCAAATTTTGCGCACTTGGTGATGGAAACTTTTTTGTTACAGGAGAAAAAAATAAACATGATCTTACCGTGTGAAATAAATAATTAAGAACCTGCCCAGAAAGCGGGCTTTATACATAAAACTCTTGCGTATTTTTAGTTATTTCCGTCGATGTAGATATATAAATGAATCAAAAATCTTTAATCCATATAATTAGTGCACTAATGTTCTGTGATAATAGCTATCAGTTATCGATATTGATAACAAACGACCTTCCACATTCCTTCTTCACCTGATAATGTTTAATAATCAATATTTAACAAAAACATGTATGTATCAAAAATGCTATTATGAATGAATCTATGAAAGCTTGGTCTGTTTTAACAAATAAATCATAAGTTTTAATAAAATAGTTAAAATAAAACATAAGTTATATGTGTAAATAACTGCATAGACTTGTGTGGCTATGGTATGTAATTGTAATGAAAATTGTATTATTTGTGTATTATTATCATTACAAAAAGGCAAAATTTCCATATTTCTGTTCCCTTTATGTAGCACGTTCAGTTTACGTTGGACTCTATATTTGTAGTAATTTATTTAAATTTCTTTATAAGTAGTGATCAACTCAGACTGGTTAAGTAAATGTGAGTAAGTCAGAATGCATCACGGTAACTTTGTTTTGAATATAGAAGCTTGTTTTAAAATAAGGCTCCAATTTCTAGAAAAAAAATGTTTTAATGTTGTCCAAGATTTATATAAGCTTCTTAAACCTAAGCTCTACTTAAAATGTAACAAAATGTCCGGTCGTGTTCGAAGGGAGAGAGAGAGAAATTTAAGTCGATGAAATGTAATTATTAAGAGATCAGAAAATTCTTTTCACTCCCGGGAAACAAGAATATTTGAAAGTACTACCACGATTGATAAATTAAATATACCTAATTAATGACTTATCGTTTAAATAAGATATTATTAGTTTAATGATAATTCGAACTCCAATTAATACGATTACTTCACTAGTGTATATTTATTTGTAACATTATAGTAATACGTTTTTGACGTTCGTATTCGATATAAGGCGCACTTGTTTTTCGACAGCATTATATCTTAAGTCAATTGTCAAAGTCTCTTTTCAAAGAGCACAGATCATTACAGATATTGAACGTGTGAAATTAATAGTACCTAAAACCTACCTGGACTTTTTTCATGTTTATATTTGTTTCATAATTGGAGTAATAACATCTATGGAATACAAATCTTTGGGGGATACAAAACTTGTATTAAGACCTGACATTCCCCTTTATGTTACAAAAGTAACGATATTTTATATTCCAACGTGCTTTTGTTAGAATATAAACTATAATTTGTATTTAAATATTCTCACAATGAAATTTAAACAAACACCACTGAGTAACATGCACTCTGAAGTTATCGATTATAAATAGCCTGTGATTAATCAGAGACAGAAATTACGTAAATTAATATTGACGTCTTATTATTTGATTATACCTTCGATTAAGCGAAAACTCAAGAAATTTAATTACATTACCTTTTACATACATATACAATCAGATAAATTCGTTATTGCACCCATTTCATTGGTAATATCAATGGCAATCCCTAATCATTAAGATATAAAACTGTTAGTTTAAAGGATGTCGTTGATTTTCATAGAGTATTTATAATTTTCATATTGATAGTTCCTAAAGGTTCCGGAAGGTTATGTTTCAAATGAATTTTACCGTTCCGGTTTCGAGAAACACAAATCAGTACGAGTGTGAGCATAAATCTTAATTGAAATTGAATCGTGCGCATGACTAGTCTACTAATTGTAATACAACCTTGGAATACCATCAAATGTCCTCACTTTCAAACGTTTTGTAACAGTGGCTGACTGTTAACACGATAACTGGACAGGATCTTTAAGGCTTAAGCGCAAGGAGCAGTCCAAGGTTACTAATTTGGGTGTTTGGGGTTTCTAATATACTGCAATTTTACTATTACTTCATTTAGTAGTGATTTATTTGTGTAATGAATGCGGTGGCCGTTAGATAAACAATATTATTGCGATCATATTGCACAATTCACCTTAAAATTCTCTTGGATCAGTCTGTTCAGTGATTCAAATCACAATAAAATCCAAAGCATCAGTTAACCTAATATATATACTCTTAGACAGGAAGGAGTTTTGTATTATTGACAAGATTACTATACAAAATACGAAAAAATAACCTCAATTATAAATAAATAACAGTCTATACAACATAAAGCGTTGCCAAACATTTTCAACAATTTGTATTATTAAGACTTAATTAATAATACATATGTAATGAATAGAAAACTGTGTGGGTTTTAAGTGGACGTTTTGAAATATATTAGAAATTAGAAATTTGTCCGTGTTCCTTATTAAATAATTCTATGACAATTTCAAAACGCTTTATTGGTACAAAAGATGTGTCAATTATATTGTAAATATTGACGAAATCTTATATTTCCCACGGTTTCGTGAGTAGGCGTTCTTTTGTTGTAATTATTACTTTAGGGGTTTTATTCGCGAGCGCCTTACGAACGTTCAAACTCTAGAATCTAAATAGAAATTCTAATATCAGTGATATTAGAATTTCTATTATAATATAGTCATATTTTATCCAAGTCTAAAGATTTTTAGACTCTTTAACATTATTTTAGTTGTTTTGAAGTTTTTTAGTTTAAGATTGTATATGTGCATAATATTTCAATTGAATTTTAGTAAAAAAACTGTTTTTATGCTATTTTTAAAAACCGGCGTCTACTTCCACATATACATAGTAAGTAAATTAGATTATTATACTAAATAATCAGTGTCTTTAAGAAAATTTTCATAGTTCCGTCTTGTTTATTGCAATCATAGATTAAAGAGTCATGACATTGTTAATGTACGGAACGACATTGAATTTGTATATAATTTAATTGATTTGTAAATAATGCAGATGTTGTTAAAGGAAATATTTATAAAATGTAATATTAGAATATAGATATATATTAGAATAAAACATTCAATACTTATTATAAAAAATAAATTTAAGTAATTTTTTATTACTAAAGTTAATTTTTTTTGAACAATTAATGTTATATGAGTATTCGTATATAATTGAAAATGAAAAGTCTTATCTAGCGCTAAAGTCGTGCTACAGCCTCTTCCCCCTACCACTCCCCCTACACGAAAGTCGAATCTGCTTACGAACCTAATTCCTTAAATGGAGTAAAGCCTCACTGGTCAACTACAACCCTATATTTAACACTAAGCGAATTTCACATCGAGGCAAAGTTGAAGATAAAGTTCGTTCGAGCTAGCTTATTCAATGAGCTTTCCTTATAACATACATAAAATATAGCTACGTATGTAAATGCCTTAAACATGATCTTAAATCATGTATGTTTTTGAAATGCTTTGAAAGCTAAAGTATGGAAATACGTATGTTTCACAAATGCTAATATCTTTTGTTCGGAAACTTTGTGACGATTTGCAATTTTGTTTTCTGTTTTTAACTGAATTTACATATTTTTTAAAATTTATTTTCGCCGTTAGAGGTTACCAAATGGTTATAGATTTCTAGAGAATATTTGTCTGTTTATTGTACGTATGAGGGAATGATTCGGGAATGAGGAATGTGGAAGTTAAAAAACATATGGGCTTGATTTATTATATTTTAATCGCGAATAACTAAAAATACAGCAAGAGTATTATGTATAAAACCCGCTTTCTGGGCAGGTTCTTAATTATTTACTTCACACGGTAATATGTGTTTATTCTTTTCTCCTGTAAAAAAAAGTTTCCATCACCAATGCAAAATTTGAATTTTAAATTAAAGAACTATTGTCCTGTCTACGTCAACATTTGATTAAAAATACTGCGTTGGCTTGATGAAACAGCGAATTTATTTTAGTTATTACTCTCTCCGCAAAGTTAAGGCTTGTGAGAAACATAATTTTTTATATAAAGTTATGTCCATATTTCACCAAAAAATTTAAAAAAAAATTGCATTTCAATTTAAAAATGGAATATGGTTCAAAGTTTTACAATCGTAAGTTACAATATGAAAGTCTAGCAGAAATAGTTCGCAGGTCATTGAGGTCGAACTTTCACGCAAATCGGGCCCTTGACATAAACAAACATATAATACAATGCCACTTCAGTATCACTTACGATATGAGTGTTCATAGAAAACGTCAGTTTTCGTATACGTAGGTGTATGTAGTAATGAAATTTAAAAAGTTTCAAATATGAAGGCTGTTATGAAATTGCTTTTATTCTTTATCAAGTATACAAAAGTAAAATATAACATTCATCAAAACCACATAAATGAATGATTTTCAGTGTAGCTACAGAAGTTCTGAGTGTTCATGAGCTTTAGGTTTGCTGTAATATAAAATTGCGAAGTTTGAATTTAGAATAATCCAGACGTCTTTTAATTCAGTCTCATAATGTTAAAATAATAAGACATCAAAGTTTATTAAAGAAGGTTATTGTTATATACTTGTACCAAATCGCTCTATAGACACCGAATGTAGCTAGAAATGTTATATGGGATGATACTCCATACAAAAACTATGAATGGGTTACTTTGATAAGTCATCGACCTGGTGTTGGGTTACCACTGGGATGGTCACTTTATACATGTTAAGTGGAGCGCTACTATCCTATTTTCGTACTTAATACTTGATATATTACGACTAAAAAAGTACACTTCAAAGTTCGGCTGAGATACCCAACAACAGGCGGTCCTCGTCATGTCAACATTATTAAACCTCTACTATTATTCGTACATCACAGTGTGTAAAATCAGATATTTTTATATTTTCTACAGCGAATAATAAGTACTCAACTCTGAAAATAGGGGTTTTCGCCATTAGGCTACATACGTCATGTGAGATTACGACCAAATCTCTTAAGCGTTCTGCCAAAAAAAAGTATTCTTATTTATATTTCTCTTCTGTTGTTACCACAGTCTATTCGTTTCCCCAGTTTAAGCGACCAATTGGGCACGAATTAAATAGAAAGCTAGGAGTGGTTTCAATTAAACAAAACACGTCACCGTTCAGTGAGTCGTTTAGTCGATAGTAACTAAGTTGAGCGTAACAGCTCATCATTCAATGTCTTACTGTACATGCATAATATTAATGATTCTCAGCCTCACCGAAATATTACATATTACAATCAATTGTGCGAGGAGCATATCTCTTCACTATAGTGCTGTTAATATATATTTTTATAAAGTTTTTTTAATTATTTTGCATCGAAAATACTTCTTTCCTCTTTAGAATTGTCATATTTAAATTTTATTATTATTGTTCATTTTATTAAACTGTAATTCTAATTGCCGGAATGCTGAAAAGCCCAGAATTCGATGAGTCTAGATATCAATGTCCCCTTGTGAAAATTGGGATGTGGGATGAGTAGTTCACAAGTCCGCTTTAATTATTCATTGTACATGTAGAAAGTAGTAAAGGAAATTGCGATATAACCTTATGTAACTATATTTAAATCCTTTAATAAACTTATTTGATACTAGGCCATTCGTCTTTTAAAATATAAAACAAAATAAAAGTGCTTTACGAAATTATTATTTGTTTAAATGCCATGATAGAATCTACCCCATGTATACGTAGCCTAAAAGATGGAATATAAAATTAAATCTTTGCGAATTAGTAAGCATTTATGGTTTTGCCCAAAATTGTATGAAACAAACGTAAATAAAAACTAAGTTATTCCTTATTGTTTCGGCTAATTTGTATGTTTGTCTGTCTTGTTATTGTGTGTAAATTTATGACGTAGGACATGTTGGTAAATTAAGGTCTGAGGATTAGTCAGACTGAAGTTTATAATTTGAGACTGCTTGCATTGAACAAAGATTCTTGAAATAGAGGACTAATTGTAACGAAGCTGTTATATTCTTGGTATTATTCTTGTGTATTAATTTAATTAAAAAGATCATAATAACATATTATTTGTATCGAATAATATAGCAATGTGTTATTAAAAAGGTGTGATTGTATAATTTAGGTGCCACTTGTCGACAAAGGACAAATATTTTGTTTCTTTGAAACACCAAAAATAACGCCTTTAATTAATTCAGACAACAAAAGTGACTATTCGGATTATTTCGGTGTATATATGTACTTAAACTCAGACGTATTTGTAAAGGCATGTGAGGACAAAACCATTAATTAAATCTCCTTCCTGCCGATCGATGTATCTTGAATATTTATGGGCCTTTGTTTGCGTTTAGAAACTAATTATTTAAATTTGTATAATTACAATTGTAATCTTTACCTTCAAGAACATGGTCTTCAATTTCTATATCATTGTTCCTCTAATGTCACAAGCTTGGCTCTCCTATAGAGCTTTTGTAACTCTTGGTATAAAACCAAATTATAAAATATAAAAAAGCTGGAGCGTAGGTAACACTGGAAAACTATCACATTTTGTTCTTGGCAAGGCTTTGTTTAGGACTAAAGTGGTTTAGAATGTAACGATTGTCTTTAGAGGTAGTATATATCGTTTTCTTACTTTAAGTAAAACGTTAAACCCTCAATGTGTGTAGGGTTTTGTCATCAATTTTTTTTTGAGTTAGAATACTCTTCAAAACTGTTTAGAAGGATATATTATAAACCCAATATTTAAGTAACGTTCTCAAATTAATTCAACGATCAAATAACTGTAGGCTCTCTTTGTACATATTTAAATAGTAAAAGAAGTGACTTATGTTTGTCAAAGAGAAATTTTTAAAAGACCCATTCATATAACAAGCGTCAAAGGTGAGAGTGCGTGGGCGCATACTAAATATTGATTTTAAACGTGATAATTATCCGCCGATATTGAGTGACATTTGTGAACTAGTGACCTTTCGCCAACCGGTCTAGTGTCCGATCTCTCACGATATCATGAGGTATTTTGCTACAATTTGCCGACAAATTTAATTGGGGGTTTATCGTATAAAATGGAACGTAATATCGTCAATATTACACTGCTATTTTAGATGTATGAATAATAATAGAGCTTGCGAAATACAAGTAGGTAAGTAATTATATATTTGCATGGGTACCTCGGGCCTCAGTTACGCTAAATTCTCTTTGTGATTGTACAATACAGATTTATTCGTTGTAATAGTCGTGAGGGAAGGCTAAGACCCAAAACTGAACAACGGATCAGGAACAGTTAGCTGTTGTGCCCCAATTTCTTATTCTCTATTAGCTGACCCAACGTCTGTAAATTGTGCTAGCATTCTATTGATAGTTGACAGTTACTGTGAGTCGTTTACCTTCATACGAATATAACTAAAAAAAATTAAAGATAAAATTAGCGACTTTGTTAAATTCGTTCACATGTAATAGGGCTTAATTATAAATATAGATTATATTTTCTGAGACGGCAAGTTCTCATCCATAATATTGCATAAGAGTTCGTTGTCCGAGATACATTATCTATGAAACTGATATCTCGTTGATAAGAGCGATTCTAATTATTTCCTACTGCGTTTAAGGAAAATTCTCGGTTACGTTAAAGTTGTTATCAAGATTTTTGTTTTACTTTTCGTCACTCACTCAGGTCTATCGTTGAGATATATAAAAAACAATATACTTAGGAAACCTTAAGGTTTCCTCTTTTACGTGCCTCGATTGAAGACTTTTCTTGCCTTTTTTCTGTAATCGCCGACTAGCGTATATCTATTATCCGGGGAAATATTGTAATAGTAGACAACGTATTTCTTAACTTTAGCCACACTTTAGTGTATAAAATATTTTTTTTAGTTTAAGTCCGCTTTGTATGTCTTATACCTTATAAGCCTTTATTATAATAATAATATCAGGACACATTTTTACATACGGTTAGCCCTAATATGAGCTATTAATAGCTGGTATAATAGGTGCCAACACAAATGATATACCTATATTATATTCGATAATGTTTTATGTATTTACAGAATACAAATTTATTATTTATATAATCTTATAACAAGTGTCACCCAGGTAGCGTCAACTTTTTGTTCGAAGAAATTTTATCGATTACGGAAAATTAAAACGAAGGTTGTGGAAATGACCTTGCGTGTTCTCTAATTAAGATAATCTACACAGTGAAAATATTTATGTCTACGTCAGGCGGTAGTACTGAATTTTTTATGACACGCACTAAATTACTAGTTTACATGCAACCCTTGTGGGTTGTTGTTAAAGTGTTATTTTACGCGTAAATTTCTGATATAAAGGAAAATAGAGGAAACTGAGAGGACATTTTGGAAAAAATGATAATCGTCTTTTATTAAAGTGAGTCCTTATGATTAAATTAAATAGTGTGTATTATATTTGTTATATTGTGTGTAAGGGGTTAAAATAATATGGATTATTTATTATTATATAATAAATTATACATATATATTAATAATAAATATTATCAAGCAAACCTTTCGCATAGATTAACGATAGGATGACGTTTTCATTCATTATACAATATTATATCAAAAAATTGCCAGACATTACTAGTACTTCAATTTCATCAAAATAATTTTCGCATCATTTTCATAGTACGAGCCGAGAGTCAACACAACAAGAAACGTAACGAAAACATCGATGCAGTTTTTAAGGCAACTTATCGCAACAATCATAAAGCAACGTCATATGTCTTGAAACATTTAAAATAAAATCCTTTAAATATATATTTACAGCGACGCAGGACAGTGGCCCTGAGCCGCTGTTTTTGACCCACTTCAACACATCTGTTTGCTTATGAACGCGTCAATCGGCTCGCTATCCAACACAAGCACAGATGTATAGACTACAGAACTATACATTTGTATAAAAATAAACCAATGGACGATATATTTCTATATTATTTAGTGGTGAATCTCTCGGTCTAATATGTAAGAAGTATTTAAGCAGTATAGTGTTTACCACATAAAAAATAGTCTTAATACTTTAAATCAGCAGAATCTCTAATAGTATCGACAACCGGCACACATTCAACAATTATACATGTAAATATTATTTATTAATTAGTTAACTTGCAGATTTATCTCTATACGTGTAATGTATCTAATGTTGTAATAAATTAAATTATAATATTGCATCATCATGATCATCATCATCCACTGCTGGACATAGGCCTCTCCCAAGGAGCGCCACAAGACTCGGTATATTGCATATGTTATCGTAAAATAGTTACCTAAAACTCATACTCTACTGTTCTAAATAGGCATCCCATAATACTACACATACGCTGTTTTTAATTTTTAAAGCTCTCTATGGTATAGCGGTAAGTTGAATCCGCCTTTATATTGTTTACACATTTGCGTTAACACTTAGCCACCAGTTATTGAATGTAAACGATTAAAGGACATAATGTCTGTTTGTACAAACAATGTTACAATATTGTCTAGTTCGCTATTTGAAAATTTCTTAAGAATATATTGCTTTTTAATAAAATAAAGTTTTATAGACAATTTGTTTGAAATCAATATCAATTGCCACCTATTAGCACGGAATACAATATTCAATTTTGGTTCGAAATAATCAAGTCAATTGAAGTTTTAACTGTAATATATAATATTATATATAAGAAAGGGGGAAAAACTGCTACCAAACACAGAGCAGGAGTGGCTTACGAATGTGTTCATGCAAATACTTCATATAAGAGCTCATACGTCGTCCGCGTCAATTTTTGTTATAAATAACAGAGTTATTTACCTCGATTTTTCCATTTATTCTTCGCTGCTATTGGTCGCGGCGTGATGTTATATACCCCAAAGGTGTATTAGAAATTGTAATATCTTAGTAGTTCCTAAGATTAGCGTGATCAAACTACTCAAGAGCGTATACTTATACAATATTATATAGTATAAATTTGTCTCTATCATTAATAAGTATTGAAAGTATATATAAGTACCGAATATTTTCCCTGAAGTATACCGAAGATTGAGACGTATATCAGACTTGCTAAGTACACGGTAATAGTAGATAAGTCATGTGTTGATTGAAAAAAAAAACGTTATAAATGCTCCAAAAACTTAAACTGTAGTCCTTACGATTTGTCATATATTCTAGATTTATGTGTTGAAATAATCATCACGTGAAAATATGAAATAGCAAAGGAAATTGAATCAGATTGTATTGTTTGCTAGATTTGCTGCAAATTGAAATTCATTGCTGTGTATAAGACCTCTAAACATTTTAGCCGAAGCCAACCAGAAAAATGTCTTTTGATACAAATACTATTGAATATATGCAAAATATGACCTCCAGTGATGAGGTCGACTTAAACAAACATATTTCCGTATTTGTAAAACTATTTTCGACAGGCATTTTGTCAACATTGCACGTTCATTACATTAGCTTTATAAGAATCTTTTTCATTATTATATTCATAATAATTTGTATTAAAATATAACGCAAATGATTGTAAGGTTTATTTGAGATTTCTCTGCATGAGTTTCAAAATGGCGCCACAAAAACTTTCGAAATAAATTCATCCAAAATGGTTGAAACGGCGTATAATTCTAGTCCAAATAGATAATAGAGCTACGGACAGATAAGGCAATAAGTGAAAGGTATTGTTATCACCAAGTTTGGGACTAGTAACCTTTTGTACGTGAGACTTGTTAAGGTAATTTTATCCTTAGGCATGTCTTTCTTCCGTTCTTTTGAAGCGAACCCTGAAGTAAAATTTACACATCATGAAAACGTTGATTTTTCAGTCTCCTTACGTAAACTTTATATCCGAGTATGTGACCAGCTTGAAACACTATGATCTCGAGACTAGAAGAAAGATAGATATAGGGATTGATGTTTGATTGATGGAATTAATTTTGAATTTCGAGATATAGAAAATACTAAGTTATTTTCGAGAATTGAAGGCGTTCACGTAACTGTTTCATACGTATCGCTTTGATTTAGATAATTAATAAGAGGGGCAAAGATGAATAAGAACAAAGCATTTAATAGCCTTTTGAGGTTCACTTTAACTCTTATAGTGTTTTAATAAACAGGTGGTGAATTTTTTTAAAGTGTTTTTTGGAGTACCTAGAGACGCACTAATTAAGGGTGAATAGTATTTAATTTACTTTTAGATGAAATTATACCTACTCGTACACAAAATTTTGACGGTATTGCGTAGTTAAATGCTACTTAAAGCTACCATCATGTTATTTGTAATTAGTAGGTTAAAACAGATTTCTCCCCTGAAGTAGCAATACAAGCGCCATGAGATAAAATTAATCATTACATAATAAGTACTTCAGCATAAGTACACGCAATATCCTGTGTAGGATGGTATAGTATATAATAATTTAATATAATAAAAGCTATTTATTAAATTTTATTTTGTATACCTAAGTACGTCAATCTTATCGAGCACGATAATGATACATTAAGATATATTGCAAGGAGTCCAAATAAGAATATTCATAATTTCTAGTAACTTGCCTCTTCGTTTTTACTTTGGAGTCGACTAAAGATATTTAAATAATTCGCAATGCTCTGATTACACGATTTTAAATATAATTTCCTTTGTTTCAGACGCCGCATCCTGCAAAGACTATAAATGTATGTTGATCCTACCATTTTTGTTATAACGTAAAAAATAATATGTGGACAAATACGGTCATTTGCGCATAACTCGCTATAAGGAAGCTATCACCTTAAATGGACACCCTTCCTACATAGATTGTAGATACTGATTTAAATTACAAAGTTCATACTTAATTACTGAGTAATTAATCTGTCAAAGATGCTTAAAATATAGAGACGATACAACTTTGTCGGTAAAATAAATACTCGCTTTTAAAATACAATAATAATACTGTCTACAGCATACTCGTATATCTATATACCTATTTGATATTTAATATTGTCTTTTATTAACAAAGTAACAATGAACAAAGTGATTATCTTTATTTGATATTATTTACTAGATAGAATATGTTTATAAAAAAAATTACTGAAAACAAAAGACTTAATACGATATGAGAGTTAAACGATGTATTTTTAGTGTTTTCCTACTTTATTATACTTCTATATTAAATTTAATATAATATTGATATATGTACTTATAAAGTATTTTAAAAGTTTAATTTCGTAAAGACGGACATCTTCAATCGAACAGAACAAGAAGTTAAAACGAACCCTAGTATTAACCCCGTTTTTTTTGCAAATCCACTATTGTATTGCAAGTGGTGTAGCCACCGCAAGCGTGCAAAAGTAGACTCGCCTGATACATATTTTGATCATCGGGTGTGAAATACAATTGTCAAAAGTTACCATTAAACATATATTTTCATATGGTTCTCAATAACTTCTCTAATTATATACATAATACTTAGTTGTATATATTTCAGATTGTTTTAAGTAATCGGGATTGGAATATCTCAGACCAACATACATTACGCAAATACAAAAACACTTGACCATGAAGTATCGTAATAATTAAGTGGCGCCGGCTCATGATTCAGTGAGCAGCCGTTAAGTAGATTTATTGTGCGATATGAATAAATAATCACTGGTTTTTTTCTAAAAGAAAAATAGTCTTATTTCTAGACTTCAATAACATCGAAAACAGTAATCGTATGGAAAAACCCTATAATTAAATTAAAATATAACTACATAGTAAGTAAATATCGCTTAATAATTTAAAATAGATTGTGTGGGGTGCGATATGCCGCACATGGCTCGCGATGTCCTTAAAGGGTTAGGTGCTATTTTAGCAATGAATTAGAGGAAAATATATTTCCAGATATCAACAGGTAATTAGGATTAGGATGGTTAAAATACTTTAAAATACCTATTGGCCAGACGCTTTCCGCTTTCAGTAATATTACTGATGGATATCCGTATGCCGAGGTTGAAATTCCACTGGGCACATAGTATGAACAGCGCTAAAAAAAACTTAAAAAATGATGAACTCTACAGAGTTCCACGTCTATGGCGACAGTTCGGCCACATTGAAAAGTGGCCATAGCTGATGAAAGTTCATAGAACACACATTCTCTGTCTACGTTTGAGCAGGCTGTCGACTTTTTCAGGGTGTAACATTTTAATGATAATAGTCTACTGATGGTGATTTGGTGAGCCAAGTATGGCGGTAAGATCCACTGAACCAAATTGCCATCAGTTACTGACCAAAACCCGATTCCGATAGATGTTATTTTTTGGCGGGCCGTTGAAAATTGATCCTGGAAAATGAATCCTGAAGAAGTCCTGGGTACCCTCTAATTCTGGAAATATAAGTCGAAATGAAAGAATGTAAATGATAACTCATTTTTAAATTAGAGTTGAATTACTATATAAAGAAGACGTGACTCACATAACAACTCTTAAACTAGTTAATTATTTGTTAACATTTTTGAGTCATGTTCGGTTATTTCAAATTGCCTTTTGTCACAATTTTCTCTTCAACGAGGCGTTTCCTTAGTGGAATGCCCGATATATTAATGCTATCCGATATGTCTGTCTGTGCAGAAACTACTGTGGGCTGATAATGTGTATGTAATCATTGAAGATCGTATTAAGTTTCGCGGGGACTCAAAAGATAATGTTCATTATTTAACAAATCCTAGAATAGTATATGGACAAAAATTGTGTTTATTCGGTGAGATTTTTTCATAAATATTTTAGGTAGAAGATAACAATAGGGGTTTTAGAGCCGTTATATATTTAAGGACATCAAAACCACTATTATTCACGCGTTCACAAAACTTTTTTTTTTATAGGAAAATTTTAAGGCAAAATATGCAATCGTTTACCAATTTTAGAATCAAGTTGGTAGTTGCCGACGGTACATCTGCAGCTACTCACCATTTGTTTATGATTAATTGGAAAGACTTGGATTAGATTCCAAAAGTAGTTCATGAATTAATTGTAATTTTTATTTAAATTTATTTTAGTATGATATGATTTTGATTTCATTTTGATATTGGGTTTAATATAACTAAATGTATATATTTTATTGCTACGAGTAAATAGGAAATATAATTACTACATTAGGAGCATAAACTGCAAGAACATAAGTGTAAAGATTGTGTAATAAATAATAATAATACATATGTATTTGTCTCCAAGCGCTTCAAGGCCTTAAATGAATATTCGCGTCTAACATTTTGCGCCGCCGTTGACCAAACAGCTGTTTGAAGCTTAGCAAACCAGTTAATATTCCAGCCAAGTCTACGCGTAATGGGATGCAGGAATGCTGATTCTCAGTATTAGCTCTAGGCCATATATGGTTTTTATCAAACTGATTTAATAATCTGGTTTTGTTTTCCTTGTCATTTGCGTTTGTCAAGTTTAAATTATTATAAATGCATTTTTAATTTTTACACCGTAAATGGAACTGATCGAATTGTTTTTTGTTATAATTTTAGATCGAATATAGTGAGTTTTGTTGCTGATTTAAAAAAAAAACGTATGTTTTTTCCGTAAAGAAAAAAAATGATAAAACAATCAAGGATTTAAACATAATATTATGTAAAATTTCAATTTACAGGATCTGGATTATTATCATAGTAAAAGTAATTTTTGTTTATGTTTCCACCAAATGAACAAATGATTTCCTTTTAGTTTTATATATGTTAAATAGAATATCCGGAACTGTAGGTTCACCTTCTAGTGTGGTTATACAAAAGCTATATACTTGTTATGTGATGTGATGTGATGTATACAATTCAATCCATTTTAAAATTTAACAATAGGTGCTCAAAACTGACCCTAATGTCTTGAAGTTTCCGATCAATCAAGTGTTCAAAGACCAAGGTTGTGAGTGGGAGGTCCCGAGAAGCCTGTGGACTTATTCGAGCACTATCAATAAGTTCAACTCACACAACAAACAGATATTTAGTTTGTGTACATGAATACTATACATTATGTAATAATAATATTAATTTATAGAATTATAGAATTTAGGATTTTGATTAGATATAAATAAAAACTCATCAGCGTATCTTCATTTTGTATATAAGTAAAAATAAAGACGAGCCGTCAATAAATGCACTATTGGTAAGTTTTAGAGTAGTTTCTGTTGTTAATTTGCTGGTTGCATTTGTGCTCTTGACTTATAATGCATAATATCTTATAATAACATGAATAAGACTGCGTAGTAATAAAATTCTCCATCAAAGGCCACAATGGTAGCCATAAAGATCACGATTCTAATGGATATATATTCAAGTTATTGTCATTCGGTGTCAATTAATTTTTTGTTCGTTATTGTTATGCCTTTCTGATATGTGTATGTAAAATCGTGGCATGTAGTACCGGCGCCTTTTTTTTGGCTTTGAACCAGGCATATTATATATATAAACGGTATTAGCCGTATTAAATATATTATATATATACATATATACTTACTATAAAGTGACTATAAAGTAAGTGAGTGGCAATTAAGATGCGAATTAAGAAACAAATCAAAAAAAATATACTTTCTTCATCAAAATCCAACATTGTGTGCTATCGTGTATTAAACGCACTATAAATGACCTTAGAAACAATGAAAGTCTTAAAAATTCATTAAAATTAGCTTGTTTATAAAAAAAAACAAGTTGGTGTGGCCGTGACCACTGCAGATGAATAGCATCCGAAACGTGGGCATAAATCATGTAAAGAATCGCGTTATGATAATACGCGTGTGATACTCGATGTATTCTTGTTTATATGTTTCTTTACAAATTGTATGAAAACTTTTTATCATAATTAAACAAATCATTAATTAAAGCGTTAAAAATCTCACCTTCCGTTAATACGTACTTTTGCCCGGCGGCCTCAGAGCAAGGTTTGCCCGTTTTGGTCAGGTCACCAGGACAAGTCCTGCCCTTTTACGAGCACTTTGAATTCTATCGGCAAGGTGAGGAACCGGTAGGAAGTCGGCTTTCCTGATTGTGCTTGTCGGCAGAGGCATTAACATTCCTCATAATTATAAGCTCTCTACGCGTACTTTTAAAGAGAGCTGGTGCAATTTCTAAAAATGCTTTTTGAATCGTTAAACTTGACGACCTAGTTGGCGCACTGGTCATTATGCCACACTGTCAAAAAAAGGATAGGACCATTATTTGAGTGATCAGCATATTTGTTGGGTGTGGTCAGGGTGTTAATATGTACTTATTAAGAGCATATATAGCTTACCTAGGGGCTAAACGGCCGTATGTGACATGTGTACTCATATTTTTATAAATACTCGTTCTGAAACCAATATAATACCAACCAATTACTCGTGACCGTTCAAAAGAAGACACGGGTTTTAAGAAACATATAATATTTAAAAAGTATTAAGATTGAGTACTTCCACGAAATGGAATTATTCGTTAAAATGCTTAGCGGCCGTATTTTTTCATTGTAATATGTTTTCATAAATATAAAATATTTGCTAATAATACCATGAGTAAATAAAATAATGTATTCCATCTATAACAAGCCAGCGTGTGGTTGTACTTACCCAAAGGGTCACATCCGGCCAATAGAAACGCATCGCGCATCTTATTTACAAGTACGAACTTCCGGTCTTATGTAGGGTTTGCAATGTATTGTATATAAGAAAGAATAGAAGCTTTAAATATTTTCTAAAGCTAGGTATCTATCAATTTGCCTTAATACCTATCCAGTAACCTGAGATTATTTTCTGCTGTTCCTTTTTGGGTGATAAATATTCTATACTATTTTAATATTCTTTCTTTCGAAGCTAGGACTTTAGTCACCACGGACTCTGGTCATTACTGTGTAATAGTACTATAGTACAAACCTATATAAAAAGTTTCTAATAATTATAAAAATCAATTAGCTGTCATCTAAAAGATAAGAATAAAGCTAAGAATTCAAATATTTAACTCGGAGATATGATTGTATATTGTTATACTATTTTTCAATGGTTAAGGCGCGAAATCTGTTTTCTACCGACAACCCTAGTTCTCAGTACGTGTGTGGAACAATGCGTCTCTGTCCCAGAACCGTTACAACCCGGCCCAATTGACCACATACTTTATAATGAGCTGCGTAATGAATCATTCGATACCCATTTCATATTTGTAACAATGCCTCTTGCCATCTTAGGAAGATAAAGGTTACAAACAATTTTTTAAAAATTTAATAAAAAAAAACTGAAATTTTTCTTAAATACAATCTTCGCATAGTCTCATTAAACTTCATAACAAAGGCTTAAAACTAATTTTATTCGTTTTAACGTATCGGCTTACCTACATTTTGCGCAGCGAACGTAAAAATCATAAAACACATTTGTTTAAAGGTGATAGAGATAATCTTTATCTCTTACCTTAGTATAAAAATAGATTTGAATTTGATTTTTCCTTTTGTATGAAGCAAAATTTTTCATAACTATTCTTTTTCAATAGATCCTCTTATGGATAAACCGCAAAATTCATATTAATAAATAAAGTACAGTTCGATCACGTCAGAACCGGTTAGTTGCATAACCAAGGTCTGTGTCAGCTGTGAGCCAGTTTTTTTAACACGTGAGCGTGATAACCAAGGACAACCTTCAAAGAGATATCACTGATGTTAATCTGTGCATCGTTGTATTGTAATCGCAATATTTGACTATACATATATTATATTTTTGGCGTTCTATGAGAGAGATTTAAAAGAAAGACATAAAAATAAAATTTTATATTTCATGCATGTCACAGTACAGTTTCAAGTCTTATGTAAAATTAAGTTGTCTATATAACAGGGCTGCAACATTTATTCCAATCTGGTGTGGAATTCTTCAATGTTCTCTTACGTCCTGGCGGTTTTTGGTTTTTTGATGTGGCTTGTCACAGAGGCTAGTGTGCCCACGTTCTAGATACTAGCGTTCTTCAATACAGACGTGGTGCTGCATCGTTTAACAGTCAGTCATCGTATATATGATGACTCTGTAATTAATTATAATTCATGCCCTACAAAATATAGATTTACAGTTACTAATTTTATTTGACTATTTGACTTCTAAGAGCGCCTCCAGTTTAATCTTATCTACAGATAGGTATGGAAAAAGGGAACTTAACAGTTAAGAAGTTCAAATCGTCGTACGAGTTTTACAAATATAAAACGGTGACGACTGAGTAAAGTATTTGTAGGAATCTTAGAAGATGTTGGATTACAACAGCGCCTCTGGTAGTTCAGTATTACTTTTTTAGTTATTGATTCGAAGACTATTTCAAAACAAAAAGAAACTTATTCATATAAATCAAATACTATATATTATTTTATTACAAAAAAAAAAAAAATACTTTTAGTAGGTGAAATTTCCTATACGGTTCACCGTACCCATGCAAATGTGCTCCATATATGTATTTGTAACTAAATATAAGAACGCCTATAAGCTCTTAACAACCATTGTAAGTTAGTAATATTAATATGAGTATTGAATTTAACGGAATTGATGTGGGCCAAATAGTTTACAAGGTTTGCCTTATAATTGTAGAATAGCATAAACTCACAAACTTTTTTGTGTATAGTGATAATTCGCATGATTTTCTAATTATTTGTCAGAATAAAATTGTTGCAAATCGAAACAATCGTGAATGGTTCAAATTGATGTATTCAATCACAAGGACTAGTTAAATGTTTCCCTATTTAATGAAAGTAGGTAGAGTCTCTGCAGCAGATGGAGTGTCGCTAGTTTGCAAATTGCATCCAAATGATTCCAAGAATCACCGATCAGCATCCAAAGTTCCACTGAACGGCTGACAATTGATACTCACCCATTAAGATATTTATAATCAGACAATTCACAGAAGTGTGTCTCGTCACTTGACTCATGTTACGTTGGAGATTCGAAATTCGTTTAGTTTCATTAAAACGTTGTGATTGTTCCACCGTGGAATCAATCTATCAAAGTCAAAGTGTTCTGTGGTAAGATATAGTTCAAAATATTTGGTATTTATGTAGACTTCAAACTCGAAACTACATAAATTATTATTCTGAATTACGGACTATGTTTTTTGATGGATATTTTTATTAATTATTATATTTTGTAATTAAGATACTAATAAACATAACACGGAAATATTAATATTATTGTTCTGAAAAACATTCGAGCAGGCTTCATTATAATAAGCAAAGATCGCTCACTTTTTGTCGAGTTCAATGTCATGAACAACAATCGCCATTATTATGCTGATGTAAGAAAGTGTAGTGTGCGGGTATTAAAACTATGTTCATCTTATTTCTATATAAGTATATAATTAGCTATGAAATAAGGTGGTTTATTCGGTGCAGCAATTAATTTTAAAAAAGAAATTTTTTATTAAAAAAGATAACATCTTTTGTTTTAACTAATGCGCCACGGTGATTATAATTTATAAAATATACTTTTGGCAAAGTTCGGAAAACGGATGAACCTCAATTCACACAAGAGATAAGAAATATGTTGCCCTTATCGTTTCTAGGATGAGCGCGATATAAGATGCTGTCAATTTTGACTATTTACATATAAGAATGTCATAGTGTATATATAACGTTGTGTTACAGAGTCACAATGGAGAGTCGCGTTGGCCTGGATTATATCGTGGAGCACGCCGAGTATGCCAGCAAACTTGCTGCAGCGCTTACGTCTCCTACTTCCGCTGTTAAAAAACAAGTAGGTTTTGTACATTCTGGTAGTATCATTCCAACTTGAAATATTCCTTTGCGGCGTAGTATTACCAGTAGCCTGAGGAACCCTGATTCACAAACATTACCTTTAAGCAAATATGATCAATGATGCAATTCTACATTTTTATTTTATGTCACACTAGACTAAATATAGTATTAGAAAATATTACAAGTGTCCATTTGCGGCGCCTAGCACTTTTCTAAAAGCTCGTTTGCCCCGTCTCATAAAAACAATTACATTTATATTACCAGGATTATATATTATTGCTATAACAGGCACTGACATCTCTGCTGACGATTTTTTTAAATATTTCAGGTGTTTGAACTGCTGTCTGCTCTTTGTGTGTACAATGCAGATGGGTACGCCAGAGCTGTCGATACTTTGGATCGACATAAGGTATTCATCTAATTTAATTACCTAATGAAACTTTGTTAATTTCATATAATTATGTTTTATTACATAATATAATGATTTTCTTTTTGGTGTCGCATGGTTAACTTGAGAAAGCAAAATAATTTGTAATTTAAACTTCTCTTCAGGTTTTGAAAGGCGACAGATATCGTCTGAGCATTGTGGTGGATGAACTACGTAATGCTACCACCATAGATTACAAAACAGCACTGCTAGCCTTCATCAATTGCCTCATCATATCAGCTCCACGGCTGCCTGATAGGATTCGCGTGAGAAACGAATTTATTGGTAAGATTAGTATATTCCAAATATTTAAAATAGATTGATTTTAATATGAACAACAATAATTTAGATTAGTACTATGTGATTCTCTGACGTAAAAAAATCATTGGTTTTGTTCTGCACGGTACCAATGTATGATTTTAGGAAATTATGTTAAAAGAAGTTAAAAATTATTTTAATAAATAAATTATTACTTTAATTAAATAAAACTAAAAGTTAAAATAATAAAAGTTAATATATCCTAAAAGCAATGTTTTGCCGCTTGTCTGCATGATCGTTCTCACCCTCTCCTTCGGTAAATTTTTTAAGAAGTTTATATTATTATCAATGGAAGATATACGCATTTCTGTCTGGTTTTTCAACTGATAATTAAGAATTCATGAATGAATTGAAATTGAAATATTTTTTAATTAGTTTTGCTGACATTATGCGTTTAGTTTTGATGATTCTTTTAATAACACGTTTCGTGATGCGTTAATGCATAAAATACTTTAAAGATTCTGTTCAGGGTTGACAAGTGGCCTTTGAGTCGATACTACTAATTTCATTACTAGTTCGCTGCCTAAGGTCAACGAGAGTTACTCGTTCACAGATAGAAATAGCGTAAAAGTAACCTGAAAAATATTCTACTAAAATCAGTATTGATATATTTCTAGATGGATTGACTCCTCCTGATAATGTTATTTAAAACAATAGAGATTCGATACCCGGTGAAACAATATCCAAACGAGGCGGAATAGATAATAACTACAGAATAATGCTCTAGTTAATATATAAAATATAATTTTATTACAGGTTTGGGTTTACTACCAACATTGAGTAACATACGGTAAGCAAAAAGTAGCCTATTACAATAATTGTTAGTAAATTTACGAGTCCGCCCACAATCCTAAACCCCAGTTGTTATTTCCATTAATAATGTGGTCAAACAACTTGTCAACAGTGCTCGCATATTAATTAAAACACTACAAACCGCTTAAAAACCTTATTTGTCACTAACCAGTTCCAACGGTTTTGTAACCAAAAAGGTTAAATGATTTTTAATCAGATGTTTTGAATTTGGAATAATTTATGATAACATAGTCGCGAACTCAGTAAGAGAATTGTCTATACAAAATACTCGTAGATTCCATTTTCATGTGCGCATTCGTTTGCGTATACATGTATAATATATACTGTGCTATACATCGTTACAATATGAAACTTATAAAACCTATTGGTGGAGGTAAAATCATCATAAAAAATACGCAACGCACAATGTTTCCATATTAATATTAAAATAATATCGTTATTTGACATAAAAAAGAACAAAGAGTAGAATTATTCATGGCACGTCAGTGAGTTAGAAAACGACCAAAAAGGCAATGCGTAGGCGCCTGCGCACCGAGAATGGACAGACTCGATTATGATTAATACGTAAACAACGTCCGTTTTCATTTTATACTAATCGTTATTGTGCGGTCATAAACCCGGGGCAATTTAGTTTTCAGTTACGTTTAATGAATTTCTATAAAGACAAGATAATGCAGAGCTCTTGACTCTCTCAGATAAGCCTATTTGTTACAATATGTATATTTACCTTCATACATACTTTTAATTTAGACTGTTGCGGTATTAAAAAAGCCTTTAGCCTTTAGATTTTTTTTACAAAAATATACAATATCGGTTTTACAAAAATCGTGGTCAGTAAAGACAAGTACTTTCCAGACATGACGCAGCGACTAACCCAGAACTGGGCGTTCAGTTGGACGTGTTTGAGGAACAACGGGAAAGTGATGAGGCACAGGGCCCTGGCGGCATCAACCTCAACTCCCACCTTGATGTTTTCTATGCTATACTCAAACAAGTAAGTTAAGACAAAAAACATTACCAAGCTACAAATTGATACTTCGTTTTGAAGAATGTAAGAGTCTCAACTCTGAACCAGAGGAAAACGTTTGCATAAAAAGAAAAGATTAATCTTATTCTGTTCAAATGCCTTTGACTCACAACGACAACATGATAAGCTCTCCATTGTTACAGTTAACAATTTAACCTATGTTTCAGGTTTCCGACACGCCACAAGAGATTCCTTTCCTGAGTATACTTCAACATCTTCTTCGTATAGATCCAAAAGAGCCTGTGAGTGACATTATATGGGATACGGCGGAGACCTTAGTCCATCGAGCGACGCTATTAGAGAGCAGGGAAGATGCTGCTAAATTACTGAGAGCTCCAAGTGTCCAGGTATACTTATCTATCAGGAAATCTGCATATCAATCTGCAATTTGCATCAAGTCAAGTAATCTAATATATTATTTATTTATGGCGTAGTACGTCGTAAATAGTTACTATATAATACTTAGGTTCAAAACAACACGTTTAGAAAAAAATAACGACCTGAACTCAGAGTATTTAGAAGTTTGTCAAAACTTAATCAAATATTATTTCGACATTAGACATTAAGACAGTTCGCTTACGCTGTCTTCCTTCCGCGCAATAAACAAAGATGTTTATTTTACATGAAATGGTTATTTTACATGTAATTTCCAGGCAAAAGTGGGGTGCATGTGTCAGTACCGTGATGTAGGGTCAGCTCGCAAGCATAGCCTACAAAGAGCCCTCTCTCCGCCACCACCTCCACCTCCAGCTCCCGTTCCGCCACCTGGTAAGGAAGTCTTTTTTTGTTAATATGAAATGTTACATGCAGTGGTTACTATATACGAAACACTTTAAAATTGAGATTTAAATGTAAGTAAAATGAAAATTTGAAAAAATTGTTCATTGACACTAAATTGTATACATAGATGCGAGTCTTTCTTAAGTAGTTTCATAAGTCGGCTGCAACGTCTATCCAGATATGAAATTGTTTACAAATATCGAACACGAATAATTGTTGCATCTTTTTACTATTAATATTAACATAAATAAAAACTATTCAGTATTGAATATCATTTATAGAATTTTTAACCCCTTTTAAAATGTAGCACATGTGCACTGCATAATTTTGAAGGTGTTAATGTTCTGTTTAAGTGATTATGTATTATTTTCTGAGAATAAATTCTTCAAACTTATTCTATACTATTTCAGCGGCCCCCTTGCCCCCTGCTCCGCCAGCTCCACCACCCGCACCCCCGCGTGGACCTCTGCCCCCTCCTCCGCCGCCGCTGTCTGGGCCCGCACCCCCTCCGTTGGTGCCGCCGCCCCCACCACCGGTCAACATTAAACTTCCACAGCAGGAAACGCCCCTGCCGAAAACCAAGATGAAGACTATTAATTGGAATAAGATACCTAATAATAAAGTAAGTCTATATGTTATTATTTATAAAAACATAAATTGATGATTGTCTACATAGAGCTTTTTCAATTCAATTTAATGCTTGAATTGATACCTTTAACATGAAGATAATAGCTATAAACACTACTTATAAAGTGTAGAAAGTGTAGAGCAGAATCAAGTTCTTGAACGTGGTGCCCATGGCCATCGTTAGAGCAAAACAAAATAAAAAAATAATTTTTGTTTAGGTAATTGGTCAAAATAATATCTGGTCCTTGGTGGCATCGAGTCATCAACATTCACCTAAAGCAGAGCTCGACTGGAGTGAAATCGAGGGTCTTTTCTGCCAGCAAGTAAGATTAATAACACATCTCTTTGTTAGAATAGAACTTTTCAATCATACTTTTACATTTATTATTCCACATTTGTTGCGCGTTAAGAGGCATAGTTTTAACAATTTCGTTTTAGAAATAAAATGGTAGAATGTAGTTTATATCAATTAACAAAAAATATATATATATAAAAAATATATAATTTCAAGCACTCTAATTCTACTTTTATAACCTGATTTTGACATTATTTCAATCATCATTTTTTTCAAGCCATTACTTCTAGGAAATCTTATAAGAGTGTTGTTTGATAATTAGATTCAGCCACCAGGATCAGCTGGATCATCTCCGAGACTGGGACGTAGCCCTATTTGCGACAGTTCTGGTGAACGGAAACAAAGGAAAGAGCCTTCAGAGATTACGCTCCTGGATGGAAAGAGGAGCTTGAACGTCAACATTTTTCTGAAACAATTCCGAAGGTATGTTGTGTTTGTTTTGTGGTAACTCTTATCTGGAACATACGATCTCAAAACTTTGCTTCTGTGAATTGTTAAAACATCTACAGGTAACAGTGAAATGCAGTTTAAAAATAATAATTAGATAATAGGTACTAAAGACTAGTTCAAAAACAACGCATATTTTATAGCAATAATCTAACTACAAACTAAAGCTTGTTTAAGAATGACTCTTTAAGCCTCTTAAGGGTGAATGAAAAAAATTAGATCAAACCATATTTATATAATTTAACTAATAAAATGACTATCGATGAATGAAACTACGGTATTAAACTATTATCTTACGGTATAAAAGTACTAAAAATTTCAACGGTCATTTAAAAGATACAATATTTAAATACGTCATATATATTTTTTTAGTTCGAACGAAGATATAATCCAACTAATTCGTGAAGGTGCCCATGATGATATTGGTACGGAGAAGTTACGTGGTCTTCTAAAAATTCTGCCTGAAATAGATGAATGTGAAATGCTGAAGGCTTACGTAGGTGATCCTACCAAACTAGGAAACGCCGAGAAGTTCCTGTTACAGCTCATACAATTGCCCAAGTAAGTATTAAGATTCCTACTATCTTATTCCTTTAATGTAGCCAAATGTATAAACGCCGCACACATTTGTTGATAGTCTTTTGATAAAAATAGAATCCATAATTTAATTCAACTAAAAAGTGCATTAAATGTAAATTTAAAATTTATTCCAGCTACAAACTTCGTATTGAATGTATGCTACTGAAAGAGGAATGGGCATCAACCGCTGGCTACTTGGAGAGTGCTATCAATGCGATACTAGTCGCTGGAGATGACCTCATGTCTTCTAGAGCTATTCAGGTAAACTTTATTGCCTTACAGGAGTAAATAAAATATTCATTCTATCGCTTTTTTTTTAAATTTAAAAATATATATTTTCTTGGTATTATTAAAATCAGTTCTAAAAATAAAACAATTGTTGAATTGAACTTCAAACTTGATTTTAGGAAGTGCTATACATCGCCCTTATAGCTGGTAACTTTTTGAATGCGGGTGGTTACGCTGGCGGTGCTGCCGGTGTGAAGTTGTCATCACTCCAGAAGTTATCTGATATTCGTGCTAATAAACCGGGCATGA
>CAVNZL010000052.1:1060000-1170000 GCA_963693355.1 Pontia daplidice | reverse complement strand
CAGCCAACTCTCCAGTCATCATTAAGCGAAAAAGCCTCAACGGAAATGAAAGATCTATGCCAGGAAATATTAGGTGACGGGCAGTTTGATAGATTTTCAGCCGCAAGAAGAACGAGGAGATACAAGAAAAGCACAGAAATGACATCACCTGATGAAGAAAAGAAAGATGTCACCGAGTTAGTTGCGGAAACGCAAGTTCTACGTCCTTCGAAATTAGAGGTTCAAGTTTCATACCCTCTTGAAATTCCCAAGGAAACTGTGAAACCCGTCGAAACCGTGAAAGAAGAAAAAGAAAGCAGACTCAAAAGATGGCAGGATCGATTAAAAAACCAAAGCACGGACAAAACTCCGACCAAAGAAAAATTGCCGTATTCAAGGATGAGACGACAAACGTCTATCAACCAAGAGGACGTTCAGAAAGCGATACGAGAGTTGAAGTCACCTACAGAAAATCCCACTGGTGTCTGGTCTAGAAATGCTTATAGGCGATCAATGAATGCTAAGGTTGATACTAAAAAAGAGTCAGAAAGAACGACATCTCCACGAATACCCAAGGTTAAAAGTGAGCATGAATTAAACGATGAAGGTTTTGAAGAAACGCAAAGTCTGAATTCTGAAAGTGCATCACAAGGAGCATCTTCCGGTTGCAACATCGAATGTGAGTCACCAATCCCTAAGAAGTCACCAGATATTCCAAAGAAAACTCCAGCCAAAGATCTTAAGATTCCTCCGAGAACTCCCTTAAATAGAACTTTCTCCAATAGAGCGAGTTCCTTGCGAGTTGAACGGTCTACTTCTAGAGCATCACTAAGAAGTTCAAGGAGTTCATTAAATAGTTCAGCCTCAGTTGCGACCGTAAAGAGGGCACCTGTAGTACCCAAACCAGTTCCAAAACCAATCCCAAAGCAAATCTCAAGGATGCCAGCATCAAGATCTTCATCGAGCGGTAGTTCAATAGCTTCAAAACCTCCGGTTAAAAATCCAAATCGGACATCGAATTTCATGAGACCAACACAAGCTTCCAAAGGGCGTGGATCCCTACAGCCGACAGTTGTAAAAAATGTCAAATAACGCGACTAAGCATACAATGATGTTACACAGATATTTTTTGAAGTTCCCTTGGAACGGATAAAAAATATGTTAAGTTGGACATCGAATGTAATCGCGGCCATATAAGGCATTATTAGTATTAACTACTAAACGTTAACCATTATTGGAAGCTTCAGATGTATGAAATGGTGCTTGAATCTCAACGAATCTGAAGGTTTCAATGACTGATATTCTAGGTTTAAGTTAACATAAGATCTGTTTAAAATTATATTTAATTATTTATCGGGGCCCGTACGTATTGTTAACATTCTAATGTTTCGTAAGAAAATCCAAAAAGAACAATGTTTATTGAATTATTGTGCCACGATAGAAGTACGGGTATTTTATGCATAGACCAATTAACGAACCAGTGACTTGATACTCAAAATATAATTTTGGGTCAGGCCAGAGGATATTGTATAAAGCAACAACCTGAAAGTATTAAAAAATACATATTGAATTATTTCCACACAAAACTTATTTAAATAAGGTGCTCACTTAGACTTTTCACTTTTACATTTTTCAACTATCCGTCCAAGATAATTTTTGACCAAATTCGAGATAAACAATATGATCTGCTTAGTTAATTTTATCTTTATTAGTAGATTTTTATCGTCACAATAAAATTAATGTGCCTCGAGAAAGAGTTAACATTTTCCAATTTGGAAATAAGTAAAAAAAATTTCCCGCCGGAATTATATATCTCGATGCATGATGACAAAGTTCTAATATCTATAAATAAATGCTACTATAAGATTAACACAGTATTTTATTGTATGTGTTTATATTTACTAAACTATACAATAAATCTATATACCACGATTTCTTTATTTAACTCTTAATACAATCCCAAAAGAATATCTGTATAAGTGGCTCTATATGCTTGCCGAGATATCACGAGTGTCTCGCTGGGTGTTCATTTAAGTTGATAAAAAGATGAGTATGGTTTATCAAAACGAAGTGAAAAGGACATGACAATAATAAATTTTTCACAATAAACCCTGGTCAACCAATTCGATAACTAAATCTGCCATTTTCTTTCGACACACTTCGTTGGTAGTTTGAACAGGTTTGAATAGATGTTCTTGTGAATGATTTGCTTCACTTTCCTGAAAATAAATGCTTATTAAACGCTTATGAACTATAAAGAGAACAACTAAATAAACTCACGACATTTTACCTTTGCCTGATACACATTAGGTGCTTCATTGCTATCACACGTCATGATTGGGTACATATCTAAGGCTGTTCCAAGACCAAAGCGACTACTAAGCCGAAACTCATCTTGAATCCTAGAAATAACAGTTAACAGGCTAGTTTTATAATAAAAAGACACGGAAAGTTAATTTGTATACATTTTTTTTACAGTACAAAAAACAGGTTAATGTAGAGAATAAGAGTAGGTACATGTAATAAGCAACTATTGTGCTACTATAAACATCTATATTGAAATCGTATCTAGGGTTTTTAGGGCCTTCTTTATACTATCAACGCACCGTTACGATTAAACTCGTCAAGTAGAGTCGCAATTAAGTAAAAATTCTTATAGTTTTGATGTCTTCGAGAGGACTAAGAATAAATCACTTAATTTATGTAGGTATTTGGGTAAGTGGAATATCTACTTACATGGTCGATAGAGTATCTCGATCAAAGGCAGTAGCACCACTCATTGCGTGTAACCGTTCATACAACTCATCTGTGTAGTACTCCAGTAATGACGTCAAATGATCAGCTCGTTGCTGGCGATCGAGGCACAAATACATCAGGTAACATAAGTCTAATGCTGGCGATGCATAACGGGCCAGTTGAAAGTCTACTATGTACATCTGTTAATAATTAATTTTAATCCAATTAAAATTATGACAATGGCAATTCTTTTTACGTGAAATGGAAACATTGAGGTATAGGGTATTTTGTCCGAATGATAAATCAGATATTAGTGAAATTTTAATATGAGAGTAATTAATTATACCTATTCGCACTTACTTCAGCAATTTCTCCATCTTGATATCGAAAGAGCAAGTTGTTAGTCCAACAGTCACCATGACATATTACTGCCAAAGGTTCCTTGGGACACACCATGTCTACCATTGTTTGAAAAAAGGTATCTTCACTACAGAACGCTTTAAGTTTTGCCAAGTATTTATCTTTCTCAGAACAATCTTTCAACTCCTGCTCAACCATGATAATTGCATTTTTTGTAGCTTCTGTGTAATAACTTCTGTAATATTCTTCATTTTCCGCAACGAAAAACACTAGAAAAAGTTTGAGTTATTATTTGCTTATACCTATAACCAAATGAAAAACTAAATTGTTAGTAATACCTTCGGTTATCCCGTCCTGAATATTGAGCAAATCGTAAAATCTTTCTGGGTTATAACACTTCATAGCCAAGGAAAGCGAATGAAATTGTGCTAAATTTTTCAATACAAAATAACACTGTTCTAGCGTCAAACCTTGCTTCCTATCCGGCATCACAAAGTCCATTTCCTTTAAATCTTTTAAAATGACCAGATCATTTTGCGCCAGGTAACATTTAGGGATACTTTTGAAGGGTGCTGGTAAGTTCCACTGGTCTTGAAAAGCAGACAGAGCTGGCCAGATTTTTGTATAAAATGCAACTTCGTTACAAAATAATTCGTCGCTTTTAAATGTGTTTCGGCGTAACATACTTTCGGGAAGACATTTGTAAATTATGGAGCCCGACCATGGCTCGGTTTCATCTAAATATTTCTTATAACCTTTAAGCGTTATACGATACACCATTGATGTATAATTATCGCCGCGTTTTGATCCCGGAGCACCCTGTAGAAACCATCAATATATATTTAATTTTTATGCTTTCACTTACATAAACCATAAAGTTTGTAATATTCACTCGCCTCAAATTCTTCAATAGTAATGTCTGGATAGTCGTGTTTCAATAAATCTTGTAAAAATTCTAATGTTATAGCTGTCATGTTTCGACTGTACCAAATGATCTCAAACACCAAACTAATCCCGAGGGAAGCAAAACAAGACTACGATAACTTATTGAAGCAATCATCGGCATGTTGTGCAATGGCATTAGGGGAGCCCCTCTTTTTGTGTAAAAGTTCTTGATAAATAGACATAACGATCCTAAGTTAAATTGATATATTAAGATATTTTTTTGATTTCTCCAGCAAGTATGTTATTAGCACCTTTGACCGTGCTATAAGTTACAGAATTTTAAACCCTAATATTTTTTCAAACCTTATTGAAGGAAAGAAAAATCTGGCGCAAATGTTCGCTATCTTCGGCAGATCCATATCATGCTAAGATGTATGTATGTCTACGCATTAGTCTTTTCCCTTATTATTGATGACAAATTTTATACAGTAAGTCCCTTTCTTATAGACATCCGATCTGGATCCGGTGTTATGTATTTTTTTTTGCTTTTGAGCTGAAAAAAAATTAATAATGAAATTACGCTCCGCTCTATTTGTTTGTCAGTTTTTACATTACGCCTTAAGAGTCAGGTATTATTATAAAGGTAATGTTTTTATAATATAGAAATCCTTCATAAGTTTTTGGTAACGAATATGGACACTCTATTGTTAGGGGAAGCGATATTGAATTGCAACACGAATCAGGCAGTGGGGTCGGTATATTGAATAATAAGTTTGACGTTCTCGTATCAGATGAAACCAAACTATATGATATGTATTTATAACATTAAGTAGAATTTAATTAATTATATTAAATCTATGTCCTGACCATCAAGCGAAACGATCGTAAACTTTACTATGATGCCTATCAACAGAACAGAGTTCGTATTATATATTATAGATGAAAAAATACTCGATGTTAACATTAGCGCAGTAGAATTATAAACATGACTGTTTGAAACACTGTTTTTTAAATTACAAAGTAATTTATGTCCTTATGTTTAGCAAGATATATATTTTTAATAAGGGTACAATTAGACATACTATTAATGTCACGATTGATGATTTTGAAATGGACGTGGTTAAGGGAGTCAAATATTTAGGGCTGGAATAATCGCTTAGGTGGACTAAACATGTTAGTCCTAATGGAGAATTTTAAAAATTTTAAATATATTTTTAAAATTTTGGCTGGGCCTTCTTGAAGAGACCACCCGAAGCATATTTGAAATTTGTATATAACCTTAATACATAGTCGTATTGATTATGCTACTTTTTTATATGATAATTCAAGTAGGTAAGAATAATTTACCTAGATTAGATAAATTAAAAAATAGTTTATTGCGTGTTTTTTTAAGGACTACTCCCGTATTGGTATGTATATCTCGAAACAATGTTTTAATTTAAATTAAAATCCTCTTATAAGAGACGGGAATTCTCTTATAAGAGATGAAATAATTTAGTTGTTCCTTTGGTTATCCCAACACGAATACTGGTTTTCAGTCGAAACGGTCTCAGATTTTGTGGATAAATAAGATAGAAAATTAAGTGCATTAGTTTTAAGGCTTCGTGCCGGACACATTCCGCTGAATAAATATAAATACTTCATTGGTCTCTATCAGTAATTCTCCGTGCTGTTTAGTCTGTGGAACAATGGAGGATGTTACTCATATTCTATCAGAGTATGTCTGGGTTGATATTGTTAGAAAAAAATACATAAGTATTAATACTTGTATTTTTTTAAGTTAAGTGTGGGTTAAAAAAAAAGGATGGTGCAACAGTGTATTGTTATGCCAATGTACTTTACCAAATTGCTGATGTCTTTCTTATTTACACTTTAAAACCTTTCTAAACCCCCAGACATCGAAACTTTTTTTTGAACGTGTAAAGCTGACATTTTTATTCGATTTATTGATATTTTATGCTCACTATTATTTATTTGGAAGCATAACAAATTTAAACATTTTTTCTCATTTTAATGATTAACAAAAAAATATTCAAGATTTTATAAAAAAAAATGGGGATTTATTCAGAAAAATAAAAAAATATATATCTAAAATATATATCACTCTGCGTTTTTTACAAAATTTACTATGGTGAGTGTTCATCTGAACTGTTTGGGTTGATCCCCGCTGCATCGTTCCATCATCGCACGAGCCGCAGTAACTCGGCATTCCACCCGCACCATCTCGATGCATGGAAGTCTTCCACAGTTCGCTTTACAAGGCTCTTTCCATTGCGAACATGTGAACTGTGGAATCGTCTCCCAGCGGAGATCTTCCCCACGGGATACGACCTACATTTCTATAAAAAGAGGCGAACTCTTTCCTCAAGGCCGGCAACGCATCCATTGATGGGTGCTTATGGGCTGCTGCTGTTCCCGCTTGGGCCACCCGCAAGCTCGTTTGCCCCCTTATTTTATATTAAAAAAAAAATATTCATCAAACATAAGGCAAAATGATATTTAATTAGACCCAATACATAGCCAACACCATCACCTATCGACCATTTTCCTATAACTACTCACCCTCCAAACGTCCTGTGTGTCAATATATAAAGGTATTGTTTATTTCATAAAGTATTTAATTTATATTAAGCGTAACATTTGTTAAATATTTTATATGAAATTAATATATAAGAAAGTTTAATCTTACAAATATATTAATTCGCTCCATATTCAATAATTATTGTTGCTATAGAAACCCGAACCGCCCGGTCCGAAAAAAATAATTCTTCGAATTTAAAAGTTTAGGCAAGGTGGTTATTTTTTAGTCTGATCGTATTTAAAAATTGAACAAAGATTACTAACTAACTCTAAAAACAAACTTATTCTTACATTATTATGTAGAACGAGGTACTCTATAATTACAAACATACATTAATAAAATTAAAGTCAGATTACGTCCTATGATATGGTTTCATATTGCACGGTGAATTTTGACCACTGAAATCTGGCTCTAGTTGTCAAGTGTCATTGATAAGATCGTCGACTGTCACTTCTTTTAAGTTAACTGCGTGTTTAAATCAATTACTATTGGTGCATTCTTGATTCCGTTTCTACGGGTAGTTTTCGAAGTCAAATAAATAATTTTAATTATTTAACATTCATACTTAGGACCCAATATTTCACCATATACGTAGCACGACTAAAAGACAGAGAAACATATTAAAATGCCTGCGGATCAAATACAATATTCCGAAAGGTATAGCGATGACGTCTATGAATATAGGTAAGCATGTAACATATTTTACCATAAACATGTATAATTATCGAATAAAAATTTAAAATATTTATCACCAATTGTGCACCTTTTATCACTGTCACATTATGTTAACTCAGGGTATGTGGATGGTCTTTATCTGAATATAACATTCAAACAATATGGACTTTTAAGACAAATTTTATATTTATATCTAACCATGTGAAAAATCATTTCAGACATGTTATCTTACCACAAGATATTGCTCGCTTAGTTCCTAAATCTCATTTAATGACAGAGACTGAATGGAGAAACCTTGGTGTACAGCAAAGTCCGGGCTGGCTTCATTTTATGGTCCACAGTCCAGAACCCCATGTTTTATTATTTAGGCGACCAAGAACTGATGTTCCTACTGCAGTGAACAATTTAGAATCCAGTTCTAACTCGACTGTTAAGGTATGACAAGTTATTGAATTGTGGGATGAAAGTTACTATTATAATTTATGTTGATTATTCATATTATAGTTATGCTAAATGTAAATTATTATATGGCATCATGAATCTGAATTCAATTAACATGTCCACAAAACAATATTTGTAATGATAATTTGATAATGAACTGTTACAGCCAGATTAAATTGTTTAAAATTAACATTATTTAGAAAACTATTGCTTTAGTATTCCATGTTTGATAGATGTTGTGTAGTCTGTACTAATCTCAGGAAGAAAATCCATTTAGTCTTGGATGGTCCATTTCTTGGGACATGCTTCAGTTTATATAAGATCACATATGTGTTTATTCTGTTCACGGGTCTATTTTAATGCAAGTGAAGCACAGTGATATGTTTATAATATGTTGGGTTATAATTGAAAGAAATGTTATATTATATCCAATTCAAAATCAAACATTACATAGTTACATAGTACTTGCTTTCCAAAGATAATGGTAGTTTACCTATACCTAACAAAAGTTATTAGAAGATATATTTATATATCATATTGTTTGTTCAACAATGTAAGGGAGATAAAAAATAATATATTATAACACAGGTTTGTGTAGTATTATTACATAATAATTCCACATGGCTTAAACATTAATTACACACCAAAGCTGTATTGCCTTCATAAATGATAAATTGTTTATTTGTTGAACAGTTTAATGAGCTAATAATGCTACGACTGATAAAGTGCTATAAACAGTAGTTTTAATAAAGTTAGTGAATAAAATGTAGTTTTTTATTTTTCACTTAAAATTAATGAAAATCTTACTCAGACAATGAAATAATCATTTAAAAAGACAAACCAAAAAACCAAAAAGGTCCTCTCTCATCTTATTACGATGCACTAGTTCTCCTTATTAACAACTGCTGAACTGACAAACAAAAGGTCCCGGGTTCGATCCCCGTGTGGTCAGTATATGTAGATATTAGTGAAGTGATGAACAAAAGAAGTGTTTAGTGCTTATAAAAGCCATAACTAACTAATAATACTATACCAATTAAGGAACAATGATTCATACCTTCAAGAATTTAGATGATTATTTAATAACTGTTAAATCAATGTTGGGAAGAGGCAATAAGGATATCAGTATACGGAATTTTACTAAATTATCTCTGCATACAAGGCGCATAAATTACTATAGTTTTTTAATTATCATACGGGTATTCTTACACTTCCCGGCTTGGAAAAGATGTTCCCAACCATAAAACATTTCATTTAAATAGGCCCAACAGTTGTGGAGACTTTTCGTATAAACAAAAAGAGAGATAAAAAAATGATCAATAATCTAGATGTATTGTGTATGTGTCTATTGAACTATTATTGTTTTAGCATTTTTGTAATTCAAACTCCACAGTTTTAGTATAGATCTAGATATCAACATGACTAATCAGTAATTAAAAGGTATCAGTTACAATATAAGGTGGATAGTATATTGTGATTTGAAATTATAGCCAAAATCACTATGCAGAATGTTTATTTGGATTTAACATCTAAAACATTATAAACACAGTAAAGTATACAAATAAATGCGAAAGTTACTTGATATAGTTGCCAAAAAGTTAAACATAATTTATAACGCAAGAGGAAACAAATCACCTATGTTAAACAAATATAATAAAATTATTAACAATATATTAATAGTTAAAATATTTTTCGTTTGTTAAGTAATAATAGTAATTGTGCTTTTCGTTTTCTTAAAATCTATATTAGCCAAAAATTATTAAACTTTCGTAAAATGGAACGGAAATTTCATAGTTGTTATTAAAATAATAAACTGCCGAATAGGCATCAACTTTTAATGACATTATGACGCTCAATTTTAATGAATACCTGAAGGTAACATGTCAGTATTTAGAAAATATACGAAATATTTTTAATTATTCACCATTAAACTGTTATTATCGAGCTGAAATCATCATGTACATTAATGTCATTAAAATAATAAAATAAATTTTAACAAAATAAAAATGATATGGTTAAATCGGAAGTCCTTATTGTAAATTAGTTTTAACAGTCACTTAACATTCGTATAAAAGTCATCTCTCCAATATAATCTTATCTAAAAAGGTAGGCGTCATCTTAACTATAGACACACGTTATAAAATGTCAAGTGGCCACATTCAGTAACACTAGGAAGTACGAAGGAAGATCGTGCCTTTGTTATAGTGAAATATCTGATTACATGGTTCTTTTGTCTCTACAAAGAGTTCTACTATGTCAGACCCGCGAAAGGCGAAAGAAATCCACTAATTTATAGAAGCTGGATTATTATTATTTCATCATCTAACGATACATATTTTTTCGATAACTCGATATATGATAACATACGATATGCGCATAAACAACATGCTCCATATTCATTTGGCTACCTCTAAAACTACTGCAAAACTTTTAACGAATTCATTAACTACAGCCACGCGTTCGTTGGCATAATATTGTACGTTGAAACTGTGTCCTTTACTAACTTTAACAATACACTTTCCACTAAAACGTAGGCCCTCTCGAGTGGCAAAGTTACCCTCACCGGATTGCGGTTAAAATGTCTCAAAATTGGTTAAAGCTAAAATTGTGATTATATTAAAGCTCAGCTCTCATGTCAGCGACGTCAAAGTTCCCGCCAAAGTCGATGTCAATTTTCAACGGCGTGACGTGCCGTTCCACGCGATATTTTATAAACGCGCTAAATACAGCAAAATGATATGACAATTTACAAGAAGTGATATGATTATACAATGGAGATTGTACTGCTAGATATGTACTTAAACGATAAATATATTTTTTACCAAGTGAAAAATTTGGTACAATTCTAAAAGTATAAATGCTCGTTACAAATGTCTTTTTAGATAAACGCTCTGGCAACGTGGCCGGTAACAGGCGAAGTTATTTGGGGAAAACTGAAGGATAAAATGGAAAGTTAAATGACTCAATCACGATACGTACTGCAACAAAGGAATGCCCTTATTTATACAATAAGCGTTGCATACGACTATCGTCTTCGAACCCTAGCTACCAGCAAATAATCAGTATATCTGATTACTTAGTGACTCTCCTATGAGTGCTGCTCCCACGATCATCAAAAAGAGATTCGTCTGATAGCTTTTTACAGTGATTTGCCTCTTTGAATTTTATATTAAAACAGAGAGTAACAACATTGTACAGAATCACCATAAATAATTAAGCTGTGTTAAAGCTCGGTTCGGTAAGTGAAAATGATAAAGCTTTTGTATAATAAGGTAAAGGTTTAGCTTGTGCAGGTTAGTGATGAGTCGAAAATTAGTGAGATTAAAGTAAGGCAAATTTAGTTCTAGTGTCTTTGGTCAGATACGGTAACGTTGCCAGAGCAATTGTTAAGCACCTCGGCGCGTTTTGACGTAATTTATTCTTGTTCCTCTGGTTTTCCGTTAGTGTACCGGGGAGGCGCATGGGAGTTCTGGTTTTGTTGATCCTCCGTCATCACCGATACTAACTCTTCGACTGCTTTTCCAAGGTCATCTAAAAATAAAGATAATTGAATAAAATGTACTATTATATAAACTAAACTAATAAATAATACAGTGATAATAATTGAAAAATACATAATATTTCAACAACTCGCTGATAAGACTGACATGAGATCTCAAACTCGCCAACTGACCTATCGATCAGAATCCGGGGGAAGGTTGGGTGTTATGTCGACAGATTTGAAGTGTTTTATAATTAATCAGTAATTCCTAGATATACATGTCTATAAACCATCTAAAAATCAACTTGTGAATAGCAATTTATCGTTATTCAAATACTTTACCTCAAGGTATGCGTCCTGTTTAGCAGCATAAACAAGAATCTCTATTATTATATATTTGAAACACTAAACGTGTTATTCATGCATTCAAAAACACTAGTGAAATTAATATTAATTTCCGCAAAACAAACGACGACGAGACCAACTTAAGCAATGGTATCTATAAAGCAAAAAAAAAAACTAATCCACAACAACTATCAATCACACAATTTGCTCAGCATGGCCTTAAATATATATTATTTATATCAAAAAAATATTAAATACTGATAATTAATGGGTTAATTCAATATTTAATGTCTTTGAATACCGTACTAAATAAAACATTATCACAGTATGGAAATGGTAGTAATAAAACTGACTAAAGCTAAATTATTGCATTGGTTTTAATGTTTTTCTTACTAATCTTGTGGTTAAACTCTTCCGTAAAGGGTAAGAGACGGTAAGGAAGTAAAAAAAGTTTAAAAACAAAAAAGGGTTTATATGCCGAGCAAATTATATCAGTCTCGAACCTGCGCAATGCATGAGCGAGTGAAGCGCGTGAGGCGGCGGAGGGGGGCGATCACCAGACTCACGTTCGCCCGCAGAAACGCCGTCTTTCAACACAGTCAAACGTTAATCATGGCTCCTCATACAAGCTACTCCCAGTATCGACAAGTATAGCTTGTAGCATTACAATTTCATATATATACCAATATTATAAAGCCGAATAGTTTATGTTTGGTGGAAAGTGCTAATTTCAGGAATTGGTGCGCATTGGAAAATAATAATTGTTTCATAGTCCAAGTATAATATCTCGTTACTATAAACAAGAGCATAAATGAAATTTTTTGCGGAAACGGGTAAAATGGTTTCGCGCGTTGCGTTGTATACGGGTAGTGAAACTGTTTAGTTGGTAAAGAATAAATTCAATAAATTACTCACTGGTATGTGCGTCATGGTAGAGTCCATTGTGCATCTTGGCAGGTGAGTCTGTGGCGAGCTGTGATGCGGTGACGGAGCGAGTTTGCAAGGTACCCGTACGACCCGCTGGGGATCCCGAAGACGGCTGGAACAGATATTTACCAGATTAGAAAACATCTAGGTACATAATATCTACAGTAGTATATGAGACTCAGAATAATTTGAGTTTTAAGATTAAGAAGTTGTTTTTTAGAAACCGTTACTGTCTCTGTTGGTTAATGTCTTCATCTGCAGTCTCAGTATTATCACTATCCCAGTACTAATAACTCAACGACCTCTCTACTAGAACCAACAAATGACCCCTGATACTTTATTGCAGCAACATCTCGGAACGATTATACATGAGTCATTTATTTTAACAAATAGTGTAATTACCTCGTCCAGCAGTCTCCTAAGTCTTTGCAGTTGAGCTTCCAGCTGTCGGTTGTGCTCCTCGAGGATTTGCATGCGCGCCTCCAGCCTTCCTTTATGTTGTCGAAGCAAGCGAGCCTCCGCCATCATGTCCTACAATTGAAGATCAGATATTGTATGATAAAAATCATAAACGCAATAAGCAGCTTTGTGATCTAACTTGTGAACTTTATAATAATCAATTATAAAGGTAATGTATTGTTTATAGATATACATTTAAAAAATATATATTCTGTTTAATATAATTTCAAACATCCTAGACTAAAATAAATGAATTGATAAATCGTACTCAACAAAATCAATATTTTCAGTGAGAAGGTTACCTGGTCAACAGGTGCGTTTCTATTCTCATTCAGAGCGAGTTGGTCTTCGGGCGTAGAGCCAGGAGTCTGTTTGGCCTTCAGTCGTTCGTACTCTGCTTGTAGACTAGCATTCTCTTCTTCCAGCTCCCTGAAAATATTTGCTCAAAACTATATTTACGTATTTAAAGAAAAACAAAAATAAAATACAATATTACTATAAATATACTCAAAAATTAAGCAAGCAATGGCCATTATGGCCATTTTAACTCCACATCTAATTTTTTGTTGTTTCGTCTGTGTGTTGCCTTGTATTATTGATTTTAATTTTATTTTGCCTTTAATTTAGTTACATGGAAAGCCATCACGATCACCTACTTATATTTGTTTTTAAAGTAATTACTGTGCTTGTAAATTCTCATATTTTTGTCTCCGTAGTCTACAATATTATTTATTATCTTATAGCAGTGTTTGGGATTATAATTATTACATATTATATTTTCGGGTTCCATAGCCGATAAATAATATCAGTATCCATACCTGATCATAGCCTCGAGCTCATGTCGCTGTTCTCGGTGTATAACAGATACAACATGGACTGGTGAGCGCGGTGCTTCTTCGCCATCTGCCCCTCCGTTTAGTGATGCACAGTACTGAGCTATAAGCTGATGTTCCTCGTCACTATAGAAGATGAATGAAAAAATGAAAATGAAAAATTTTTTATTATAATAATGAAAGTACAATTCTGTCGGGCAGGTGTCTCCCAGTAAGCTTACGCCTGTGTTGGGATACACCGCTCTTCATTAATATAAGGTTAGGTACAGAAAAAGGATTCCTCTTAGGTACTAGTATTTAATATGGAGTTATGTAGAATTAACATAAGGAATCAAAAATCTAACTATGAAGTAAAATTAAAATTAATAGTTGAGTTCAGATGTGAAGGTGTATTGTTGAGTGTGTGTGGGGGGGGTGGGGGGGGGGGGGGGGGGGGGGGGGGTGTTCTGTGTGTGAATGACGTAAGTATGTGAGAGTAGAGAGTACCACTAGTCAGAAGTCTTCCATAAAGTCATAGCTTTTGTCTTGGCCCATTTCATGAGGATTTTTTCAGATTATGTAGGTTTTTAGTGTATATATCTAGGTCTTATTTATTATGTTATAGATTTAGAAGAGCGCCTGGTATTGTCTACTGGCAAATTAGTTTTAGTTGAAGGTACTACAGCGGCAATGTCGTTTCTTCTTTTTTGCAATATTACTGGGTCTAATTGTAAGGTTTTGTGTTTTTTGATTACTATATTGAAGATGTAAAGTTTTCTCATAGACATGAATTTTGTTCTCTGTAAAGAGAATCCGTGGAATATCTACATTTTTAAAGTGATGAGTTTGATTAAGGCACGTTGAGCACGTTCAACGTTCAAAAATTTGTTTTTGTGGCACTCCCCATATGTATAAGTAAATCATGCCGATTGGGGAGGGCTAAATATAGTTCCTTTAAAAGATCTCTGATTTTGAGAATGAATTTAGATGGCACAATGTGTCTCAAAGTTTTAAAAATCCATATTAGTTTTCTGATTCGAGTGGAGACATATTCCAGGTGGGGATGCCATGAGAGCCGCTGATCAAGGATTACACCAAGGTACTTTGTGTGTTTGACTTTTTGCAAGACAGGGCAAGAACAAATTTCACCATCCAACGTAGAGTTACAATTGTTATCTGTAATTTAAATTAGTTGACTTTTCCCGTATGCAAAAGCAAAGATAGTTGGTCTTATCTGTATTGAGAGTGAGCAGGTTGTATTTTAGCCAGCAATCAATTCTTCTGAGACCCAATTCCGCATCTATTTTGATAGTTTCCCAGTCAGTTCATTGAACACAAACCGTGTCATCCGCATATGAGAAGATCTTAGCGTTCTTGACCGTCATATTACAAAGATCGTTAATGTAAAGTAGAAATAATGTAGGGCCAAGAAGCTACCTTGGGAACCCCGAAAGACAATTGTCGTATTCACTGGAATAACAGTCGAGTTTGACTTTTTGTTGTCGATTTGCCAAGTAGTCTGAAAGAAGCAGTAATGGAGTGCCTCTTATGCCATTTACTTCCAGCTTGCGTACAAGAGTGGGAAGAGAAACGGTGTCGAACGCTTTTTTAAGGTCCAGGAAGATAGCTAGATTGTTTCCTTTGTTGAGCTGTTGACTACCAAAGAGCTATGCGCACACCGCGTCCTATCGATTTTCCCTGTCGAAAGCCATATTGCTGTTTCGAAAGTACATTATATTTTTCCAAAAAGTTTAGTAATCTTTTGTTAATAAGCTTTTCAATTATTTTGGAAAAGACGGGTAGAACCGAAATTGGACGGTAATTATTAATCAGACCTTTATCCCCACTCTTGTACACAGGCGTGACCAAGGACTGTTTAAGAGGAAACGGAAAGACTCCCTTATCAAAGCACAAATTCACGACGTGGGTGATGATGGTATGACTCAAGCTTTGCAATTTTTATAAAAGATGTTGGGATATTGTCCCATCCTGTTGCACTGCTTGATTTGAGGTTTGTTAATGTTTTACTTCCATCGGATCATCGGAATCAGGACGAAAGAATTTGGTTGACTAGGAAATTCAGAAAAATAATTATTCAAAAGGTCAATAGGAGTAATTTTTTGGGCCAAATTTTTACCGATTTAATGAAATAGTATTTAATTTCAGCTATAGCTGTGTGATGAACTTAAGTTTATAATTCTGTGTTGTACTGTTATATACGTGATATTTTTAATGTTTGCCACAATATTGTGAGTTTTAAGTGTCTTTAGTATTGTTTTTTATTTTTTAATAATTTTATGCAGTATTTTACTTTTAGTATTTTTATTGTTAGAGGGTCATTAGTGATTTAATTGAATTTGGATTTCTATACATCTTAAGATCAGGTGTGATCCACGGTTTTATGTTCTAAACTTGGATGGAATATTCTTTATACTGTTTCTTTTATTTTGAGTAATTATATAAATCAGACGGTTATATTTATTAGGGTTATCGAGAAAAGAAGTTCAGGAAGATTAGTTTTATTTAGGGTTCAAAATTAATGTTTTAGTTTTTTTAGTGAAGGGTTTTAGTTTTAGATAGACAGAGGAGAGTAGTAAGAGTCTTGTGTGTTTGTAAGACTGTTGTGACCTGATTTTATTGACTTTTAAGTTGATCTAAAATGATCAAGGCAGTTTCTCCTCTGTACTTATTCGGGAAGTATACCATAATACAGAGCGTTTAAATAATTAATTTGTTATTTTGTTCGTAAAATAATTGTAGTTTTAGAAAAGTTGATATTAATGTCACCTGCAATTATAACATTTTTGTTTGGTGAAACTGCAGTATCGAGATGTTGCGATAAGAATTAATAAAATTATCCGCGTTCCGGTAAGAGGGTGACCTGTAGATTTAGTAGAATGTTTTAAATATCTATTTGGAGACATGATGCTTGATCAGTATTATCTCTTTTACAGTATGTGTAGATTTTTTTGATAAAGCAACTACTCCATCACTTTGATTCAACTGTCTGTTTGTAGAGTAAGTTTCATAGTTAGGCAGAGCAGGGATTTGTTTGTTAGAGTCAAGCCACATTCATCATTATTATGACGTCAGTATCAAATTTAAGTTATTCATGTTTAAAGAAAGTCGTCAAAATTGCAATGAATACTTGTATTTTTGTGATATTACGGAGAAGTCATTTTTGTTGATTACTAAATTGTTGTAATTGTGCAATATCACATTAAACTTGTCAATTTAATTTTGTCTAATTCCTTTAAAGTTTTAATTGTATCATTCATATTGAAAAGAAGAGTTGGAGAAACGAGTGTGAGAAATGGGCGGACAATACATTGTTAGGTTAAGATGAGTCGAACATTAGAATATATTTGGTGTGAAGAATGAATGTGTTTGAGGGCCGATATAGCTTTGTCTTGTAAAAAAGTATGGAGGGTTTGGTGGGGTGAGCAATTGATGAGTCCGAGTTGTTGAATGAGTAGTTGCAAGTGTGTTTGGGTGGGTGTATGAGTATAGGATAAAATATTTATAGCAATCAATCAAGAAAGGAGTTAGGTATACTCCATTTTAGATAAAAGTTGAGAAAAATTAAACAACAAGGGAAAGTAACGGAGAGAAAATATAGTAGTCGTTTAAAATTAAGTTATGGACTTGCTCCTCGGATTTAATAATATTGGAGATTGTTCAGATTGTGAACATAAACTTTACCATAGTTGGTCCGGCGAATTTATAGTTCTTGATTTCTGTAGTTGGGTAAGAATAGAGTCTAGAGGCCTTTGGGGTCAGGTGTTCAGATATGTAGATGGGTGTATCTTCTTGTACCTTAAAACCGAGGTGTTTGGCGGCAAGTTTTGTGTGGTCTTCACATTGAATAATGAGCGGGCGAATTATTTGGATTTTTTCAATGAGAGTTAAGTTCTGATTATTGAGGAGGTCGTATTTGTTTCTTTTTAATTCGGTAAATATCTCTTAATGTATTTACAATTTAGGTTTTTAGAGAGGCACTTACCATTTGTATCGTTTGGATATTTTAGCACGTTTTTCAGTTCAATATTCGTTTTGCATGTTTCTTTCTAGATTATCTATCTTTCTTCCAAGAGGATAGATTTCAGACATACCCTCTTCCGATATTTATTTAATTCAGATTGTGTTTACTAGTAAGTTAACTGTGCTCTCAATTGGTTTCGATTCCTTTATCTCTGAAGGGTGGTCTTCACACCGACAATCTCCTCCTTCTGCATAGGGAGAGAGTGCTAAATTTTTCATTTCTTCCTTGAATCCTTAAGATCCTGAGCCCAGTGATTTTGAAGTCTAGATACATGCTCCCTTTTGTGGTCGGTAATTGACGAAATCATCAAGAATGACTCAGCTTGTGGGATCGATTTTCCTGCATCGACACACATGTGGACATATTCTGGTTGTTGGGTGATGCCATTAGACGGTACTAGGAGAGGTTGTCGGACGTGGTTTATCGTTTAGTGACCACGCCAGGGGAGGAGCCAGTAAGAGCGATGGGGCGGAGGGTGACGAATCAGCGAGGTAGGGGAGCTAAGCAGCTGGAGACGGAGACAGCGAGAGTAATGACGTCTTTTGTCCGCGCAATCAAACATGGAGATGAGGTAAGAGCAACGGCGTACCTACGTTTAATATCTCGGCAGAATGCGGATGCGGGCAGTACCCGGTTTTATGTTGTCTATTTTGATTTATTTTTCAAATAATTTTGAAATTTTAATTTTTTTAAACTGACACGTGGATTTAGGAAACGTCTACACCTTTTCGAAGAAAAAAAAAGATATCTTTGTATTAGCATTCGAAACGTTTTTGGAGTTTTGTTTTGTCCCTTTAAGCTGAATTTAAAAGCATTTCAAATTTTGAAAACCCTTACATAATTCAAATCACTGAAAAAATATATTCTCTCTTTTTTAAATCAAACAACCAAATTTGAGGAATTTGTAAGCAATTGTAAATAGAGTTTCACCTGTCAGGCGTATCAGCTGCGCGTGCGCCGAGCTCGACTTGTGCGAGCCTAGAGGCGTATAGTTCCAGTCGAGAATGCATGTCGTCACCTCCGGTCGCACCTCCGGCTCCGTGTTGAGGAGACGGCGCTGGGGACTCCAACGCGTCACCTGCAAATCATTTATTGGAGTCAGATTTAGTGTGTAACACAAGCAAATGCCAATTTTTAAAGACAATAAAAATATATAAAACAGTCTTTAAAAGCTTTCGTTCTGTACACATGTAACAAAATTTATATTTCAAACAGCAAGAAACTTATGGAATAACGACTGTCTTTTAACATTGAAATAAGTTTTATACATTTATCTATAACTAACCTTCCAATACAGTTTGCACGGGGAGATAACCAACTCGCGGATGCTTTTTGAAGTACCGTGCTGACTTGAATTTATTTCGCAAAGCGCGGGTGAAGTCACGCACGTCCTCACCAGATGTCGTCTGGAAATTTATCATCATATAGATCAATACATAGATTCTATGACTGACAAAGAGCAATAAACAAATTAAAAAAAATTCTTTGTCATATAGCTTAAAATTTATTAAAATTACTTTATGACACATCAACTCCTAATTCTATGAGTGTTCTATTGTAAAATATTCTATAAATATGTAGGTTATACATACAGCAGTGCAGTACTCCTGCATTGGATGGGTAAGTTTGTGGTTTTTAGCCTTCTTGCCGCTGAAGAAACACTTCTGACACATGTCGAAGTTGAAGCACTTTAGGCAACGGTATCTGGAAATGAATTAGTGTTAAGTATATTTAGATTATTTACTTATATACTTAGTAAAGTTTTGATATTGGTTATAATAATAGTATATAAGTACTGCATTAATGAAGAAAATTTAAAAAAATATCAATCTATCTTTAATTCTAATGCCTTTATGAGACAAACCTAAAGCCCACAATGGGATAGTCCTTGCATATGTTGCACTTGGCCTGGTGCTTCGCCCCCTCAGCCGCAGCCAACCGGTGCAGCACTGGCAGCCACACCATGGACTGCGGCTCCCTCTGCAGCCACTGCAGGAAGTGGACTGCTTCGATGTACGCTACCTGACCTTCTGCGTCTCGCTCCACGATCTTCTCCTTATCTTCTTTCTCTTTCTCCTTTTCAACTACTAGAAAAGAAGAGTAAGAAATTTGTTTGAAATGTATAATTAATTGATTACATAAATAAAGCGATCATTGTAAAGACAATATGTCATAACAATAATTGATATTTATAGTTGATTTATAGCTGATATTATAAAGGCAAAAGTTTATGAGTGTATGCACCTTTGTTTCTTCTTTACTTCATGATATTTAGCATATGTAATATACTAATATTTATATCTAACCGGTCTTTCTATCAAGAGTGCTTCCCTTGCCTCCCTCTTTAGTAGCAGTCGAAGCCTGTTCAAAGCAGCTCCTAACAGACGGCTCTATGTTTGAGCCTCCAAAAGCTGCCACTTCTCCGAGCTGACGAGGAACCTAAAATAATTGTATTTTTTTTTTGTCATCATGTCATCATATTTATAGATATTTCTATAGGAATATTAATGCATAACTATAGGCGAATGCGTAAATTTGAGGAAAAGGCAAGGATTTTATACTAAAGTATCCGACAGTATGCATTATTTATTGCTCTACCTGTATACAATCGTGTAATAGGAGTCCCAGTTTCCTTTGGTCTGCACGGCACGATGGGTCAGCTATTAACCGGAACAAATACCTGTAATATAAATATATATAAATTGGAAATATCACTTAAGATTAGCTCTTCTAAGATTAAGTATGATTGACTAGATTGAATATTTATTATTCCATATCAACAAGCGGATTTTTTAATGAAAACAGTGCGCAACTCGGTGTAGAGAAGCTAGAGAAGAAGAAATCAGAATGCGTTTAGTACTTGCAGGCACAGACTAGGTAATGAGTTAATAAAAGAAAATATTAAGGCTGAAAATTTACCTATACTTCTCCTCGAGATGCCCCTTGCACAGCAGCACCAGACCCACTTTGAAGCTTAGCACGCGGATCTGCCCGGTACGCTGACTGTCATACACGTTGAGCAACCAGTTGATGGACAGATCCAGGCAAAGTGGCACGTTCACCGCACTCGGATTCTCTCCAGCAATTGTCTAAAACACAAATTTTATTTGCTACCGTAATAGTTTATTTATGCAATTGTTTTATTATTATTTTTACTAGCAACCGCTTATTAACTTAAGAAGAAACGAAGTGTTAAATAAGCAGGTAGTTACCTCATAGAGTGATGTAAGAACGGTGATCATATCAGGTATATCGATGAGACGGTCGTTTTGCGCACGCAGCCCATGAGAGTCGAAGGCTTCCAGCGCCGCTGGTAACTGTAGCATGTGCACTGGAACCAAAATTCTTTGATCAAGTATTTTATAGGCTTATAAAAAATGTTTAATATACTTCAATGTGGAGTGGTGTTAATTTTATGATCGATTGACATAACTGATAAGTTAAAGATTGAAGAAAGATTAGACTAAAACTTAGTTTAATTCAAATTTAACTTGGTTTAATTTCAAACAAAGTTTTCGTATTCAATTAAGTGGTAAGTTATACAACTTTAAAGCACCTTATTGTTTTATTTTTAGGTGATTGTTTTCCATTGATTTTTTGATCGACCCCTCCGCTTTTTGAAATAAATGGTTAAATTTTGAATAAAAGTTCACACGTATTCATATAGAACCTGTTTACTTACTGCACAAAGCCTTCTGCACGGTCCTTAACTTGAGCGCAGTGCGGTATGCCGAGAATCGTACTTCGTTGAGGTCGGCAAGTGAGTTCATTAGTTCTATCATCTTGGGGTGGTCCCAGTGGGTCGTCTCTAGTTCATGACTGGAAAAAATGAGACGATATATAATAACATGATCTTTAGTAAGTTGTTTTAGTAACTTTTATCGCATAGTCCCTAAATATTACAATAATAATAACGAATCTACGCTGATGGTTTTTATCTTTTAAGAAGTATTGTAATGTATTTGTATTTATTTCAATCTTACTTGATATAATATGGTACATTGGCGGGCGTGACAGCTCTTTCCCAAGGTGGGCGAACCGATCCAGCGAGGAATCCCTGCGCTGCTCCCGCCCCACCATCCCTGGCTACTCCAGCTAGCTGCCGGGCGCGTTCTTCACCACCCGAGCTTAGAGCCGAAACTCTGGAAGCGTTAAGTTTTTAGTACACTTATATAAATTCCAGTCTTCTCGCGGTTTCTACAACTTTTAATATAAACTAATGAGTTAAAACTTCAAGTAAATACACCTGTTCAGTTTGTTTATTTGGTGGAAATTACAGGAACTACTATAATTAAGTTCGACTGGGAGGATATATTTTCTAGCAAATATAAATAAGATCCCGTCTTATGTATGTATATGATCCCGCCTTTATGTTTATGTTTCACGTATGTGTATTACTGCAAAAATTGTTCCAACGAGCTCTACTAGGTTGACATCTTTAAGTAAATATTCTTACCTAGAATTCAAGTCATCTAGTCTAGCAACAAGATGCTCAGGTAATTGCACATTGTCTCTGCCCATCTGCTGTGCCTGTGCACGCAGTTCATCCACCTGCCTTCGCAATGGTGGGATCTGCGCACGTGCCCTGGTAACAGCATCCAGTTGTGTCCGGGCATCTCGAGCATCGCCAGGTGCTCGCCATGTCGCCCGGGCAGCCTCCGCAGCTTGTACGCGGGAAGCGAGCTCGTCCAGTGATGTCGTAAACTGGCGTACACGCTGCAATGTACGATTAAATATTAAGGTAGTTATATGGTGTACCAGACCTAAAATCTTATCTCTAAACCTAGATATTATATTTTCAATTGCTGTTTGGTACGTTTTTTATGGTAAAACGAAACAGTTTTCTTTCGTTTTTGCAATTTGCGTAATATTTGTTAACACAAGCTTTATGAAAATAAAAAGCATCATATGCAGATGACATTTCTTAAAAATATTAATTAATATTCAAAAAAGTAAATATGATATGTTACATTAGTAGAGATAGTAACCTCGTATGTCAAGGCGGTTGGTGTTAGCCTTGGCGTCTAGTATTGCCTAGGTCATCTACATTGTAAAGACACGCTACAATTACGAACTTAGGTACATGTAAGTGTCTCTCGTCCGCATTTTCTCTTAATTAATACTGCTCTCAGCTTATATAAACTTAAAGTTTAAATAATGTTAAGCAATCACTTTGGATATGTTATATTATCACTACATAGTATAAAAACAAAGTCGCTTTCTCTGTCCCTTTGTACGCTTAAATCTACGCAACGGATTTTGATGCGGTTTTTTTTAATAGATAGAGTGATTCAAAAGGAAGGTTTATATGTATAATAACATCCATTAAATAGTAGAGAAGTACTGTTGTATTTTTGAGGTTTCTAATGTGATGTCGTAAATAATTACATTTTTTCCGCTTACATTGCAAACGTCGGCTGAACCCTACGAGTTTTATCAAAATAATGTACTAAGTATTGTACACATTGAAAAGGTCTACAGAAAAGTCCGTTATGGTATATGTCTATCTCTTATGGATAACCCACAATATCTTTTTTTGTCATTTACTTTTTACGACAACGCTTTTACTTTTCTGTAATGTATTTAGTATCAGAATTGCACCCGTGCGAAGCCGGGGCGGGTCGCTAGTTAATTAATAAACAAATCAATGTTACAGAGTACATAATAAAATACAAATGAAAATTCTTTCACATTGCATTTTTATTAAGATCATAGGTATATACGCTATCTGTACCTATAACTCCATTATAGCAGCTACGCGTGCTGGCAGCAATATTCTATAGTACATGTCCATAGTTGTTACTATTATTATATACATGAATAACTTAACAATTTTTTAAGCTTTACAATATTCATTTTCCTTTTTGTTGTCTCTTCAGATTATTATTGTCGTTTTCCTATGACAATTGATCTTTCTCCAGTGAGTTAAAATCACACAATCTCAAAACTTATTATAGCCGAGCCTTCCACGCATATTACTCGAATCAACGTTTTTGCAGGAAAATCAAAACCATAGTTCATTTATGAAATTACAAGATAAGTGGTACGCACGAAGTGGTAGACATTTTTCGTAATTAATGTTCCCATAATTAACAGCTTAAATTATTATGAATATTGAACAAAGCTGCAGCATAAGAAACTTGTTAGACGCTAGAAACCTCATGAGATAACCATATCTAAACAATACAAATTTAAATGTATTCCTCGTAACTATTAAAGCGGTAATCGACACAGCTGGTGCATGATTAGAATATACGAGCTTCTTAGTATGCGAAGTCTATGCGTGGGCGCCTCTTGGTTCAGAACTTAGTTCTCAGTGACGTGACCTGAGATCGAAGCTGTGGCCTGCGGTATACCTCTAATATTTAATATATTAAAAATAATATTGTTTGTAATAATTAAAAACAATAAATATCATATATATGTGATATTTCATCGGCGATAAAGGTTTTTGTTGGGTTTCCGTAACGTGTTCTTTTTTTAAAGATCTTTATTGGCAAGACCGTCAAACTTATATCATTTTTTATCTAGAATTATTTTTTTGAAAATGAAACACATTTTTTCACTGCTTTGACTTAGCAGATTGATGAATTAATTATTTATAGATTAAAAAATACAAACCAATAAATGTTTCAAATATTATACTTATTAGTCCTAGAACTGAAACGATTATTTGTATAAGCTGAACAAACAAATTTCCCCAGTAAATAGTTGTATAAATCGACACAGAATTCCCGCTTCTAGCAGACTTTCTCTCATTAAATGGCACCCTTTAATGAAGGCTTTTAGAGTTAAGAGAAAGTTCTCTCAATTAAATAATGCCTCTCGGTTTACCTTTGAAACTCCAACCTGCCAGTTATACCTAAAGGAAAATACAATCGCGACAACGTATTTTCTTAGTATTATTTTTCTGAGGATTCTTAAGATGGAATAAACGGAAAAATCACCCTAACCACGATAGAGTGATCTTGAATTGAGATAAAAATATATTTTATTCTGTCCTGCCTTGACTCTCTTAACTGGTATTTAAATAAGTCCAACAGATCGAATGGAAAAACCTTTTTCACTATCCTATTCTCGCAACAATGTTCGCAGTAGAACAAGCGCTTTATAAGTACACCGATTTAGGTAAATACCTAAATCGATGTACCTTCTTATTAAAGAATAAATATTTTAACACATAATTCTATGGAAACACGCTATCTGTCTCACCAATTTTGAATTAATATGCTTATTAACCGACTCACACTATGCCCTTACATTTCGTAAATATAACTTTAATAAATATTATGTACTACTACTTAATACTGCTGAGGTTCAATTAATTATAAACTTTAATAAATGCGCCTTAGGTTTTTATGTTTGCTACATACATATTTTTCATTTTATATATAAATTTTTGAAGGCTATCCAGTCATTTCGACAACCCTAATGTTAACGTAGCCTCTAATTGATGCACGACTAAGATACTTAGACCGCTCTGCGTTGGTCACGACCCTTGACAACCAAGTGGAGGGAGACACAGTAAAGCAAATAGGTTCTATCCGTCAGTATACCGCTTTTCTATTAGATCTACCCATATAACTTACGTACGAGAAATTAATACTTGGAAAATGTCTGTAAGGATAAAGACAAAATATTTGAAGCTTATTCTGTATTGGAATAGCAGAGGTATTACCCTAATTTAAAAAATAGTTGCTCGGCTTTCATTGACAAGAATATCTATCAACCGGTACTTATCGTCAATATGGTAGCAATATCTTTATAATAATAATCTTGACAATTGACAGTTCCGGGTATATCTTGATAATAATATGTCATGGAGTAAAATGAGCTCATATTTTGCATTGGCTTGTAGAAATGTAAAATAAAAAATTCTAAATATAAAATCACACCGTTCTAGCGTTATTCTAACAACTAAAGTATTATTTATTAATAAATATTACTATTTATTAATAATAATAAAATGAGAATCTTATAATATTTGTATAATAATACAAGGAAAGTTTAAAACAATAAAAATATATATTGTTCGAATCAGTCTATTTATCTGCTTTATTTCGGTACATTGGAGCGAAGAATAAAGCTTTTTCGCCCCTGTCTTTGGGGACGTGTCATTTTATTTTCTGATTTCGTTATGGCATTTTATCTTTTATTATTCTATACCACTTTTTGGAATGAAACTGAAAATCAAGAAAAAGGAACAGGAATCTTCTCGAAATAAGGTTTTAAAACTTGGAAGAGATCGCTTGGTAGGGATAAACCGCTCGTTACATTCCTATTTAAGTGATATTTTGTTTCTCTTTGTAATGAAACATAGAGTTTATAAAAAAAACAATGATAGACAATTCATTAAATTTGGTTTAACGCAGATCGGCTATGGGAGCTTGCAATTTCGAAATAGATTTGTGATCATACGTAATTGTGGTTTGGAAATACACCATAGATGTATAACATAATATATTATAAGGAGATAATATTTGATTGTTCCTTCGCATTGAATAGTTTCCAAAACAATTGGAACAATTTTGGAAAAATAATATTAATTTTGTTTTGATTGATTTGAGTTAATAATTTGTTATGATTAACAAATCTGTCATCGCCCTGCTTTGGGAACAGCAAATGATAAATAAAAGAGGTTTTATGATAAAAGAGGTCTCGGAAAAAATATATATTTTCGTGTAACTCAAAAATGTATCAATATCGGTTAATCGTAAATAAGTTAACGGAATTATAAAATCATTTCACTATTTAATACGTTAACGCAATTATTTTAATACTGTTTGCGTGTTAAAGTATAAATATTTTAAATATTAATCAGAGCGCGATAACAGTACGTTTATAGGTAATATTGCATAATTGTGCTCGTACAGGGTTACCAAGACAACTTATGTACACTAAAATAATACCTAAAAGTACGTCGCTTTGGACAGTTTACTAATAATGATTGTTTGATAAATTGTACTTAAAATTGAATTTAAAATATTTAATAACTAGAAAACGTGCACTAACAAGGTGTTTCTTCCCACGCCAAACTGCCCCACGATAATATATTGCGATGTTAACTATATTTCTATAAAAATGAGTGATATTAGAACTTTATATTATAATTATTTATTTAAACGAAAAATTAAGAGAGACAGATAGGTATTTAAGTTAAAACGGATTTGACACGGTTTTATGGTTTTATAAATAAAGATACATAAACATGTGACGGCCCTGTTTGACACAATTTGATATTATGTTTATTCTGCATTGGTTCAGCACGTGTCCTTACTGAAATTATTGTTGTATTGAGTCACACGGGTGTGTAGAAACACACAGACCTTTAAGGAGATCCTATTAGTTTCTATAAACTATATTTTGTGCCTTTTGCAATGACTATTAATCTAAGATCATTACGATAACCTCCTTCAATTGAAATAAATAAAAATTGTATAAAGTAAAATGTTAACATTCGAAATTCAAACATGGGCAAACGTGATATTCACCACAGATGGCGATGGTTTCACTCTGAAACTCATTCAAATAAATGGGCAAAACATAAATTATATAAAACCTCTTTTATTAACTAAAATTGTAAACATCAAATGTCCAAATGTACATTGCTTATTACATCGGTCAGTGACCTGTAGGTGTTATCGATGTCTGTGAAATGCCCTAATTTGATGGTTATGCTTATAGTGCAACTGTGATTGCGCAAGGCTTTCGTGTTAATATAACAAAATCGTCCCGACTGTATATTTCAAAACGAATGAATTACTATATGTACCAGATATATGTAATTCGGTAATCTTGAGCTAAATCTTAAGTGATCTATACAGAAAAAAATATCGATTATTTTTTAATTGAGATCTATTTTCGTCTTTAAGCTTACCATTTACACATTTTTGGACATCAATCTATTCATCGAAGGATATTTTTACGGATAGTTGATAAATTATAACGTATTGTGTAAAATGTGGGATAAACCCAGGTGAAATGACGAGTGTAGTATATCGGCACATGTGTTCAAGCAATGTGCGTGGCTGATTGCCATAATTACTTCCTGATAGCTTATCATTGCCTTATTGCCTTGGTTAAGGCTGATATATTTGTTTATATTTGCTATTTAGTATGGATTATTGTTGTATTCAACAGAGACAACCAATTGTCAATGTTAATAGGAGTATCTATGATAGATTATGTTTATAATATTATATGAAAAATTTATCTCAACTAACTGTCTCACACTACGATCATTGCAAAACACTCGAACGCTGATATGAATAACATTTAATTTACGATTATATCCCTTAAAGCAGTTTTATTTTATCTGACGCGTAAACATACTGACTGTCTTAGTCAGTCTGTTTATGTTGGTATCCTGGAATCGGGAGTACAATACCCTTTCTATGAGACTGATTCACTATGAAGTCAAATCATTTGACATATGGCGATCGATCCACAGAGTATGCTTTACTACATGTGCTTGACACATGACATAGACAAATATCAAAGTCAAAGAAATTTATTGACACTTGGAGAAAAAGACAAGATTTCTCAGTTGATATGACATTCTTGTAAACAAGTTGACGATCATTACCATATATGTAGGAATTGCAAGTGTGTAACGGTCAGCTAACTGGTGATACGCTTATGGGGACCACAGTACCCTTATTGGAACGACCTTGCGTTTATTAGTCTTTGAACAAGATGAGGTTAACAAACTTTATACGTTAAAGTCAATAAGTTATTTGGAATTGGAATACAAGCGAGTTTTTCTGTTACAATTATTCATTTCATCACGGTCACTGCCTTGGGAATTTTACGCATGTGGCCACGCTGACCTAACTTAGGTACAACTTAAAGAATACTATAACGTTAATGCCTTTTAGTATCTCTGGTTATCTGTTGTTTGCGACAAACTGCTGGTCTCAAGACCGCCTGTTTGAATCGTTGCATTGGCATCTACAATGTACACACACAATATATGTGTGGTTTGTTGCAGTTATGTGTGTGTTTTATTTGTTTAATTAAATTTAACTAACATTACTAATACAATTTTATGAAAATTTATTATTTCACAAGCTTTTCAGTGAGTTCTAGGTTAACATCCATAGACTCAACCAAGATATTAAATACAGAATCAAACAATGATTTAGGTAAAGATTGATTTAGTAAAATATACTTTATGTAGTGAGAACAAGGTTCTTTTTAGTTTTGATGTTACAGTTTCTAGTGAGTTGGTAACTATTCGCAAATTATTGCTTGAAACTGGAATCGAACACCACGTCTGATGATTAAGAATGGAATGTTAGAGTGGGCGGTCTAGTATAAGCCGATGCTATATTTATGAGTTCACCGAGAAAGCTACGAATGTCTGGAAGGACCAAATCGAAACTTAAATATTGTATTTAATATATATTTATTGCACTTGCGTATATAGCACACGGTTTTTCTAAGCGTTACTAGTAGAGCTGTAGTAGAGATGGTAGTCTCCACCATTTGACATAGTAAAGGCAGAAATTCAAATTATGATCTCACTTTACAATAAATATATTGTATTTTTGTAATAATAACATTTCTATGTAGAAAACGTGAGTACGAAAAATTTGCGCATACTCCAAGCAAAGTGCTTTTATTCGAGCATATAATTACCAAAGCAAGCAAGTGATGCTGCGGGCTACTTCCATTGAAAAATAAATGAAAATAGTTTCTTTCAAACACAAAGGGGTGTAAATTAATTAATGGTTGTGTTTCTTTTGTTAAAGAAAGCTTTGTAATAATAGGTTGATTGCACGCTGCAACACGAGTGCAAAACTTATTTAAACATTGCGCACAATATACATAAGAAATAAAAGTTCGAGATCTTTTAATAATATGTCTTTCAGGCGCTTCAAACAGCTTAAAATTAAATTGCAAAAAGTGAACAAAACACGTAGTAAGGCGAGATCGATCAACAACGTGTTGATTTGTGAATATAAATTAGCGGTTATTTGAGTAATGTTTTATAAATATAATAGATATTTTAAATTTGTGTATAATAAATTTTCAATATTTGCTTAAGTCAGACATGGAACTACATTGAAGTTTAGATTTCTGGGGAACAGTAATCCCTTTTTATTGTTCTTCCCTTTATCAGTTTTTAAACTTTATGAATAGAAGATAAGGCATGTTTTTGTTTGCTAAACATTCATGCCATATGTGGGGAGTGACTCAGATCGTTTGTAGATTTTTATGGAGCGATGCGAGATTTTTTGCAGACATAAGTTTAATTTAAATAAATCGGTTTTGGTTCTTATCGTAGGGTTACAATCAATACTCCTTCATAGTTTCTAATGAAGTTATTGAATTTCAATCTGATATGAATGAATATAACGTATTAAGATAATATTATTTCATCTTTGCTGCTCCGGGAAAGCTCCTCACGAAATGTCAATGTTCGATGATACCAAACTCGGTTTGGGTGGTTGGATAGTTCCACCACAATTTTTTTTTATTACGTCTTCATCAAAGTATATATTTTTTAACCCAACCGGCAGTTTGAATAGAAAATGCAAATATTACACGAAACACTGACGGTGCACCATTGAGCGTGACAATTTAATATCACGAAATAAAATATTCAAATTGTAATCACGCCCAACGCTCATTCTTCGTTGACATTTCAAAAATGTCAAAATCGTCACGCACACATGAATTTAATCTGTGCACATTCAGTGTTGCAAGCAATTGTAAAAGTGTATTTCAACATGCTTATGATTTCATAAATCACTTTATTTAGTTACTAACTAAATAGTCTAATAATGCCAAAACATTGGATGTGTTATTATCTAAGAGCGTTCACAAGATTTCAAAATAATTATGGTTAGTTGTTACTACTGGTACACGTCAAAAAATATATTCGTTAATCATTGATTTTTAAGTATCCAAAGAGGTTTTGCTCAAATTATACATAAACGCTCAAGAATAAATTGAATTGTAAAACAAAACAATTGAGTTGACGGGGCTGCCCAAAAAGTAGTCAATAGACACTTGTTGTGGGAATGCCTCGCTCTTCCAAAATTGACACTGATATAAATGTATGTTAATGTACAAAATTTTAATTTATTAAGTTTAGGATATAATCTAACAAGCTTGTTTAAGCTATCCTATCTAAATAACACATTGCTTTGTTGTGATATATTTGACAAGAGTTAGCGAGAAGATACATTATAATATAAGATTAGTAGATACGTTCACGTTTTATTAATTTTGTTTATTAAGATAGACATTGAAATATTATTTTCCTATATCTGATAAGGTACTCGTTTAGTCATTTAGGCAAGGCGAAAATGCCACTATATACAATAAATAACCCTCGTATAATTTAAAATGGTTGGCTGATAGTCATTAGACTTTTAGAATGATACTTATACATAGTGACCATAAATATCATATGAGTTCTGAACCGAAACAATAACCGAATAACATAATTGTTTATTGATTATATATCATGTTAATTATATATAATACAATTTATATTTCAATCTCAAGTTTTATGATTTTTAATTCATAAAGACACCGTAACGATATAATAAAGTTATAAATTTAACGTTATGATTGTTTTCGCTTTCAGATCAAACCTTAAACCACAGAGCAAATCGATTGAAATGTAATTTATTGATAAAGTTGCGTACAATGTACAGTTATCGAACTCCATACCTTGGAGTTACACGCCATTATGATAATGTTATTTACTATATTACTGTACTACGACGATCTTATCTTGTACGAGCAGGTACTATCAGTTTTCAAAGGGTTCAAGTTATTAAATCGTTACTAAAAAATACTTAAGTTTTTGCATTTACGATACTTCATTAGCTATGTAGTAGTAGTAGTATGTTTTGCACGTTAAACGCTCGAGTTTAAATATATATATTTAATTTGACTAGAAGAGGTACAAAAAATTAGATTTAAAAAATGTGGCATCATTTGTCATGATGGCTATGTCCTGGACTCATCATGTTAAACTTAATGTAATTTGGTGAAGTTATCTATGTTTTTCAATGTGTATTCTGCTTATAATATGAACTGTTTAAATTTGGTACGAGTATTTAATTTGATAGGCTATAGGAATTTATGGTACAGATAAAATATAATATATCAAACCTTTAATACTTGTTCCTTGTTTTATATATAAACGTTAAGTTACATGAGTTAAGTTTTTTTAAAGTAGATTATGGTCAGAATATGTCGCTATACTTAACCAAATTCCTTTTGATGCCGACTCTTACCTGTAACAAAAATTAATATTTTTAATAAACAAATAAGACAAAACGTCACCTTTGATTATATAGAAACCAACGTCATCAATATGGCAGGTACGTATATAAGTCGATTTTACATAACACTATATCTGCGGGGAAGTGGGAACCGTTATTCAATTTAAATAAGTTCGTTAAAAGTGACCCGTTATTATGACGATTATTATTTTATTTATAGTGCACTATCTTATAGTAATACAAATATTTATGATCAAAAAAATATACTCCATAAAGGCATAATCGTGGCTTCATTCATTGACTTTCATTTTCGAAGACGATTCCGGTGAAATAATGGTTTTGGATGGTGCATAGGGTCGGACAGGCGCACAAATGTGTACCTCACTTATGGGTAAGGGTCAAATTCGGTCGCTAAGTTCTATCAATATCTAAGGATACTCAAAATTTTGAATAGACTGGCACCATAAAAGTAAAAAAAAAACATTATTTCCCAACTGTATAGAGTACTACTGTAGCAAACCGAATAAATTAAAATCGGCTTAACATTCCTAACTGTCGTCATAATTCGTCACCTGTCAGATAATTAATAAAAAACGGGTTGGAACAACAAAGACTGAGGTCGATGAATATTATTATGTTGCGAATTTGTCGGATTAGAAGGACTACTTTTACATATATCGAAATAAAATCTATTCCAATGTTAAAATTGTTTTAAAATGTTTATTGCTATGTTCGCGAACTTAATGTTGAGCATGGTATAATTGCTGAAATGAGTATACAAATGGCGCCAGCGGCAGGACGATGAAATGCTAAATAATGCGTGTCACGTCTTGTGGTGAGTCAAGTGTCAGAACACATCATTTGTCAGTTGTCACCGAACATTCTTATTTCTTTAACCATGTTCTCATTCACTATTATACGAGTTCTTGACTTTTCAAAATTCTTCAACTACTGCGGAAAATTCTACCCCTATAAAAAAATAAATATGTCTAAAATGTATTCCTATTTTTGATATAAATTAGAGTATATTTATGTATTCTATTTTTCCTATATATTTTGTTGCATAATATACGAGTAGAAGCCTAAATTCAAACTGTTTAATAATAATGCATATGATGATAATATTATAAAAAGTGTATATACAAAAGAATATTACAAAATTACCGAATCATTTTCAAGATTAGTACTTGAGCTAAAAACAGTAGATTTTATTCATAAAATCTTTATTTTATATTTGATATTTTAAAAATATCAAATTCTATACAAGTTTATTCGTTCTACTTTCAGCAGGATCTAAAAAGATTTTCTTTCATGTTGAATACAAGTAGGTAATGGAAATCTTGTACGTGAGAACAAAACTAAAAAAGTTCTTACAAAACGTATAAGGATCTCAAGGGCACTGTTGCCCCATTATAGAGGCCCCACGCGAAAAAACGAACAATTCAAGATATAGCGGCTCCTTGTGGAACTTCTGGTAATTAAAAATCTAGAATAAAACTGTATTAATACAAATGTATTAAAACCATATTAATGCAATCAAAGTATTAGCATAACGATATTTTTGCATGAATTAGTAAGTAGACAAATTATATATATATGATCATAAATATACTTTGTATGTATGATCAAAGAACTTATACGCGGCATTCGAATAAAAATCTTTATAGCTCTGCTTAAGCAAACTATGTAGAGGGCCCCACAAGCCAAGAATAAGTATGTGCCTGTACTGAAACATGAAAGCATGTAGCACCTTGTTGCACTCACCGCAACGCGCGCTGCAACGATTCAGAAAATTGCTTCAAATTGCTTTCACAGGACTACGTCAGCTGCGGTCTGAGTGACAAGCTCAGTTCGTTCCAGAATGCTCGAGGTTAAAGCATTTAAATAAAGTACTTTTGTACCAACAAACAAAACTGAAAATAATAGGCTCTCGAAATCATTTGTAAGAAAAGTGTATTCTAATATTAATTAAGTATTTGTTTATAAGCTGACATTCATTTTTTTTTAAAACGAAGCTTTTCGATAGCTTTAATTTTCTTTCAATCTCAATTCACTGTCTCTGAATTTTTAAACAGCCTTCTTTAGTTGTATATATTTCTTATAGGTTTCACAGGTATGACGCACATCTGGTATTCACTTATACCAAGGAAATTTTTACTCCGTTCGTAATTTGCGCAAGGCTTTCTTTCACACAAAACAAATAAAATAAAACGCAATTACAACTCAAACATCGCACAGTAAGCCTGTGGAGCATTAAAATAGTGCAATAAAGAACACATTTTTATGAGATAACGAGGAATGTTTGAAGCAAAAGATACAAAAATTTTGCCTTGCAATTATATTTCAGTGACTTTGTCATAACAAATTCGTTTTCACAATTTAAATATTTTTATAGATGGGTCACAAGATCTGGAGATTAATTTATAGTTATAGTTTACAGTTTGTGCGATCTAAATCAATATTTATAATATTTACAGTAGAAATAGCAGTGACTTTAAGTTAACTACAATATGCCTTTACAAGATTGAACTCTATGTTAAGTTCCTTATCTATCACTAATCAAATATATACTTAACATAATAATATTGTTAGTTGCTATTATAACGTATTTGGCATTTTTATTGATAAATAAACAGTAATTTAAAATTAGACTAATCATAAAACAAGTAATGATTATTTGTCAATTAAGTCTAAATTATTATACGAAAAAATACGAAACCTGTTAGTATGAGGAGCACGATCAAGTTTTGAACTTATTTCGCGATAAAAAAGGCAAAACCCGACCACTTCATTATCCTGCATTGGGAAGTGGTTTGTGAATAAATTAACTGTTGTTTTAGTTTTTTTTGCTGATCGGTTCTCAGTTCTCACTCCGAGATAATTAGTTCAAATTGCGCGAAAACCAGAGCGAAAAAATTGGTGATTTAAAAACACAAATGCTCCTTAAGGGAACATTATTATTTAATCAAGAAAACTGGCTAAAAATGTCGGTAGCCGATAGTCGATCTTTGTGATGTTACAACTACATATATTGTTGTTTTTAAGAAACTCAATGAAGAATGAGAACTATAAAGGTTCTCTTCAAAAACAAAAATGTATTGGGATGGCCCATACCATAAATATATTAATAACCATTTCTTTCTTGTGTAAAAAGAAGTAATCTTATTCACTGTACTACATCGACTCGCTTCGTATATCTGCATCGTGTTTAATTTCAGGTTACGGAAATAAAATAAATGAACTGTTAAGCTAAATTAGGTTAATAGAAATAAAAATAGCTTACTTTCTGTGTAGTTTTACACAACATTACTTCGTATGAAAGTTGCGAGTTTAAAATAGTTTATTTACAATACTTTACTATTTTAATATAGTCTGTCTGAAGGAACATTAAATAAGATGTTGTGATGTCATTGGGGATTGTATAGCTTTTTTATCTATAATTTAGTTAAAAAATTCATGTGCAATTCAAATCAAATATTCAATTCTGTAGCATTTCGCGGCAATTATTAACGTCTCAATCCGTCGTTATATAACACCAAAATAAACGTATAAATATATAATAATAAATAAACACTTATTGTAAGATACATCTATATAGTAATATTTATTTTTAATACAATATACAGGAAATAATTACAGCAGAATTATCCTATCGCACAAAAACCAGAAACAACTTTTAAAGTTCTTGTCACTCACGTTTCTATTACGAACGCGATGTTCAAAACGCCAACATTCTTTGAGTACCGATTTTAATTTTGATATAATTTATTATTTAAATTAAATATAATTTAATGAGGCTTTGGCACATCGATGCCACAATACAGATTTTTGTGTTTTATTTACTGGAAGCAATGTGTGCCGATATATGAGAGCATTCATGTCTCAACCACAACGCTGTGGGAACCATTTATGTAATTCGACACGAACCACGAACAAAAACCATTTTTAAAGATAATGCTTTTGATTTTCACGCCTTTACAATCACGTTTAGTTGTTTATAAAATATATTGTGTTTTAATATATAATGGTTGATAGCTAAATTAGTGAACCATAACAATAATAAAAATTTATAATTTATTTCAAATGTACATTTGGTAGTAATAAAATAATTCCTAAATTATATAGCAGATAACTAGATCTCTTCTATTTATATAGGATATATTAAATTCTACATACAAAATATGAATTTATATGCTCGGTCTCTATATTAACGCGAGTGAAGCCGCAGGGATTACTTAGTTTAAGTAATAAAAGTAAATATGATTTATTAGCAAATAGATACTAAATTATAAGAGGCCCACGTTCCGCTTTTTGCCAGACCCTGTTCAAAGTCAATTACAACGCTTTTATCTCAAATTTAATTAATAGTTATTTATGCTAAAATTATTAACTATTAGAATTGAAAAAATCGAACTATCACAAGCGAAATATGAGAAGTGTTATGAAAATGGCTTTATCGTGCACAACAGCGTGCAAATATTAATGCGGCTGAAGCCGTAGAGAATAGATAGTTCAATATATGAGTCTATTATAAAATAAAAAGGCAGGCAAACATAGATTAACACTTTCCAATTGTCGACCCATTTCTGCATTTAACAAACCGATGTGACAAAATAATTTAAGATGTCTGCATACTCAGACGATGTTTCTTAGTTTTGTTTACTTTACACATTCTTGGATTACTGCAAAATCCTTATTTAGAATCTGCCTCTTGTCAGTAGCTCTTACATATGTTTTCAATCACTATTATTCCATATTAAAATAGATGATACACAGTTATATGATTTGTTGATAAAGTTGTAGATATAGGCGACTGCTAAGATAGAAAAAATAGAACTGCTTTAGCCAGATGTTGAGAGTACAAAATCTGATTAGCTTTTTTATTTACATTTCTGATATCCTGTTAAGTTGAATTTTGCGCTGAATCTATTTTGTTTACGTAATAATTGCACGGAATAAGAGATGTAATTATATTATTTACGGATTATTAACTTTTCAAAACCCGCTCTTTAATGTATGTTTTTTGAATCGAAACTCACAATTCACATTATGATTATGATATCGGAAAGAACAAGCTGTTCTACTTAGTTTAGGTGATTTTAATACATCATTCCGTGAGATATTTGCTGCGGAATCAAGTTTAAATTTTCATTGTTTTCACAATTAATTTAAAGCTACAATATTGCGTGTAATATTGCCTTTGGTGCTACATATAAATTATTGTATATGTCAGAGCAGAGGCGACATGAGGACTACTTATTGAAAATATTAAAGATCAAACTAAATACGTTTAAACCAGTACTGTTTATGATTTATAGCATCAAGCAATCATTAATTAGATTCCATAAACATTGTTGTGTCTAACGAAAAGCTTAAAAATTAAAAACAATGTCGAAGCAGAGACTATATTTCTATCACTTAACAAAGCAGTTATCAGTCGAAATACATTGCAACTACTCGTTTGTAGTATTGAGATACCTATAAATTAACTAATATTGAATAGTCGATTGTAATAGTGATACCATAATCAATGTTATTATTTAAACCAATCAATGTTTAAACAAAAGCTTAGAAACTTAAAAAGAATTTAATAAAAGTAATATTTAGACAAAAAGTTGGCAAAGCGGTGCTAGTTACCTACCTACCTACTTTTCACGAGGGTTGTTTACAGTCAGGTAATTTCAGAAGTTTATTATTGATAAATTCGGCAGCTGGGTGGCTGTTTGTTCATATTTTAGTTGCTATAAATACAGGCACCATCTGGCACGGACCTCGGATTGAGGAGCGGAACAAGGCCTTTGCTTAAATAACTGAAAAGTTTAAAGTAATTGGCTGTAGCTGAACCGACAATAATGAGGTCACTCGTCTCCCTTTTTTAAAAAAAAAGTCTTCATGAACATTTTCCTTCATCATTCTAGACACTTACTTCATCATATATATGTGTATAGCAGATAAATAGCTAGTTAGTAGAACTTATACATTATTTACAAGGAATTTATAGTAGATTTAGATTTTCTAAGAAATGTTGATCGGTAGGTGACGCTGTAAAAGAAAGAAACCACACCGTTTTGAAGTTCACCATTTTGGACATACAAGTACAATAGTCAATACAAAAATGATCAAGCACTTTCGAGAGGTAACAAAGAAATCTCATCTTGCCTACCGTTTCTTCCTCCTCTAATGCCTTGATCAGCTCATAGTAGAGCATCTCAGCCTCCGCCGATATCTGAATCTTCTGGCCATCGTAACTCTTCCGACTGATATCACAGGACAAGTCTGTTTGGAGGTGCATGGTCAACACTTACACTTTACACTTGTCCATTGTTTTACACTTTACATAATATTGAGGTACTGGAAATAATGAGATTGTGAAGACATGTTTGATAGGTTTTTTAATGGCTTTGTATTTATAATGTAAAAATATTAAATTTAATATTTGAGATATAATATGTTAAGATAGAATCGATTAAGATAATGGATTTGTAAATTGCTAAAGATTATGTTTACATTATTTGTGCCTTCTTTAATTTTACTTAAATAAAACCGAGTCATGCAGCACGTAATTGATATGCAATGTAATATAGGTTAACATTATCATCACACGTAAATAAATGTCAACAGCTCATATGAATAAAAATTGAAAATTTATATGTTTACACAACAATTCTTAATCATTAGTGTCGCCACGGTTGTGAAATTCTTGCGTAGTTTTTTCAATAATTAAATTACCGTATAAGGGTTGGTGATATTTCAACTTGATATATAGTATTGTTCTCTTGATATTTTGTTAAATTAAATTATTACCAAATTATAGCGACATTTATATTACGCAATCACTGTGGAAATGCATAACAGGTTTTGACTGACGTAAGTAATAAGTTGATCTAGTTGTCAAAACTACACGTAGAGGCACATGTATAGGGGAATTTTGATTAATATTAGAAATCGCTTCAACATTAACCCTTGTTAGGATACTACATTGTTCATAATTAACGCTAAAAATAACTGTAAAGTGTTAAGGCGTTAGAACTGTCAAGCTATTTTCGCGTTGGCCGCAAACATTGAAATTGCACCATTTCCGCTACGTGAGTTATTTCTTACTTACTAAATAAGCCCTGAATAAACTGTGGTTTGGATTACATCATCCAGTTTCTAATTTCCAAGGAGAAATATGCTAAAAATATATATATAAAGTATATTTTTATTCGAAAAATATACTAAAACTTATTTTCACACATTCTGTGCTTAAGCATACGAGTCCTTACTACGTAGCCTTTTGCAAAAAATACATAATAATAAGTATCTGGTACTGGTAAATGATTAGTATTTCAGATTATAAAATTAATATTTTATATATTTACAACATTATATATTTTCCATAAGCATATAGAAAAAGATTTTGCTGCATAATAAGATTATTAACGAATATATATAAAAAAAAAACAATTTCCAAATCTTCCCATGAGGAAATAAATTAAGTCAAATCTTGTATGTGGAATAATCGTTGCATTTAAACCTAGGAGCTAGGACATTCTGCAAATAGCCTAAAGGATTGCTTCATTAGCGGGACGGCGCAAATCTGATTTATGTGTGTGCCCGCTACAACAGATAAATTAAGCTCTTTGAATATTTATATCCGCATTTTTAAGGGTTATTCAACCCCGTATCGCTATAATTTCTGTTAAAAAGACTCAATAGAAGGCTTAAAATGAAACCTCTGACATTTTGAAAATGGAATATGTTTATTGACATAAAACATTAGTATATATTAGATATAGTTCTTAATATGTTGTATTAAAGTACCGTGCTAATTAAGCACCAAACCGTTTGCATTCTCTAAAACGTTCATTCATTCTTGATATAATATTCAAATTCATAATGAAATATTAAAACAAAAGCGGCAAGTGCTTATAAATGCAAAACACATTCAAAAGTCCAAAACTGGCGCGTTAAGCGAATCCAGCGCTCGAGTTAACCACTGCAGCTGCGGCCAAGTTTCAGCGCTTGAAGTGCAAACAAACCAAATGTCACTTCATTTGTTTCAGACTATTCGCGCTCCGAGCCAATTTGTCGGTATTGTTTTGAGTTATTAGTGACAAAATATCGCACTGTTGCGGTTTGTTCATTTGTTTTTAGAGGTTTGTTTACATGCATGCTATATTTTCGGTTTGCTGCGTTTAAATTTATTGTTATTTTAAACGTTGACTGCAAAATTACTGAATATCGAATCTTAATGTTATTCAATATATGACTAAAAAAATATTTATTAGTGAAACACATAATTGTGATCGATAGATCTTCACAAATTCACAATTAAAATAATGGGCCTTTGCTCACTCTCTCACTGTCCATTATTTAAATAAGTATGTCTATTACATTTGAAAATTCATCACTGAATTTGTTTGGCAACCAGATATCATAATATTGCATATAAATATATATTGCAAGTCTCAACCTAAATTTACTATGTATACGGTATTTGGCATATTTATGTAAAATTTATGTAATTCATCCATTGATAACATGGGATGCTGCCTGCAATTCCTTAACTTTGCTGGACAAGATACTTCGACTAACGTAAATAAGGTCTGAATTCAAAACAGTCATTTTCTTGTTGTATATATGAAATGCACATATTCAATGCATTTATCACTATCTATTGTACTAATAGAGTTTACAATAACCAAGAATGATTCATACACTATCATTCACCTTAACGAAACTCATGGAAACTTGCTAATTAGGACAGATCTAAATTCCACACAGTCGGACTTCATATTTGATTTATATGCAGCTAATAACAATGTAAATTTATGCGTCTGCATCTCTAAGGTAGATTTTGACCGCGGCGTTGCCCTAAACTAGCCATTCAATAGATTTTGCATGCTTTTGGTGTCAACAGAATTGAGCAGTTAGCAAGCTTGTTATAATAACTATTTAAGTTTTGAAGGAATTATAATTAACTTAACTGCACGTGACTCAATTGATCCGCGACAAAATTGGCATTGTTTTGAATCAAAACACCACCTGTTCTATAGAGGTTCTATAATGGTTACTTAATTGAAAAATTGAACATAAGCATGAAAGACATTATATTTTATGGACTTTTGGTTTATGGACTGCGTTTCAAATATTTACTATCAATGAAAACTATAGTGTAGTAAGCATTCATAAAATAAGTCATAAGTCCAACTCTAGATGCATTTTTCGTAAAATATTACGTTTAACCCTGAAGTTGTACTCGTGATTGTCAACTTCATATTTTGCTTTACGAGCGCTACCTGTTCAATTTTCACACAAGGCAAGAATGATAATTTTGCATTTGTGTTTAAAACTAATCTTCATATTTATTGAGTATGGCAAAGCGTGAGGGCTCTTTCCTAATTTCCACAGATTATTCGCGCCTAACCAACAGCTTACTGCCTCTGGTTATCCATTACATTAAGGTCAATGTTCGCAATAAAAGGCATTAGCTATCACTATTCACCGCAGAGGGTGGCCCTAGTTTAGGATACAGCTCATCGTTTAATCTGTAAAAGTATATACATCTGTTCTTATTTGATATTATTGCCTAAGTGATACGGTGTTTTTTCGGTTTCTGACAGCTTCGATGTCCATCCAATTTTTACAGTAATTTTATGATTTGTCTAAATCATATGGGATATTCTTCGTTTTACGTACAATTCGTTCGTTTTCGAATACGATAGCTACTTCAAACTTATGTTACGTTTACGCTAAGCACTAACGCATTGATAATTGTAGTACATGGAAATATTACTATTTATATAAATCACAATACAAAATATAAAGTTACTAGAGCAGAATATGTAAAATAAAAAGAGAGAACTAAGAAACAATGTTACTGAATTTTAATATTTCTTCTTTATGTTTTATTGGTAAAATACTGTTTTATTAACAGGTGAATAAATAAGAAATCAAACAATTTGTTTTCTCTTAGTAAGTAGCTCCTGAACTATAGTTATTCTGAGATCGGCACGCCGCCGCAGAAAGCATTTCACTATTTATTTGTATGCGAATCTCTGTCTATAAATTCTGTTTTATAGCTCCAATCTCTTATTGTGTGTATTTAAAACTAAAATAATTTACGTTTTGAACTGTAAACTAAGTTTTTGTTTTTTAATTAATTTCTGTATTGAACAAAATATCAACTCGGGAAAATCAAGAAATTCATTTCTGAAATTTTTCTAATTTAGCACCAAATTATCATTAATGATCCAATATTGAAATTATTTTTATAATCTTTTAGTAATTATGTATTACATATTTCCGTCTTCGAGGAAGATATTTTGTGTTGGTTTTTATTACTGCGCATTAATATATTCTTTTAACTTGCAAGCAAAATTTTAAATTTCTTTATTAAGTTCACTTTTATATATTATATTACCAGCAAAGATAATACGCCCGTATATACAGAATTTATTCACTGGCGCATCGAGTTACAAGAATTCACTTTTTAAAATTCCTGACATGTCAATTTCTGGCGATTGCTACAAATGAAAGTTACCCAGTTAAGCCTAAGGCATCACAACAATACTCCATGATCGTATTTATGTACAATTATAATAATAAATTCATAATATTTGTAAAAAAACGAATCGTTAATTGCTTATCGCCAATCGTATTCTGCAAGGCTTTAATCTATGCTAGATTATATAGCCTTCTGCGCTGATGAAGCGATGGGAAACTGTGATACAAGTATTAATAACTTACAGAACAGTAATTAAAACAAATTAAAATTAAGTAGCAACCACACAGCAGTTGTCATTTTAAGGAAGATCCATGTGATATTAACAACTTAATTAATGCTTTACGACTGCATCGTTATGCAAATTAAAGCAAAATATATAACACGATCGGGATTGAGTTCATTCGTTCATTGTAATGGTAAAAGCAACACATCGAAAGATATGTTCAGTAAAAATACTGGAATGGCCTGGAATTTGCCAATAAACTTTTAAGAGAATGCGTATAAAACCCTTTTGGCCGGAATCACACTACAAGGCCGGTCACGGTTCGTTCGTGGTGCGATTTTGGTCTGGTTTTATTCAATAAAAATAATGTTTGTATTCATATTATCTGTAGTCAAGTTTTATGCAAATTTAAGTCAAATGACGAAAGAACGCACTGTATCGGACCAAGAACGAACTGTATAGTGTATAATAGTGATGATAACGGGGGATTTATAAATCTCTCAGTTTTGAGTCTAATTTAGAGACTTAGTACTAAACGTAACTCATGTATGATAAAAACCTATTGGCGAAAATACGTGGCGTTAAGACTATGAATTTTTCTTTAAATTTCAACTTGTCCGTTTCGTCAATATGTTTTCCTTCACCGTAAGAGATTGCATGTAACTAAGAGAAAAACTGTGTTAAGTTGAAGTGCTTCTTGTAGTTCAGATATTAAGCGGTTGGTTTATTGATATCGTTAGGGCCGAATTATGTGGGTTTTATGATGTTAAGGATCGGCTGTATAATTATAGTTTCGGTTTGGAATACCCTTTTACTAATTAAGAAAAGGATCGTAAATGTGAAACTATGTACACTTCTGCGTGGACAGGTTGCGAAAATCACACAGGCCGAATTGAGGAAATTCACAGGGAAATTAGACAAAAAGCCATAATAAATGCTATTCATATGTAAATGGTAATAAAATCTTATTAACAACATTAATTTGGTATGCGAACCCTCAACACTTCAAAAGCCCGGTCCCAACAAATGACACATGACAGATAGAACGTGGATGAGCTGTCATTTTTCCCGCGCGAATGCCCAGTGCTGCCACCCGCCGCATACAAATAGGGTCAATCTTTATTCAGAGCAGGCTCTAATGTTACTCGATTTATTTTCACCGGTTTTCCAAGTGAATTTCACTTTCTTCTCGTTTATTTCTTAACAATCTGTTTTCTTGAATGGAAACGAAAATAATGAGTGAAACGTAGTTGGAATGGTTTATTTATTGTCTAACTCTATTGTGAAATGATTTCGGAAAATGTCGCATAGCATGCTCTGTCGGGGAAAAACATGCGTGGAGTGGTTGTGGGGTTTTTTCGCGGAGTATTGCTTGTAGATTGGTCTATTAAGGTTTTTATTTCGGAATGGACGATTTTTATTGCAAAGTGTTTTAATGCGTCATATATATTTTTTTTGAAAAAAAAATCTCACCATACAGTGGTGTTTTTAATGAAAACGCCGCATATAAAAGTTGTAAGAATTATTGAAACAAGTTTGCACAAGACATGTTCATTACTTAGCCTTAATATTAAGCATAGTATCTGAACAGGCCTGTAACAGTGCCCACGCGCAGATTATGTAACTGCCACAGAGCCAGGGAAAGTCTCTGGTGGCTTTCAACCTGCCTAGCTTTTAGCCTACAGCATATAAATTTAATTGGGCAACCTAAGTTGTGAGATATGGTAATTTTACGACCGCAGAACATTGCCCTTATGAGAAGACACATTATCTTTGAGAACTGTTTTTTGTTTAAAATAAATATAATAAAAGCTACGAAAGTTTAATATAATATAATAAATTAACAGATTAATTATAAATAAAATTAAGATTGAATGACTAATTAGGATTTAACTCACGTAACTATTTTATAGCCTTTAAGGAAATGTTGTATGTTTACATACGAAGGGATTTCCTCTTAAACATTCACACTGCCTTCATCAATTGAAACCTTATATAAAAAGAGGTTTTAAATAAATCTTTAGGAGATAAAGTTGGGATATGTGTTAACTCCGGAAGTTGTTACTCACTGAGTCAGAGAGCTATTGTACTGAGTTCAACGCTATCTGACGTGTGTTTTGTATGGGCTGTTAAATTTATTATTTAAGAGTGCTTTATTTTATTCATAAAATACATATTAAGTTATGTTGAAACTTTAAACGTTTTTACGGACAAGCGCAATAAGTTTAGAACATTCAGTTTTGTAAAACAAAAGGCACGGCATAAAGTTTGTATTATACATGAAGGGAGAATAGGATATCCATATCTAACCATGAACTTAAAACCACATCAAACATGTCCACTGCAAGTGCAGATTTGTAACGTGAAACCGCGATTTAGAAATCGCAAACGGGGCCTTTGTACACATTAACACAGATCACATCACTATATACGACATTTTTGTTTTTAGAATATACCCAGAGTTCGATTTTTAAACGTCGCGGTATTTTATTCTAAATTCAAATTTGCGTGTAACGCGCGCGCGTGCGCTCTTCGCCGGTCGGCCATTACACTGGCCGTAAAATGCAAAAGCTAGCGCTGCGCCGGCGCAGTATTTACATAATTATTATTGTACTTGGTCCTGTCGTCCTGCGGTACGTTAGTGTTGCGCCGTTGTCGATAATTTCATGGTCTGATATTCATATGGCATGAATGCGCAGCAATAATATAAAAATATATATAAAAAAAGATATTTAATCATTTTAGAAAACTATGTAAAAAAAGAGTTTACTTGAAAAAAGAGTTTATAGATAATGAAATATTGGTTTCGAATAGATAAATATTGCAAACGGCAAATTTAATTCAGTTATTGTATAAATAATCTATTACGAATAAAATATAAAATCAAACTATCTACTAACATAAAAGTATCAGCAGTCGAAAACAAGTTTCATCACTTTTTGATACCCGTTAAAGACGCAGTGATTCTGCGAGTGTGACAAATAAACCAAACGTGATGTTTTTAAATTGACTCTTTTAAGGATAATGCTTTTCCGAAATCAAATGTCCCATACAGTTTCGTACTCACAACTCTAATATTACTTAGGCATGGTAACCATATAGGCCTAGAATACATAGATGTAGCCTTTTGACGCTATGACAAAATACGCGCGTTGCACTAATAAATCTCAATGTACGTATCAGAAATTTCTCTATTAAAAACATCCTTCAATCAGCAGCGATTCTTCACTGTGTCATAAAATTACAAGTGCCATTGTGGAAACTACAATACAATAAAGAGGGTTATAAAACTTCGCGATGGGGGGCCATTATTCTTAATGGGGGAGCGGTTTAATAATCGGGACGATACGACGACGACGAACAAAAAACCCTAACAAGGAACGTAATATGAATTATAAGACTGATTATCTGATGATATGAATACAAACACCTATTCGGTATGTATACTGGAGGAAGATACGTGAAGACAAACGGTGTAGATAACAAATTTTCCCAATACGCTGGGAAAAACAGTACATTATTAAGCTATTCCAGGTAATTTAATACCCATGCACTTAATTATGACTTAAATATCACATTATGTGAACCTCTTATTTCATTGAAAAAAATTTTGCGGTTCAAAAATCTTCAAGTATTTCATTCTAAATCTGTGTGGTTTAGCCGTAAAAATGTTACAATTAGACTTTCGCGATTATACTTAGTGTGGGTTGTTTCAAAACGATTTCGGTCTTTTGCCTTTGAACTTAACTACGTAGTCACGAAATACCAGTAGACCAATATTGAAGCAATATTCCGCGAAAAACCCACAAACACTCGACGCGCGTTCGCTCCGACACCGGAGCATCATCAGGATGTTCCCTCTACGAACAGCGTTCGATGAATCTCGGAATATTGCTTCAATATTGGTCTACTGGTATTTTGTACTATGGACTTCCGCAAGGTAACGCCTGATTCTATTAGGTACGTAGTCACGGCCAGACTACCGAAATAACGACATCAATAATAGTCATAATTCGCTTTCTAATCCGTGATAAAATATTTTACTTAAATGTATCAAATTCGCGTTAATAAAGGACAATAGATGACTAGAAAAAAACAATAGAAGATGATACTTGTATTTTTTTATTCTAAACAGTTGTTTCTTTCTCCACGCAAGATGGTAGTTTTAATAATTCTATTTTGGAAGTTAATAATTTTACATTACATCTTTTATTTAGTCTTATCAGGATAGTCCGTTTTATTATAAAAAACTATGACTGATGAGATTACATTAATATTTTTGACAACCTTCGAACTACAAACTTTTTAAGGAATTCAAACATTTTAACTCTAAAGTTGTTTTCTGTAATTACTGTGTTCTGCAGTTTTATTAACTTAAAACTCAGAGTGGTGAATTTTAAGACCTACTTGAGACGTTAGAAAATCTTAAAAGTTAAAACACTTTCATGGAATTAATGTAGAAGTTGACCTGGACCGAACTGTTTTAAAATCTTTTTACTCCCAAATAGGGTTTCCTTTGAATATAATTGACGGTTTAGTGAATTTATTTAGTAACTATAAAAAAGGGCCTACTACCCTATCTTTGAAAGACATATGTTTTAAACAGGAAAAATCCTTCATAAAGTTCTGAATTAGTTCAGTATTCCTTTTTTTACTACCTTACACACTTTTAACTATTGCTTACATATGTATGGTTAAAAGTATGTTCCATAAGATTTGTATAAAAACTGTTAAAAGAATGTATCTCTTACCTAGTATGTCAGGAAATATAACTCGTTCTTTCGGCATTTTCGAATTACGCCTAAGCCTTTCTGAGTGAGACGGGAAAAATTAAATAAAGTCCTTCATAATGAACCAGCTAGTTCGCTATTTAATTATGGATTTATGAGCATCGTGGAAAATTCAAAGTCAGCTTATGGTTGTTCACGATCATGAGAGGACGATTTAGAGTGTATATCTCAAGTTGATTAATATGTTATGAATTTATTTATGATTTATGTACAAAACGTTTCTTGAATTTATAAATTTAATTAATGTATTCCAAATTGTTTAATACTTATTACCTTTTTTAGTTTTACTTTCGAAATTTACATGAATATTAAAAACATTCATTTATTATAGATACATAGAAGGCCTTCGTCATCTATAACTTATTTTTTCATAATAATATAAAATAATTTTCTTCCGTTTTTTAATTAAGAAATCAAATAGCAAATATGGCCGCTCAACGCTTCGCTCATGAACGTGTAAATGGTTCTGTGTACGAGCCCTCTCAGCGCAGTTTCTGGTTAATTAAGACAGTGTTTCAAGTGGCACTTACAGCGAGCTAAATAAATAATGGACCTACTCCGACACCGTATTTGGACATACTTAATGTTATATTTCATCATAATTCGGTTATGGTCTCTGGAGGCTTTGTTTCCGGAACCAACATCGTGAAAGGAAATCATTATCTGGATTGTTGAATATTCATATTTTGATACAATTTATATTAGTTTTGGCTAATACTCGTATAAATAAATTTTCCTGTTACGGAAAAATTGTTATAAATGATACGAGTATCATACAATAAATACAATTTGCAAAACCCTAATAGACCAATCTACAAGCAATACTCCGCGATAAACCCACAACCACTCGACGCACGTTTCGCCCCGACACCGGAGCATCCTCAGGATGTTGCCTCTACGAACAGCGTCCGATGAAATGAGATGATGTGGTTGTGGGTTTTTTTGCGGAGTATTGCTTGTACATTGGTCTAATAGGGTTTTGTACTAAGGATTTCCGCAAAGTAACGCCTGATTCTATTAATCAAATACAATTTGGTTTAATTAGTACATATTTGCGTAGTGATTGTGCGGCTTTAATTAGATTTTTATACAACACACTATAATTGTTGCTGTTCTATTGTATAGTTATATTTTCAATTATACATTATCATTTATTAAGCCTCACTTACTCACATTTATATACACTTTGAGCCAAGTACAAATCGCCTTAGAGCAAATCGTTTGGTACATTTCAATGCTCGGTTGATAGTTAAATTATAAGATGTACATTGTAATTTGAGCGTGTATGGTATTGTATTACAGCGGCAGTATTAGAGACAATTTATTAAGCCATAAAGTCACCGGAAAGGCACGCTCCATCGGATAGCTTTAATTGACATACTTGCGTAAACCGGATGCACGAGCTTTTGTTTTGCATTAAGCTATAAATCAGGTATGTAAGTTCATAAGATATAATTCACTTTTAAGTGTGTTTTGTGATAAAATAGTATGGGCTGTAGCGCGTTTGTACATACAAAATGGACCGTTTCTAATAGTAATTCGTCCGCTTCTAGTAGTAATTCGAACAAAGTGATTAGTACGACTTAGGGACCTTCAAGAAAAGAGCGTATAAGCCTCTTAGAGGCCGGCAACGCTCTGGTGAGGCCTCTGGCATCGCGAGTGTCCATGGGCGGCGGTATCACTTAACATCAGGTGAGCCTCCTTCTCGTTTGCCCCCTGTTTTATAAAAAATAACGTATTTCTCATTAAACAATAATTATAATATGAATACCATTCACAATTTCTAAGATTATAGAACGATGAACCCTGATTGAACATTAGGTTTAAAATAATTATTTGAACAGTGTGAGAGACGGTAACATTTTTATCGCGACGATTCAGCGCTCTCAACGCCATTCAATTAGCAGTAACCGGTAGAGGACTGGCGTTCACGGCTTCTGCACTGATATCCTAATGTCCTGCTTTAAATAAGTATTTTTATGCTTTGATATAAGACGTCTTCATAGAAGTTTTTAGTGCGTTTAACCCCCCTATATGATGTGGACACTTTTGATTCACAACTTTGACAAAAAAAGGGGGGGAAAAAAAAAAAACCCCCCTTTTTTTTAAAAAAAAAAAAAAAAAAAAAAAAAATTTTTTTTTAAAAAGGGGGGGGGGAAGAAAAATAGGGGGGTAAAATTTTTTTTTTTTTAAATTCCAAAAAAAACTTTTCATACTTCGACGGAATCTAGATATTATGAGTACTGTATAAAGCAGCTTTGCTCGGACGTACTTGGGTTTCAATTACTACTAGTGTATGTCATACATAACACAGCGACTGACACACAATGCTGTATTTTACGAAGTATTACAAAAAAAATATTAATAACATGTACTTACAGAATAAAAGATGACTTAACCAAAAGAAGTGGATGTTCTGATTCTTACCTGTAACAAAATATACATGTAGTCAGTAATGTTATATGAAAAACAATATCATACAATGTGTTGTTGCGCTCGCGCCGTTCTTAAATCTTTCAATTAAAGTGAACAGTTTATATTTAGCGCGCTACAGTATAATGTACCAAGTATTGACAAAAAAATGCACACAGAATGCAACATCTGCGCCAATATACTTATTTATGGGCACTTTCGTTGTCATACGATAAAATGTTTTGGCAAATTTTACGATATAACACTGAAAATATTAGATGAATCTCCATAAATGTAAACAGTGAAACATATTTCTTATCTAATAATTAACATTTAAGAAAACAAAACAATTGCTGTTTGATAATCTTAATCAGACCTTCGGGAGCAAAGTTTCGGCCAGCAAGATTCTGTAAAATACACCAACTCAATTATCCTAATTAATAAATATCGTCTTAAGTATTATATTTACAATATAACAATTCCCATGGCGTTTGCAACTTTCATATCGTAAAAAAAGATCGTAGAAGACTGAAAATTTAGGATTTTATGTATTTTTGTATGTTATATCATAAAAAAATAGAAACTAAAAATTTTGTCTAAAAAATAAAAAAAAATTTTAGGGGTGGACTACCCTTAACATTTAGGGGGATGAAAAATAGATGTTGGCCGATTTTCAGACCTATTCAATACGCTAAAAAGTTTCATGAGAATCGGTCAAGCCGTGTCGGAGGAGTTCAAGTTCGAACCCAGTGACACGAGAATTTTATATATTAGATGTTAAATTTATCACCAAACCCATTAATCGAGTGACGCGATATATTAAACAGTTGTATAGAGGGATATTTATAGCCATATAATTGTAAGAGGATGGATAGTTCGCAATTAGAGAGCAATAAATAATAATTACTATTCGCCAATACTGCTCTCCAATATATGGTCGCAATTAGTATCGCAAGTTTCAATGTATTTGCATTTCGGTCACTCCACGCGTGACTAGTTTTAACTAAAACACACATTTGTTTCCTTCATACAAATATGTTTTAATGTGACGAAAAGAGATCGTAAATAGAGTCTTAATTAAAATATTAGGACACATGTCCATACGGTATGCGGTATGTGTAACCTTGGTCATAACCAAGGTAAGTTGTAGAGTTTACGTAACTTATACAGGGTTTTTTATAAATAAATATTATAACACCTAGTAGTAGTCAAGTACTCATCTCCCAAATGTTGACCCACCGGTAAAAGTACTCAAATGACCCAGCCATTTAGCCCACTGGTCATCTTTTATAAATATTTCACTTTAAAAATATGACTATAACATCTACAACTGTGCTTTTTCTGTAGTTTAATGTAAATTATTAATAATTTAACACGTTTTCTAATCATGTATACTATTATTTTATTTTCTATGAAATGATATTCCCAATTTTTTTAAAATTTTTATGTCTGATTGACAAAACCAAACATGTTTATATAAATTAAACTAATATTCGATTGCAAAATTGTAATATATTACACCGCTATTTTTTTTAAATAAGCTCCATGCTAACTATGCTTGGCTAGCCTGAGCATCGCTCTCTAGCTTATCACAGCCGCAAAGCCTGATTTTTTGCATGCTTTTTATATCAATAAGGACTGACCGCAAGTGCAAATTATATCTGAAGTATATTGAAATTGGATACCATATTACCTGATTTACCCGTCTTGTGAAATCCTATAACGTACCCGGTGTTAATTTCAGTTACCATCTGTTTCCTATATTATATCCATATTATTGGCAAGAAGAAAATTATTTAGACCATTAACTAAGAAACATGATTGGGTATAAAAAAGTTGCGCAAAAAATTACCAATGGGTATTGTAATTCGATCTTATACAATACAATTATGTTGACTGTTTAGCGTCTTTCTGTAGAACTATTAAAAGACAAACGATACTTTTATTAATATTGATCAAGCTATAATCTACTTTCATGTAATTTCAATGCTTTTCTTTGATATGTGAACTTTATTAAACTCGTAGAGACAAAGCGTTATTTATCTTCAACCCTGAATATTTATATCATATTTATTAGAAATATACCTGTATAAAAACCCCCGTACATTATGAGTGCAAACAGAGTGGAGGCGTGCACATGAATATATTAAACCGTGATGGCTCGACAGTTTTCCGAGATCAACGACCTCTGCGAGAGACTTGATAACGCTCTTGATTGGCACAAGTTACAGTTAAATTTTCTTCACTTTATTTGCTAACACATCAACAAGTTAAATATAAACTAAAAGACAGTTAATTTAACTTTTTGTAACGCAATAAGTGTACAGATGGTCAGCGTTTTCTATGAGGCCAACTGTATGACACATTACAGTAGCAGAGTAAGTGCAAATATTACCTATATTTAGATTTTTTTCTTTACGAAAAAGGTTATCCAAGTATCACGAGTTGATCTTTGCAAACAGACCACAGATACAAGGAATACATATTTAGTATTTACGGGACCATACAACAAACATACGTGTATTAAAGCATGCTCTACTGGGCATAATTTCACAGTGATATGGTCAAATTTGATGAAGTTCCGGAGAGAGTCTTAAAAGGATCTGTTTCAATCGTTTCAGATGCTAACGAGCTCCAGCTCGACGTAAACCGCATTCATGTAACTAGTGAGGCACGACTTTATCGATATTTAAATTAAACATTAATGTAAATTAAATTTTAAAACATTTAATCATTTGAACTACTGCGATATATGTCAGTATAAATTACGAGTGAATTTATGACACTTATATAACCTAAACAAAACGCCAACGCATGTATACCCAACAACGATATAATTAGGACAAGGAATCGAATCAATTACATTGGAAAATACAGCCAATTGCACATCGATAAATTCGCATCACTAGTACTCGTCGCAAGTGGTCGTATAACGACGGCGATAACGAACTCGCGGCATTGTTATCGACAAACGAACAGATTCGCAACTCATTTTCGATTATTTTATATTATACTGCAAGTTTCTCATTATTTCTCGTCCGAGAGACGTTCAAATTTATGTGGGCTAGACAGACCGGGAAAATTGTACGTATTCGAATAGAAAACTTCACTTTATAACGAATAAACGACACATTTGTGAATTTAATAAATGATTAAGCAAACTTCGTTATTCAATGCATTTAATAATATTCTAACTATTCAAATTACTAGCAATGTTACTAAATCAATATTGCAACTGTGCGGTGAAGGCGGTAGGAGCCGAAAATCAAACTATGTTCATTTCAAAGTTTCTGCGGATACATCTACCTACGTTTGACCATCGGTCAATCGATACGAGACATCTTATTAACACTGTACTGCTTCCATCCAATTGTCACACAGACCAAGACTTTTGGAACCTACGATTTTGTAAAGTTAAAATCAGCTTGGTTTATTTCATAATTCTATTATTACTTCTTATTTGCTAGCAGACATGATCTAACGGATGGGAGAAAGAGACAACGAATTAAACATTTGTTATACTTTTTAGGTAGCATGGTGATCAATGATCAACCGTCTGTACCTACCACACTTAGCTCAATTAATTCTCAATTAGCTCTAAAGTGCCGCTTTCTTCGCGTGGTCTTACTTCAACGTATGAACACACTTTGCATTTTCAAACTAAATATGTATGTCTAAATACAATGCTTAAAGTATTCGATATCGGTTGTTGTCTAATTTCTGGTTTTATCAATACTTATCGATGTGTATATGATTTTTAACAATTCCAATTTCTATTGACTAAAATATCTTTCATGTAACAAATTAATCAAACAAGGTTTAATACACATTATGGAAGTTAGGAATATCGTGCCCCTTCTAATGTCCTCGTTGCATGTCGAACAATAGTCAATGCAATTAATCTTGTTTGATACTGAACAATTAACTCAGAGATAGATGATATAGAAGGAAGAGAATATTGGATTTGTTTTACGGTTAGACGTTATAATACGGTAAACTTGCGATTGTGTATTCAAATCGCCTAAGTGCTAATGATTTTAATTATGTTTCCAAGTTAACACTAGCTTGAAGAACGTATTAAAGAAACCTGGGCACAAAAAATTAACTATTGTTATGTATAAAAGTCCAATTTCATGTGCGATCATTTTGACGAAATTATACTGTGAACAGATTAATTAAGTAAATATAAAAAATAATAATTTTTAGTCGGTGCCTTATTACCCTGCTGGCTTCAGTGAGCCTTTTATATGACTGTTTCGTATTAAAAAATCTTTTAGAGTTTAAGCCCACAAGTAGGTACTATAAACTGTATTTACAAACCAAATATTTGTGAGATTTTTTATCAGTTTGTATTGTGCAAAGCTGATGCGACCATTATATAAAGATATAGTAGACAGTGAAGTATCTCTTTAGCCAGTATTATTGGTATTAGTAGGAAGTTATATGAGATCTTTTAGCTAACAAGAATATAGAATTAGAAAATACAATTCCTTATTTAATTTACATAATTTACGGCCACATGAATATGTCTAAATGTCTTAAAATATTAATTGATCACTTCCAGTTAGTACAAACTATAGATCATGCTTATTGAACACGAGATATTCAGGTCGGGTCGGGCGTGATCACAACTCGGCTATGGATATTAATCGTCCATACATATGTCATATAACAGAGTTTAGGAAATTATTTTTGTGCCTCATAGAGGCAATACTTCCAACTTTTTTTGGGTATAATACAAACAAGCTTTTATATAAATATAAAAGTCCAATGAAATTTTAATAAACTTCATTGAACTTTTATGTTTGCAGTTACGGAAGTTCAGAGAGAGAAAGACAAGGAAGTCTAACATGACAAAAGTTTAAAATTTCGATATTTGTAATAAATAATAAGTGTAAAATATCAAGTTAACTAAGATATCAAGATTACTACGTATTACTCTATGAATGAGGTTATACATACTAGTAGTACCTACTGTGACATATTTAATTATATTATTTATTTTAGTAATATTTTGTAAAGGTCTGTTAGTTGTTTCTATGAACGCAAATAATCTTTGATAGAAGCTATAACTTCTGTGCATGATCATGCATGTTTAAGAAGTTTTAAGATTAATTTCAGTCAATAGAAGATATTCGGCCTAAATATTCCATAATACAAGATATGTTAAAATTGCATCTCCTTCTTAATAAAAGAACGAAATTTTCTATTATGATTACAAGTACATTATGAACGAAGACAAATTGAAATATGTACTATGAATTACTGCCATCTATGATCCACCCAAGAATTTTTAAATAATATCGATGTTTTAGAAGATACCGTTAGATGGCTTATGAATAAATTGACTATTAAATTGTTATTCTTAATCCTATATTCAGTGATGTAAAAACGGAAAATATTTTCTATACGTGTGACATTTTAGTTATAAACACATACGTAAGGGCGTTAACCTGTGGTTAAACAATAATTGATTATACAGTAGACGTCATGATCACCATGCTGGAATGCCGAACAGGCGGTCCAGGGTTCATTCCGTAATACAATCAACTCTGGTGTGATGAGCACATCGGTTGGTTTGGTCTGTATATAGTGGTATATTTAAAAAAGTTTATACACAAGTATATATCAATCAGCTGTGTTAGGATCCATAATATTATCTATAAATAGCTTATTTTGGGGTAAGCGACTGTATTTAAAATGTCTTCATTTTATTATTATTTAAAACTTGAGAAATGCAAGATTCACTCTAGATCATATTTACAACGCTTTGAGGACTTTTGTGATAATACTTGTATACTTTAAAAACTAATCCTCAATTTATTTTGAAAATAGTAGTTTAGGGAAATCAAAAATATTTTTGTTACCTGTACAGCATCATCAAGACGATGTCCCCAAGCGTCACTGCGGTCGACCAATGAGTTCCACTTGTCCGCTAGCTTGGCGACTTCCCGCCGGATGGACCTGGCCAGCTCCCGGGCCTGTTCTTCTGCAGATCGGTATCCGCGGGAATCACCCTCACTCTCTCGACTCGCTGTCAAAAGAACATAGTTATAATAGTTACAACATACACTAAAAAGAGCATTAATTTTGTATGCTATATTATAGTTCCGTTTCCAATGTATTTCAATTGAAAAGATACTGTAAAATGAACGAGAATATATTCACGTTATAATTATCATTAAGACTACATGTAAATTTATCTGACCTTCCAAACCAGCAAAAGCAAAATTCATCTGGCGTTGGTATTTAAAAATTTAAAATTCTAATTATAACCTAAGTTCATTAACCTATAGTATCTTAGCATTTCAAATCATCACTGCATGTAAGGATTCATTCAACGTGTTTCTGAAGAACTTCAAAATCCCGCTGAAAAGGCCTCCTTCATTATACAGATGAACCCTTAAATGTAGGTTGAGGTAAAATTCATTACGAGGTCTATTTTTATGGAATTTCACTTTATATATAATTAATATGTTAAAAACTTTCTTTAGTAACATCGTATTGTTTATGTTTGTACTTCGAGACACAACGACCAGATGGCGCTAGTGGAACATTCCAGTATCCATGCATTCCACTAGAACATGCGCCGAACGTATTGTTTTTAATACATTGAAGTTTTTGTAATAGCGGGCTTTTAAAAGCCCCCCAACCGCACTTATTTCGAACATATACGTCTTGGTACTGTCCAGTTTTTGGATTTTTGGCTGCTGATGTTGAATTTGATTAGATATGCGATGCCATTTTCAATTTCTGATGTTTAGGCCAAATCCGATATATAATATACAATATTACTGGTAGGTTTAATACGACTATTAACAGACACACGCAAAACAAAATGTATTTAAAACGAAATGTTACTATAAACAAGTAGTTGAGCAATGATTGTGAATTCCGTGTGTCGGAGAACCAATCACAGTCCCTAATTGAATCGTATGAGCTTTGGTGTCCACGTATATTGGTACATGCAATCTGACCTAGTAGTGGATTAATTTTTACCTCAAAACACGAGAGAGAGAATTTAGAACGACATATCAATATGAGCTGAGCTTTTATTGCTTTTTCTCAAACAAATGCAAGTTAATTGCATTAGAGATATGGCTTGCACAAAATACAGATGGCACCATATTTTTTAATTACAATTTTACTAGAGGTGTGATACTCGCTTAAATGATGACAGTTACAGTATAAGGATTTTTTTTATAAAATAGGGGGCAAACGGGCTGGAGGCTCACCTGATGTAAAGTGATACCGTCGCCCTTGGACACTTGAAATACCAGAGGTCTCACTAGTGCGTTACCGGTCTTTAAGATACCTATCTTGAAGGTCCCTAAGTCGTATTTGTTCGGAAATACCTCTTTTGGCAGCTGGTTCCACATAGCGATGGTGTGAAGCGCTCAGTTGTGGAACGGCGGATATCGAGGTAATACGGATGGAATTTAGTATTCTGCCTCGATGTCCGATGAGAACAACTCCTCCGAACAACCTCTCCGTGATAAATGCGATAGAAGATGGAGAGATTCTTACCTTCAGTGTCACTTGTGTCTGACAATGGTGGTTCGTTGGCCACATACTGCCTACCGCTGAGGAGGTTACTCTCAACTACAGGCCGTTTGTCTTCCAGCTGTCGCCTGAATGCACGGTGGTCATCCTGAAATTGAAATTAAACGTCATTCAAACTAATCCACTTTATCCACTGTACACCTTAAAGTGGAACATTATTTACACAAGTACAGTTCTGAATCCGGTATGAATATTTATGATAATTATTATTGATCAAACAAATTGCCGCGCGATTATGGCAAATTTGACCAAATGCGGGTGTTGTACCTACGTGCTTCTATTGATCAAGATGTAATAGTCAAATATTTATTAATACAAATTAATCCTACCTATCCTATGAATTTTATAAAGGCGAAAGTTTGTACCTAAGTATGGATAGAAGAATGTTTGTAACACCTAAAAATACTGTATGGATATTGATGAAACTTTACAATACATATTACAGCATCAGATTACTTTTAATAAATTAATATTTCCATAAATTTTCTCCTTAATAATTTCAACTTTAAATAATTTATATTAAATGCACGTTTGGTAGTCATATATTGGTTCTTACATGAAACTAAATACCTTTATGGAATCTATTTGTATGAGATATATTACATACTACATATATGTGTATATAATATATGTAATGGTATGCACTGGTCTCTTTGTTAACGCGGTTGAAGCTGCACATCAGTTATATTAATATCTTATTGTTTAGTTTTTTATAGTTCAAAGCTAACGGTGAAGCAAATATCTTAGTAATGTCGACGAAGAATGCTTTATTAGCTCTATAAATTGTAGCGAGCGTGGTGAATTACGACCTATATCGACACTAACTGCTTGTTCTATGATAATTTAAATTTATATACGAAAACATTTAAAAATAAATAGATTAAATTGTATTCATCATCAATTGTAATTATCTTCGTTACACACATTTTCATATTTTAAAATACGAATAGTAGGAGCTATCATTACTATATTCACGGAAGTGAATGTATGAATAATTACAATAAATCTAAATGCACATTTCCGTGGGACAATTAAGCTGACACGGCCATTTTGTGGTGAACTCTTGACCAAAATGGTGGCTATTTGGTCAGCTGATTTAACGCGATAACACGCCACATCGTCTCGCTCATTCATTTCATGTAAATTAATGATACTTTTCATATTGTGGAAATTGAAACTATTCATTATTTTAACAATTATAACATTAAAATTTTCATATTCAATACTTATGCTAGTCAATTATTAGGCCAACTGTAAACTTATAGTGTATACCAAATTCTTCACCAAAAAATAATTGTTAGTATTATTGGCGGTCAAGTTTTTTCGGGTAAATATTTGATAAATTATTTTTCTTATTTTACAAATCATATTTAACACGCCATCTTAATTCGTTTTCATAAACGTTGAATAAAACAAATGCGAGTCAATGAACAATGCTGTCATATTTCAAATGTCCTTAATAATTATTATAATTATTAGACATATTTGAAATAAGAACTCTTATACGTAAATTAAACTCACCTGCTGTTTTATAAGTGCCGTAAGGTCACCTCTTGGTGGTGCGAGAGCGTTCAGTTCAGTTTCCTTCCTTATCACCCATTCCGTCAGCTCCCGCAACGATAGCAAAAGTGCTGACCAGTGTTCTGCATTGCTTTCGAGGCGGTTTCTGAAACCAATACAAACTTCCATTTTAATATACGTTTAATCGATGATGCGATGTGCTCACAATATGAATGCTCAGTTAGGTATTGCAGTCGAAATTGTAAATAACATGAAATTTAAAATGATACATTCATCAAAACGTATATTTTTGTTTTCTACTGTAATTTTATTCTATTTTGTCAAGTAGTCTTTTTTTCTTTAAATATAGTTGTAATTGTATGAGGACTCGTGACGACTTTCTCTTGATAAATAAATAATTCAATATATCAAAATTGGGTGGTTATTAAATTGTAAATTTCAATCGTTTGATTTATAACTCGTCTTTACTTGTATGCTAAATCCAAAAGATACATTCCATTACAACGACGCGGCAGCCCGAACAACTATAATTCAGAAAGTTGGCTGCAATATAAAGCCAAGATGACTACAATTGTGGAAATTTGGCCAACGTTCGCCTACTTTGTATGGTAAGCCTGAGACTTAAGATAAAGTTAGTGTTGCTCGTTCATCGATATTATTTCAGACATTCCCACATGTGTTCAGTCAGTTGTTTACCACTTTTAGCTGGACAATAGTTTGATTTATTAAAAACTATGCAGAATTCACTGATTTATCTTCTATTTTTAGAACTATAAGTGTTAAACTTGGTAAACAAAAATGGTTTGACAACTTGAACTTTTAAGTTTGATATACGCGATCAGTTTATCACAGGATTTATACTAAAACAAATACCTACTATTATTGCATTTGTTTTTATATAGTTCACCATTTAATTAACAATGTGTATCGACCCTAGAAACGTCGACAAACCTGCACCACACTAGGCAATTAATCTCAACGTTTGCTAAGAATTTTATTCTTACACTTTAAACTTTGAAGACGTAAAGTAGAATGTATCTTATTACAATGGATTTCACTTCTTGGCTATGAAATTAAGTGCAGCTCGCGACGCGGAAATTAGGGAAATTGAGAGCCAGAACCTAGCAACGGATTGAAATAAAACGTTATTGAAGATAATAGTGATTTGGGTCCGCTTTAGTTGGATAAATATAAGTTGAAATCGTGCACGAGGGGATTATTTTAAGCAACTTTTGTTTTATGACCCTTTAAATATTGGTAAATATTTGTTGCGCTAGCGGCAATGGAATCTGAGAAAATTTCTGTCTATCATGACAGACCGACACCGAAGTCTTGGTATTTGCACCACTAATAAGGTTCTACGTTTGGCTTCGGAACTCTAAAAATAAAGTTATTGAACAAAGAAAAATATTATATTCAGTATTTGAATCAGTGCAGTACGATTTACATGCAATTTCATTCTATGTACGCCAGATTGTTGACCACAGTACAAAGGTAAAATTTAAAAGAGAAAATTCCGTATCATGTATTTCACCACTCATACCGGAATCTATCAAAGCCCGAGTACAACAGGAGTGACGAACGGGCTGTCACAAAGCAATTATTTCAAATTTTATATATGTTGAAGAGAGCACCTCAATCAACAGTAGTTAAAGACTACATTTTTTACAAATGTAACACCTGTAAAACCTTTGAGGTTGAATTGAATTGTTGAAAATAAATTCGTGATTTAAATTATATTTATTTTGTATTATATTATATTTCAACTGATTAAAAAAAAAAACTTTGTTATCAACCTATTAATAGCTCTGAAACTCAAGAAATATAAAACCTCATTTACTTATAATACACAACCATATAAACATGTCCCTTTCGCGCCCGTAAAATTGACAATAAAAGTGATAACGACACTTTTATTCCACTATCAAATAAGTAAATATTTTACGATGAAGTTTGCATACGTCGTATGAGGGAGCAGTGTCAGCGATGTACGTTAGAATCGAAAGTTTTTTTCTACGCGCGCAATATAACACTCGCTCGTACGTAAAGGAAAACATCACGAGGAAAAACTCAAAGACTAATCTTAGGACTATTCCTAATTATCCATTAAAAAGGAATAATCATGAAACAGAAACTGACGACTAGTGTTTTAGCGCCAACTGTTTATTATTTTTAGCCCTGCCTTATACAGAATCAATGTTTACCGAACTTGAGTATCACTGAATGTAACTCAAGTAAAATCACTAAGAATCAATTTGGAGTGCTTTATATAGATATTTTTTATTAAATTACAAAATCTTAGAAGTTACATATTATATGTTAGCGTTGGAGGACATTCACCGTAGCAGAACCTTTTTTTTTTCTATATTTCCAACGGAATCGCCTTCAGAAGTACCACGCACCTCACAATTTTATATGCAACATAAAACGAATAAAACATACGATAATAGATACGTATATCACTGCGAAATGTGTCTGCCACAGATAAGTGGCTGTAAACGTGTTTATGATCATGTTGATATTTGAAATTATTTTGTGTATAATTTTATAACTGCGTATTAGATCAAGGTTCCATTACAAATTACAGCTACCAATATACATATAAATACAATCGGATTTTTTGTGTATATAATATTTAAGTACGCCTAGAAAAATATAGTTTAGCTAAAAAGTATCTATATGTTAAATAAAATAAATACATTCGAATAATTGTTATATTAAAATATTCTTAGATCTTACCTATTTATTTCGTAATAGATTCATAAAAAAAGTTTCTACAGAACAGCGAATATTCGTAGAATATTCTTACATAAAAATGACAAATGACAGCGCGTTTGTCATCGGGAAAGAATTGGATTTGAGACTTGATTAAAAAAGCTTACGAATCGCCGGACCTTTCACGTTGCAATATATTTTTAATTTATACCTTCGTATAAATCCTTAATGTCTTGGTTTTGACATATTTATTTAGTTATTTAAATACATACTTTAAGTCACAGACACTCTCTTTTGAGCCAAAGTTAACAAACTACAAATAGAAAAAATGGTTTGACAGCCCTCATAACTAGATTTAGCTACAATGCTAGTATTAATTACAAATCAACTTAGTGTTTTAGCACTACAATCGTATAGACTTATGACAAAGTAAATTCACTACATTTCACTTGTTTTATTAATTCAAACGGTTCTTAAGGCGCCTTTTTGTGCAGAAATAATAATTATAAATCAAGTTACTATACCATATATAAACAGTACAGAGTATAAATATAGAGGAAAAGTCTTGTAGTGTACTTGCGCATATCAAAACTATAAACATTTGAAACTGAAAAAGCAGACTAAATAGCCCTTATAAAGCCAAGAAGTGCAGAACAAAGGGCAGGTATCCTTCAAGCTTGTAAAACTAGGCCGCCTATTGTCTATACCTCTAGGAATTGTGCACAATTTTAGCCTTTTCGATCGTGTGGTACATATTGTTACAGATTATGTCATTTCCATAGCCAATATTCGGTAATCTGTTTTTATAGTCTACCGCCTGACAACTCAACCCTAGTTATTGAGTTGTCAGGCCATCACTAACGCGCTCTTTAAATAACGAGCACCAAGCAGCAAGCGTGTGGATCTTGAACAAGTGACCAGTGTGGTTCCCTTGAATGCAGTGATTGAGTATGGGGCGTAGTTTTGAGAATTACAAGTGAAGTGATTATGATAAAGTTATGTGTGTGAAATACGACGTTTTATGCGACAACCTAACAATATGTATACATTATTTATCTGTATGTGTATATATATTATGTATCTGGGGAAATAATAAGGAGATTTATCAACACGGAAACAGTTATGAAGGTATTTTTACCACTGTTAAAGTAATTTGATATGTCGCGATAATAGTGTTTTGAAATAGGAGTTTCCAATATCTGCAAATAATTGAATTGAAATGTGCCCGAATTAAATATAATGTTCATATATTTATTCGGATACCTCAAAATTACAGAAAAGTAAGCGATCGTGGTATAAATATTTAAAAGTTTGCTACAGAGTGACTTGATCCCTACAATCTCCTCACAGGCTCTCAGACAGTAATTAAATCTATTTGTGTCTACTATGTACATAGACTAAATGAATTGCAACAGATCCGTCAATCAATCTTCATTTGCATAACACTGTTCAAATTTATCATAATACTATGGACCTATACATAGGACGTGTTACGATTATATAATACGATTTGTCAATATGAGTCACACTGGTAAGTTACTTAACAGTTTAAATATTTAATAATAATTAATAGCTTACAAATTTTTGATCAGACTCGTCACACGATCTCGACTTGGGTATCTTGACCATTATTAGTTCGTGTGAGTATTCCTAGCATTCCATATGATGGGTATAAACCGCTAGCTCCAATCGTATAGAAGTTAGTAATAATTATAGTACATTTATTTGAGGCTTCATACAGAATTTTAAATTAAACTAAATCGTTGAAGTTCCTCTGGTTTGCGTAGGGATGTGGGTTCCCTTGCTTTTATCGCATTTTATGGGGAGTGCTCTGATGAATTGTTCGGACTTATACCTGCGGCAGCATTCCATCACCGGACGTCGAGGCAAAATGCAAAGTTTCATCCATATCACCTCGACGTCTGGCGTTCCACAACAGAGCGGTTTTTTAGGCACTTTTTGCCGCGTACCACTTTACTGTGGAACCAGCTGCCGGCGGATGTATTTCCGAGCCATACGCTTGGGTGCCTTCAAGAAGAGAGCATATTTATCCCTAAAAGGCCGGCAAAGCGCCTGTAAGCCTCCTGGCATTGCAGGTTCCATGGGCGGCGGCCAGCATATTAAGTGACCGCTGTGTGCCCCAGTCTCATAAAAAAAAAATAAAAAACTTTTCATGTTTTTTTAAATGTAGAAATATTTATTAGATACTTTGTTAAAATGATATCATTCATGTAGATAACTAACTTATTACCTTTCTGCTAGTACAAGGATACTCTTATCAAAGAACATTATTAAAAAAAATCACAAACATCTAAATTTATACCTTTTATTGAAAATCGAAACAGCATATTAAGAAATTAGATTATAATATAATTAAGAGTAATTTGCCACAAAACACCCACTTTCTAGTTAGAATATTAATGGAAAGATGGCGGGTTATAAGTGTAATGCAATCAGTGTGCTGTAGGGTACTCCACAACTAACCGAGTTAGGTATAATTGACAGCCACCGCGCGGACGAAGCCAGGATTAGTGTTGCCATCGAGTATACAGGCGATTTAATTCCTAGTGCCGGTTTCAGTATTTAGTGTATGTGGCTGAAAATGCTGATCACTGTCTTTGCTTTACGTGGGAATATTGGAATAATGATGAAGTGAATATATTGTGGTTTCAAGAAACCAGAAGCATTGGGAATATTGGAATGATGATGGAAGTCAATATATTGTCGTTTCAAGGAACCAGAAGCATTATAAAAACCTACATTTAACTCATGTTTAAATGAACAAATTTTGGACGATACAACCATAAAATAAAGATTTCGCTTATAGTTTAATAAAAAAAAGTTGCGTTAAATGTCAACCATGATTACTGACCTGATGGCCATACTCTTCGCTTTCAAGTGATGCCATCTCTGGTTCATCTCATCCAGCCTCCTTTGCAGCATAACAGCATCCTCCTGGGAAGATAAGGATCCCAGGAGCCGTCTTCCGGTACCGGTGAGGGATGCGTACACATCGCGATGAGTTTCGATTTCTGATTGTAGATCCTGTAACAATTAATAATGGATTGTTAGAAGAAATATACTTTAAAGAATACATTGGTTATTTTCCAGTTTTCTTTTCGGTCAAACTGACTGTTTAAGAAAATTACCAAAAATGTATAGTTTTAGGAGGTTGCACTTATTGTTTACAGTATAAGCTTATGCTATAATCGTTGTCAGAAAGAAGGACGGACGGACAAAGACGGACGGACTGAAAATGAAGGACTATCTCAGCAAGTATTACTTACATACCACTTAGTGTTTTTCCTAAGTGGTACCCTAAATTGAAAACTCTTTTGTGTCCACGCGTTTTAAATTAGTTTTTTTCTAAAATAATTTTTAGTTAAATGGATATTCATATTATATATCCCAATTTTACATACGTGTAAATAAATCCATGATACAATGCGAACGTCAATTTCACGTCATACCAAAGTATCGCAGATGCATTATTAAGGCGAAGTAACAGCATTAAAGTGGTTGTAAAGTGCGATGTTAGTAAGCTGCGGTCCCAAGTTATTAAGTAAACGATACCGGCCTGATTCACCGCACCTGGGACCCGACATAGATTAGAAAATAGAGGGCATAAAATCTTTAACTATATTGGTACATTTGGTACAATGATTATATTTGAATTTGGAAACTCTGTAATGGCTGCAACTAAATTACTGACACCTAAAGCAAAGCTTTTGACGACAGACAATCGTTTTTAAATATCGAATCTTAGTTTATTGTAACAAAAATTATCTAAACATCATGGTTAAACATCTTAAGCACGCAACTTTAAACGATGATTTGTGACTCTATCATATTTGAATGAATAATCTCACCCTGGTTTATATTGTCGATATTAAATATTACATGGATCGTTAATTTGTACTTGCAGGTTTTAATTCAGAAGTAACATCTGTATCGCCTTAGTCTTTGTGTTAAAATGATAAAAGTGTACAGGTAGCTAATAAATCTCAGTAAGACAGCCCTCGGACTGAGATGAATGGGGTGTCGGTTCTGCGTTGTATTATACTTTGTCTTAGGCAGATTTGTTATTAATTGATATCAAAATAATATATGTAACGCCATCTAGTTTAAAATATGTGAAGTACTCATTGATTGTAAACCTGTTAAGGACAAATAAATGTCAGTCGTAAGTAACACTTCAACTCGTGTTTTATTATAGGTTATGGGCTAAAAAGTTTACGGCTCTTAGCAAGTAAAATAGTTGTTGTTCGTGTTAATTAGTGCTAAATAAAGACTAAAAATGAGTTCGCAATATATTGCAAATGTGCCGAAGCTGAAAGGACGCGAAAATTTCGACGATTGGGCGTTCGCGGTCGAGAATTTACTGGTTCTGGAGGGTGCAGATATTTATTTGAAGCAAGAAGGCACCGAAGCAGTATCGACATCAGCAGACGCAAAAGCACGAGCCAAATTGATTTTGACTATAGATTCGTCTTTATTTGTGCACATAAAGGAAACAAAGACCACGAAAGAATTGTGGACCAAACTACGGTCATTGTTCGACGATTCAGGATTTTCGAGGAGAATTACTTTGTTGCGTCATCTAATATCTATAAGATTAGAAAACTGTGAAAACATGACGAGTTATGTGACACAAATGACCGAAACATCTCAACGTTTAAGTGGAACAGGGTTCAAGATCAATGATGAGTGGGTAGGTTCATTATTATTGGCTGGATTACCAGAAAGATACATGCCCATGATAATGGCCATCGAACATTCTGGAATTCCAATCACTGCAGATTCAATCAAAACAAAATTGATCGATATGGAATCGACTGATTTGGGAGAAACGGAACATCATTCAGCACTAGCAGCAAAAAGTTGGCAGAAAAAGAAACCCCGCAATGGCAACACTAACAATCAAATGTCAAAGTCAAGTAACACGAATCAATCAACAACAAAGAAAATAATAACCTGTTATGAATGCAAGGAATCAGGACATTATAGAAGTCAGTGTCCACTTTTGAACGAGAAAAAGAATAACAAGAAGCAGAGCAACGCTTTTAATGTTGTATTTCTCAGCGGCGAGTTCAGTAAAAGTGATTTCTATATCGATTCAGGCGCAAGCGCACATATGACAGCGAATGAAAGTTGGTTAAAAAATCCAGATTATTCATCAAGTTTACCAGAAATAATCATTGCAAATAAAACAAAAGTTCCCGTTTTGTGTTCTGGCGAAATAGACATAACAACAAGTTACAATTATAATATAACAATAAAGAATGCATTATGTATTCCAAGTCTGAGCACTAATCTATTATCAGTGAGTGAACTGATAAAGAATGGTAACAGTGTTGTTTTTGAACCAAAAAGATGCATAATAAGGAACAAATATGGTGATTTGGTTGCAGATGCGAAGCTTGTTAATGGTGTTTACAAAGTTAACCTAGAAACTAAGAAATGTTTATTGACATCCAGTACAGTAAATGGGGAGATATGGCACAAAAGGCTTGGACATATTAATAGCTGTGACATGAATAAGATGAAGCGTGGTGGAATGGTTGATGGGATGGATTATCCAGACACATTCTCAACAAGCAAATCAAGTTGCAAGGTATGTTGTGAAGGAAAACAATCAAGATTACCATTTTCTACAGGCTCACGATCATCAGATGTACTTGAAATAATTCATTCAGATATATGTGGCCCCATGGAAAGTAAGTCAATAGGTGGAGCAAGATATTTTCTGTTATTTATTGACGACTATAGCAGAATGACTCACATTTACTTCCTGAAGAACAAAAGTGAAGTTTTGAAACACTTCAAAGAATATAAGGCAATGGTGGAGAATTCACAAAATAAAAAAATCAAAATACTAAGAACCGATAATGGCTGTGAATACTGCAGCAATGAATTTGAAAATTATTTAAAACAAGAAGGTGTAATCCATCAGAAAACAAACCCGTACACACCGGAACAGAATGGACTCAGTGAACGGTCAAACCGTACTATTGTGGAGAGAGCGAGATGCATGCTTTTCGAAGCTGGTCTAGATAAAAAGTTCTGGGCAGAAGCTGCAAACACTGCCGTCTATTTAAAAAACAGATCAGTAGCTTCGGGCATTGAAAAGACTCCATATGAAGTTTGGACCGGAAAAAAGCCAAATTTACAACACATTCGTATATTTGGGAGTACAGTGATGGCGCATGTACCCAAAGAAAAAAGAAATAAATGGGACAGAAAATCGAAAGAACATATACTCGTTGGTTACTCTGAGAATGTAAAGGGTTACAGGATCTATGATCCAGAGAAGAACATAGTTACAACCAGTAGAGATGTTGTGATTCAAGAAAAGGCGAAGCCAGAAGATACTGTATCTATCTACGTAGAGAACACAGATTCAGTGGGGGAATCAGTATTGGAATCTGTGAAGTTAGACTGTGATCAATCTAGTTCAAGTGAGTCAGAATATATAGATAAAGAGACATCTGATACAGAAGACTTGAAGACTGAATATGTATCACATGATCCAGAGACTTCTGATACAAGTCAAAGTAAAAATGAAATGCCTAATTCACAATCTAACACAAGAGAGAAGAGGCAAAGAAAGATTCCTGAAAGATATGGCTATGCAAATGCTTGTACTATGTCCATAGGAGAAGATGAGTTGACTTATGCAGAGGCTATCAGTGGTCCTGAGAAACAACAGTGGTTGCAGGCGATAACCGAGGAACTGCAGTCATTCGAAGACAATCAAGTGTGGGAGGTTGTTGATGCTCCAGATAATGGAAGTGTAGTGCAGTGCAAGTGGGTCTTAAAAAAGAAATTCGATTGTGACAATAAAGTGAGATATCGTGCCAGACTTGTAGCTAAAGGCTTCACACAGAAGGCAGGTGTAGACTACAAGGAGACTTTCTCACCAGTAATTAGACATTCCACTTTAAGGTTTTTATTAGCATTAAGTGTACAATTAAATATGGATATTACACACTTAGACGTTACAACAGCGTTCCTTAATGGTTTTCTAAACGAAAATATATTTATGTGTTTACCTGAAGGGTTTCCAATTGAAAAGGGTTCTAATAAAGTACTTAAATTAAATAGGGCAGTTTATGGATTAAAACAATCGTCCTTAGCGTGGTATCAAAGGGTAGAAAAAACTTTATGTAATTTTGGATATGTCAAAAGTAAACATGAACCTTGTGTTTTCATCAAAGGTCATAGTAATGATAGCAAAACTATTGTTGGGCTTTATGTCGATGATTTTTTAATTTTTTCAAATAATAAGTCTGAAACTGATAATTTGATAAAAATTTTAAGCAAAAAATTTAAAATTAAAAATCTAGGTCAAGTGAAGCAATACTTAGGGATGAGAATTGATATAGATAAAGATGCAAATGTGATTACAGTAGATCAGGAGAATTACATTGAACAACTTCTTAAAATGTTTAATATGTATGATTGTAACACAGCTGATACTCCAATTGAATGTAAATTGAATGCTAAAAAATCTGATATTTTAGAATCTCATTTGCCGTACCAAAGATTAATTGGCAGTCTAATGTATTTAGCTGTACTGACTCGACCAGATATTTCATATTCTGTGAGTTACTTAAGTCAGTTTAATAATTCTTATTCTCATATTCATTGGAATTATGCTAAGAGAATATTAAAATATTTGTTAAAAACTAAAGATTACTGTTTAAGATACTCCAAAGAAAAGGCAGAAATCCAAGGTTTTGTAGATGCTGATTGGGCCAGTGATGCTATTGACAGGCGGTCATACACTGGATTTTGCTTTGTTAAAAGTGGATCTGCCATTTCTTGGGAAAGTAAGAAGCAGAGAACAGTAGCATTAAGCAGTTGTGAAGCTGAGTATATGGCTTTATCTGAAGCTTGCAGAGAAGCCATCTACTTGCAGAACTTAGAGTTAGAAATAACAGGCAATTGTAATAAGATAGTGCTGTACAATGATAATCAGAGTGCTTTAAAACTGGCAAACAACCAACAGTCACACAAACGTTCAAAACACATTGATGTTAGATACAATTTTATTAGGGATGTAATTTGTAACAACCAAGTAGTAACAAAGCATTTGCCAACTACCAGTATGCCTGCTGATTTGTTGACTAAGGGACTGCCAGAAATAAAACATTATAAATTTATGAAAATGCTTGGAATTGTTCATAAGTAAGTTTTTTTGTAAATGATGGCTTTTATTTTTAATTTTGATATAGTGGGGGTGTTATTAATTGATATCAAAATAATATATGTAACGCCATCTAGTTTAAAATATGTGAAGTACTCATTGATTGTAAACCTGTTAAGGACAAATAAATGTCAGTCGTAAGTAACACTTCAACTCGTGTTTTATTATAAGATTTATGAAAACAATGAGGGATAACATAATTAAACCACCCTATTATCACCGATCCGTCTTGTTGCCTTTTATTTTGTGTCCATAAAAGTATTTATAATATTTACCTTATAAAAGGCGGAGCTTATATATGAGCCGTTTGTTTACGTACGTTTGCGTAAGGATCTTGTCCTTTTTAGCAGCGTGCGCCAAAATAGCTCGCAGATAATAGATTTTTTACCTAATAACTTAATCTTTTGAATAATTCATAGAATATCTTCATAAATTCTCATTGATGAATAAATTATATTATTGTTGTTTAATTAAAATCCATTCAGTAGTTTTTACGTGATAGAGTAATATATATGTACCTACTTACAAACTTACTTTATAATAATATTAGGATTACAGGGTTTTTTTTAATACAGCTGTAAAACTTATAACAGATTTTAACCCTTATTAGATACAGCAAATGAAAACTTTGGTTGCAAATATTTTATTTATGCAAATATCGAATTTGTAGCGTCGTTCAAGAAACGACGATATATGTATATAATATAAGACTCAGAACCCATGTTTCTCCATTCATTGGGCAAAATGGTAAAAAAACGTTTGCATGTCACAGATTGGTAAAAATAAAACAAAAATAAAATAATCATCGTTTCGGTATGGAAATCATATGGAAACCAGTCATATTACTTAATTTTATTGTTTTAATAATAAAATCTTTGTAAGTTCGAAGCGAACGCTCGCAGTCTATTACTTGAGCAGAAACGACCAAATAACTTGTGGTGGACCATAGAACAAGCATTCCTCTGAAAAAAATTTTTTACTCTCCTAGTATTTGCTGTCATAGCGGCAGCATAAAAACATTATTTGTGAAACTAACAGCATCGAATTCTCAGTCGGCAATAAGAATAAGCTTTTGGGCTAACCCTAAAAATTAACCCTGGATCATATAAAATCTTCATACCCTTGTCTTAAAAAAATCAACGGCTTTAAGAACATTTTAATAAGAATATTTCCCATGAAAATTGGGCATCATCCGTTAATATAATAATTCCATCTGGACCATAATTCATCAGCCGGTCGCGAAAACAACGCAATCGGTTGCCAAAACAATGGAAATTAATTAAAAATACAATTTGTACGCGATCACAGTTCGGCTGCTCCGTTTGCCCGCTGATTACTGCGGCTAGTTGTAACGTGGCTGGATTTAAATATCGTATTCTGTAAAAATGTTTCAGACACTTTTGAATTTGTATCTCTTTCCATATGATTATAATTGGTTTGGTCTTTTAGCGTTGAAACCTTTCACTATGACTTACTGGTTAGTGGAAATTCAATATATCTTGGTTAAAATATTAGTGTTTTGGCTTGCGGATAAAGTAGGCGTAAAGGATACAATTTATAAGATTTAATTAAAAAGTTGTCTCCGCTCCAGAAGTAATCCCATAGGCTCTAAACTTTGCGAGAAATCTTAAACGGTTCACTGTACACTTTGTAATTTGTTTTGTTACCCAATATACTATACTATACATTGTCTAACATTATACTTCGATTTTAAAGATTTAATTAATAACCTTACCCTCATTAATTAAGCAGATTATGCGAAATCGTAATTTAATATGTCAGATAAAATAATAATTGTGACTGCCACTTTCACCCGACTCACATCCAAGCACATTAAAGAAATGACAATGGACCGGTCGAAACAGATGCTAATCCAGTTGAATCTGGTTTAATCCGCTCAGAACCGGTTCATTAGGCATTCCCCCCGTTCACCTCACGTTTGGCAATTGCACGGTTAATTTTCAACTCCTTAAATTCGTCCGTCATAGGATTCTGATTTACATAATTACACCGCGTGTGCTTAACTTGATTACGAAATTAGGAAAATATTATTTTGCCTTAATTTTGCGATGTAATGTATTTTGATGAATTTGTAAAACAATACCACTAATTTTAAGAATTTTTTCCCAAACTTAAAAAGAAATTAGTCGTAAATCTACACAATACAAATTGTTACAAATCAAAGCTAAACAAATACTTAAAAAAACTAATAAATCTACCAGTATCGGGTTGGGGCAGTAATCCTCAGTCTGGTTACCGCTTGTAACTGGATTTAACCGGATATAACCAGCCGGCCACCTGCGATAACGACCTGCCCCATAGCGTGTTCGTCTTGTTTCGATAAGCCGGCTTAGTGGTTACTTGGCCAAAATTTATGCTAAGTTTTAGTCTGTACAAGATGCAACATGATAGAATTATCGATTTGAAAAATATATTTGATGTCGATTTATTTTTAATCGATTATCAAGGAACCGAAGAAAGACGCATACAGTTCGATGTTTTATGTCCCCTCGTAGCGCACCCATGTGGACATATTTTTAAGAACTGAAATGTCGAAGGCTTGATAAATAGTCCCATTATAAAATTTTGATGTGTTTGATGCTAATTGTATTATGAATGGTTATATTTCTGAATAAATATAATATAAATAGTATATATAAATAGAAAACCATTTAAAAATTTAATACGCTATCTTTGTAGACTCTGGTCCACTTTTCTTATACGTACAGTCGTGAAATTTTAATATTCACACTGCCGAGCAGTATCAGCAGTAGCCCAATTAATACGCATATTAAACTGTAATGTGGTTTTCGCGGGTAGGCACTACGCTAACCTAGTCCGATGTATTATTTACCCGCCACACTTAGCAATCACAGGTTTATGTGTATGCATTTCATTACGTTAAAAAATACAAATGTAATTTCGCATTCTACTCACATAAATATAACAAAGAAGATTTAACAGTATCAAAACAACTAGAAAAACAATGATCTGACCATTTTGTAACTGATAACACTTGAATTCCGACAAAATCAATCTTCACTTGTTCGAATAAAAACCTGATATTTGTGAATTTGTCGCTTTCCACTCGAGTGGATAGTTCTGTCTCATCCATCTAAGTCTAGACGTTCTACGTTACGTCAACTTGACTGATGGGTGATTATCGCTCGCCTTAGAATATCTTTGAGTTTCCTTATTAAGCTCTTTGTTTTATCATCGATGTAAGAACAACTGAAATTTTTCGTATGCAAAGAGCAAGGAGATAACACTTCGCAGAATCGGCCAACCTGCAAACGGTAACTAAGTCGTGGTAACTAATTACTTTTATTACAATAAGATTGTAATAATATAAAATTGTAAAATAATTACCTCCACATTTTATATTTAATCCTAAACTTGGCTTAAGTTGTAGTCATTAAATAACAAGAACTACAGTAAAAGCTGTCAAACTTTATTTCGATATGCGGCATAAAGTATCGAATGCGATTAAGGTTTTTTGCTTTGACAAAGTCACTGAAGTTAATTAAACGATTTTAGTTCACGAAATTTATTTCCGTTTGAGTAGCAAGAAGTTACGTTTTCGTTCTCTTTGCTAATGAAAATATTAATACCTAAAAGTTACCTACATGTAGACATTAAAATCAACATCAGTTATATTGAAATTCAAAAAGACTTACCCTCTCAAAATGCCTCAATTCAGCAAGAAGTATGAAATTAATGTGAATATATCTGGCATCCTCACAAGACCTGGCTCTTAGCCTGTATCCTGGTTTCGTGTAGTAATATCTATAACCCGTATATTCCGAACTATCTACATGGACCTTCAATCCGCCTTGGAACTGGTAGTCACCACCACAACCGTAACAAAGTCCTTTGGTGATGAACTTTTCCCAGTTTCGCTTGGCCGCCCCCGAAGACCGGGGGCGGCCTGGCCATGTCTTTAAGTTCTTTCCGGGTCTTAGTCCTCGAGGGGTCCTATGCAGCTTCCACTCTTCGCTGTTTCTATCAGCTGTTGGTTTCCATTTCCATTTTGAGATCACTGATTCTGTTTCTCGAAATTGGACTAAATATCTAATACATTCTTAACTCCGTATATATTTATTTTGTGTCCTTTTAACATTTCACGAATTGTCCTTTAGAAAAAATTTGTGTCAATGAATTGTGCGCATCAGTCCTCTGTTCTCTGTAAAAACCCTTTTTTAAATATATTAATTTATCTGTTTAAACCCAGCAGGTAAAGTTACTTACTGTTAAAGCGAAACAAAAAGTTAAGAAATTATTTTCTTTAAAAAAGAACTGACCCAGTAAAATGAAGGCTTGGAAAAGTTTTTAATATTTCAAACCTTAAATATTCAAGCTTAAAGTAAAGATCAAAGTTGCCAGTTAATTTACCCGAGCGAGTTGAAGTAAAAACGAAGGCTTAACTGCAGATAACCAAGAACAGTTGTTCCATTAAAAAAACCAGTATCACCAAATATCGTAGAATCGCCAATAAATCGTACCAGAAGTATAGTAATATTTTAGTTGAATAATATGTGAAATTTATTTATTTATATGTTGGTATAATAAAAAAAAAATATATTGCGTTATGGTTGTTCTTATATATAAATTCTAATCAAAAGTTTCCTAGCTGCATTTGCATTTCCACAGCTAGAGATGTCCTAAGCCGAAAGTTGTAAGCGGTAAATCTTCGATCGGTTCATTGAGACGTTAACCTCGGTCACGATAACTCAGCGCAATCAATTGCTCCCTGTAAGCCACGCTTCGATGCGTTTAGACTTTAGAAAAGCATTCCATTTAGTTTGCCGCTTGACAAATTCAACTTTAAAGCTAATTTTCTAAAATAGCACTTATTAGCACTAATTAATTATATTAAAGTGTTTGCCGATTCTTGATATTGAAAAAAAGTGAATTGGATACAATATACAAGGTATCAAAAAGTCAATTGCTGACTCTTTTTGAACTGAACTTATCAATTTTTAGTATAATCAAAGAATACCAACTACAATTACACAAATTCATTAGCAATATTCCGCAAAAAAAACCCTCAAAAACGCCCCGACCCCGGAGCATTCCTATGATGTTACCTCTACGACCAGCGTTCATTGAATGAACGTTGCCAACTAAACCCCGCCAGGACACGCCAAGGTGGCGGCGCACCAAACAATTTTATGAGCGGTGACGTGATCATTCAAAAGTTATTATTTATGTTCTATTATAAAATAAATTAATAATTGGAGGCTCGTATTATTCCAATCCAACGGAGAGAGAGACATTCGTTCAGCAAATAAATCTTTATCAAGCACCCAATTGGCAATAGTGTTATCGAGAACAGATAAAAATGTGGTCACTTAATCTTGTAGTGGTTGAGTGCGCTAACTGCTTACAAGGGCGCAGTTACGATAACTAATCAATCGTTTAACTAAATGGAAAATCGATTACAACTTGTGGAACTTTTTATGTATTTGAATGGGAGTAGTCTACAGTTAGAAACTGTTGTTAACCACTGAACTTCAGAGTTGTGGGTAACAAGGCTGGCTGTAAAAGCACTTCAGTATCATTTTTTGAATTCTTCATTTGCAATTTTTATTATATAAGAACATAATTATTTACTAATCAATTTATACATAATTTACAGCTTAAAAAGTAACTAGAAGGCGGGATACAATTAAAATTATTATATTATGCGTGAAATCCCAGACAATAACACTAATAATTGATTAATAGAATCATTTACATATAATATGTAATTTATTTAAATTGAGCCTTTGGTTTGATAAAAGAAGTTACAAATTACAACTAGTTTAAAATCTTTACACAATCTTCAATTTTCAAGACATCTAAATAGCTAGTCCAAAACCTAAAGCATTAATAGAGTACTATAACATTCAACAAGCGGACGGAAATTAAGAAGTCCGGAGCGGACCCGTCCCTAATGGAATCCCAACAGAGATGAAAAATGTCGGCGTTTTGAAGTAAATCTTGCGGCAAATAAGCCGAGAATCGGTCTAGATTGCAAACTAGATTGAGGTCTCAAGTGTTATGATGAAATATTTAAATTATACTAGATTATTTAAAAGCGAATTTTAATTTTATTTATATCATTTTAAGCTTAGTTAGCAATTGTTCTTTTCATATTATTCTTGTGACAATCCTAATTATGACCAGAGAAGTGCAATTTCGATGACTACCAAGAAACTGATTTGTTTTGGCTGAAATATTCTCTGTATAGCTATAATCAGCGTAGAGCTGAAACACACCTTTTGTATGAAGTCAAAGTTAATAGATCGCTTTCAATATAGGCATCAGTGAAAAATTATAAAAACAACGACAAAGCTGTCCGCAAATATTGAGTGAAATTCGATTTGCCAATTTGATTGACCGACCAAGTGATGAAAAGTGTGTAAATTCAGCGGAAAAATTAGTTAGTATTGATTTTTCCGAGAGTGCCATAAAACATACATGTCTTTTTTATATTCATCATTTTATATTTGTTTTATTATTTTCGTAGATATTAGCAAATTTATTAAAAAAAATAATATGGCCAAGGTATTTTCATTAACATATAGGAATGACATAATAACTACATAAGCACCACCACTATGTAGAACCAGCTATCAAAAGAGGTGTTCTGAACCAATACGACCTTCAAGAAAAGAGCTAGAGGCACCTGGCATTGCGAGTGTCCCTGGGCGGAGGTGTCCCTATAGGTGAACCTCCTGGCGGTTTTGCCCCTGTATAAAACATATATCACAAATTTCACGATAACAGTGCAATAATAATTAGGGAAGCAAATAGGAGTAAGAAAATAAAAGGGAAGAGTAACTGAAACAATGAGGAATGAAACAAAAACGTATTCAGTGATAGTTAATTAAGAGTTGCACTTGGGCATACAGATCTAGGAGCAACGGAGCCACTAACATAGCGATAAAATATATTAACAAAAGAATAAGCGTAACTATATATACCATAGCATATAAATTGATAAATGAATATTCAATTAGCTTGAATATTCGTTTATCAATATATATGTATGTATGATTTGTTTTTTCTTTAATCTGAAATGCTATCATTTATAAGCATATGGGAAATAATAATTTACAGTATTTTATTTATATTTTAATACCATGAACAATCTTATACTTATAATAAAATGTTTTCGTTATAATTTCATATATATATATGATCTGTTAATATTTTTTTAAATTCGTATACTGCTATCCCGAAAATATTCATCAATTCGCAAACGTTACACATACTTCAAAATTCAATTATTTGTTTTCAATATTATTAAAATATTTTCCCGTTGTTTCGCTGGCCTCACTTCCTTCAGGCAACTATAGTTTGACAGCGAAAGCCTAATTGTCGCTCGCTGGCCCCGCGCCATACACTTAGCATTCGGAACGCCTCGCCCCGTGGCAAAGATTTAATTCTATTTTTGTTCAACCAGAGCTACTTGAATTTTATGTCCTCTTGTCTCGTTAGCATTATTAGACTAGCTTTAATGCACACAACCTCTGCATTACAATCGAAATTGTTTTCTTGCTGGCTTATAAATATGGATTCAATGAATGAATAAAATTCGTCACAAAGATAAAGAAAAGATTGTTAAAGAAAACAATTAAAGAAGTATTATTACAAAAAGCTTATTACACAGTTACTGAATATTTGGAAGATAATTTATAATATTAGGTAATTGTTTGTAGATATGAATTTAAATGTGATCGAATATCCGCTAGTGGAAGTATACTCATAGTTTGCATGCCTTGTATGAATAGAATATGGTTTGTGGGCTTTCTTATACCTTTGTTAAGACCTTTTTCTTGTACCCATATTTGCAAACAAATAAACGCTTTATGATTTAAAATATTAGACTAGGCACAGAGCTAAGTGATGCTAACTAAGGCTAACTAATGGCCAGTGTTGGCATCGTGGCTTCAGTGTGCGATTCTCATCCTAGAGGTCCTGCACCAATGAATGTTTCTTTACATTCGCATTCAACACTTTAAAAAAAACACTCGGTCCTATAGTGGAGTGACTCTAGAACCCCGAATCAAAGGCGTCAGGCACAGATACAGAAATCTATGTCTAGTTGTAGAACCAGTATTTCTAAATCGCTAACGTGCCTTAAACATTGTATTAATTTATACGAAATCACGAAAATATGTCCATATAATATAATATTTTCTAATTTTTTACTATTTCATGTTAAATATTTCAGAACCGTGATCATATACAAATCCAATTACTATAAAAATTACATCGATCATTACGAAATTGCGTCTTAAGAAAATTTATAAAATTTATTTGCTCTGACCGCTACTCCCCACTCCTGACTGCAACTAAGCGTAAAAGCCTTTTCGTTTGGATGCGTTAATCTTTAATATTACGCTCATATTCCCTACTTTTTCGTTGTTCTGAATAAAATTATATTTTGTATCTGGTATTCATATGGGTGTGATTAAAATGGAAAAAACAAAATAAGTAGATTTTTTCATGACTAGTTTTCAAAAACTATGTTAAGTGACGTCTACATATTCAGGTCTGGTTGCTCATGAAACACCTCGATGCGGTAAGCAAAAATGTATATTTTATAAGTAAATTGAAGTCAGGATCCTGGGTCCTTTCTTAACGACAGTAAGGAGGTTGGAAAGTTATTATTAATATTGACGATGATTTTATTCCAATCAGCTCTTTTACTAAATAAATAATAAATAAAAAAATAAACATACGTCTCTGAGAAGTATATCTTGAATGATCATATAAACAAAATTCGATCTTTTTTTAAGATCTTAAGATCTCGCTTAAAAAATTACCAAAAAGTTTTTATTATAATTGAATAGACGGCGAACTTAAACTGATATAATCGCTTGCTTCATTGCGTAGTACATAAAAAGCTATGTTACAAAATTCATAGCAATTAAAAAATAACTGTATACACTTGTACATAAACTTTCGAGCCCTAACTCCTTAGCCTTGTTCTATTCTCAATTTAAATCATCGAAAAAGGTTCAATAAAGGTTTGAGTGCTTTCAAAACATCTCCAGTTTGACCCCGGCTGTTACGAACCCACTTAACACAAGCACAACTTAACAAGGGGCAGCTCGATACTTTTCTTACTTGAAACTATAACCGACATGGGATCGAGTAAAACGTGTGTTGTAGTCATATTTTTATTAACATCCTAAGGTGTTGTTTTAAAACTATTAGTTTAGTACGTCCTTTTAGTCCACAGTGTGTATTTTACGACTAGTATTTTGTACGGAACTTAGGTGTAAACGCTTCTTTATGCAACAGAATTTAAGGGGAGCTTTTTGAAACAACTGACTAAATTGTCGCTTAAAAACTAAAAACTTGGATACTGCAACGTCAACATTAATAGCCGTATGTGTGCTAGTATGATTAAAGGCACGTTAGTTGAAGTCCTTAAAAATAAAATTTAGATTTACATGAATCTCCTCTTACATTATAAATATGAAAATTAATTTGCTTAGTAAATATTTGCCCCAGTATATCGAGGGAAAAAGAGCTTTGTAAATCTGACCTGATCACCCAATACTCGTATACTGCCTCAATGTTTGTCTACTTTAAGAAAACGTTCACAAGAGACGGGTAATTACTGTTTCTAATTAATCACTGGAGTATTTGATTAATAGGCCTCCGATGGCGATGCCAAGAAAGAACCCCCACGATGAGATAGTGATTTTGAACTCTAATTTTGCTTTTGTTTTATTACAGTCTTGGAACCTATAATTAATTTATACTGATTTCAACGGAGATAAACAATGACAAGATTGTAAGCAAAATTGAACAGTATTTTTGTAGCAAGAAAATGTTGAAAAGTGCAAATTATAAATAAAAATTAAACACAACCTAATATAATATAAAGTTTTTCAGTTGGGGCGTACTAAAAATCGAAGTATGACACTCATACAGTTTATCAGTGTGTACAATGTCCAACTTATAGCTTTCGTATTATTTGAAATTAGAAAAGGTATTAAAAAATTTGGCTGCCTGAATTCCTATAAGTTCAAACACCGAGATTTAATATTATTTGATATTCGATGCAACTTTTTACTAAAAATAAAGTTTCAAAAGATACAGAGAGATCAAAATTGAAACACTGTTGGGTAGAGTTAAAAGAGTGAAGACTTCGCAAACTAATATCTCATAATTTTAACGTTCATCAATGCCAAGAATAAAATTCAACAAACTCCGGTTCAAGTCACGCGATGAAACTTTTGAGTTTACGATTCAAGCCTCAAATTAGAACCATAAACTTTATGGAATCGTATTTTGAAATAAACAGTTAATTTTATATTATATTTTAAACAGATGCTGAAAATTTTTAGCGCTAAATAAATTAAATAAATAAACTAAATAACTTTAAAATTGTCTACACTACATATTTATGGATAATAAGAAAGTAATGTGTATATTAAAGTTTTGCGATGCCAATTTATAAAATTTTATTGCTAGCAAAAAAATCTCTATGTAAATAATTAGTTCGTTTGCAGTAAAAGAGGTTTTTTTTTAAATCATGTTCGTGTAAATCGACGAAAATATGGCAAAGCATTAATTTTAAAGGTAAAAGTTATCTAAACAAAGGTTAACTAATATATTTTATATTCATCACATACATATATGTATTTTAATAGCAACAGACTAAAAAAGACGCTAAGGTTTCCTACCTTAAAATTTATCTAAGCAATTATTATAATTTTGTTACATTAAATTAATTGTATATATTAAATTTGCAAAGAATTGAATCGTCCAAACCTAACCAACAAACTTATATTTCAGTAACAAATGAAATAGAGAAATCATATCTGAAATTGTAAGATTTAATTTAGATAAACCGAATCGATTGACACAAAACAAAAGTTTGGACAGTTGGGAGTTCGGTACGGAAAGGATAGACAGATACAAAGGCATTCGATAAAGCTTAATAATATCTGGACTCCAGTCTTTCAATTATTAGTATTGCTGACTTTTCGTCTGTTCATTTGTTGTATAAAGTATATCTTATACTTTCAGTCAATAAATCGGTTATAATAAATTGAAAATGTTAATGTTGAAATTATTAATCATTTTATTCATGATATTGAGGGCCTTGACAGCTCAGCTCAGACTGTGAGGCGCGTGATGTATGCCCGTAAATAAATTTATAATGTTGACTGTAAAAATGGCGTGAGTGTACTCGGTACCTTTATACATATGGCTAAGTGATTAAATGATGGGTATTGAATATCTTGACATCTTATCTGTGCACCACTATTGACCAAACATTAATGTTAAAAGAACGGATAAACTCGCAAAATTTATCTAATAATTATTTTATTCGTTATCAGCAGGGCAGATTTCAATTAGGATAAAACGCGATGTACGAATTTTCTGTTCCCGCATATATTATACGTACGATTTATGTTCAAACAAAATGGGCGCTTCCTGAATTTGTAATGTACCTGTAACAAATAAATCAGTTCATTAGTTGTATAAAATAATTTCAGAAACATACAATCATGAGTGGAGCAGCTTAGCCTAATTCCATGACAAAATGGCGGTGATATTTTATATACAATTATTTAGTTGGGGAATTAAAATTTGGTGATGTATTTATAATATATTATACCTTCGAATAAGTCCTTGTTTTATGCAATAAATTCTAATATGAGAGAAAAGTCGATTAAACTTTGTTTTTATGTAATTTTAAAAAACCTATTGCGTTCATTCTATTAGCTTATATGGTTATTATAAATGTATAATGGAAGAACGGTTTTTGGCGCATAGCCAGATTGGTGGATGGCTCCTGAGAGCGATTCCCGGTATGGTCAACATTTGTGTGAAAAATATGTTTGATGGCCGTGTTCTTGTATTAGAATATAAATAAAAACTCTATATAAATAATATATATATATACTTTATCAGTTGTGTTATACCTATAATAACTTATTTATGCCATAATATTAAAAAACTGAGCGTTATTGTTTCTATAAAACCATCCATAGGCAGTAAGGATGTAATTTTAAATCAATATTACTAAGCGAAGCCGCAATCATGTCGTGGCTAAACTGTATCCAATCAAAGTTAGAACTTCGCCTAAAATTAAACTCCCAGCGGTCCACTGCTAAATAAAATCCTGAATATTTTATGTGAGCGCCAAAAAGTTGATCTCATTAGATATTAAATGTTATTTGTCGCATTGAAGAAAATGTATTTTTGGCTAACCGTTTTTCAGTACACTTCAAAATATTTTCACGAAAGTAATGATTTTTTTTATTAATGAATCATTTTGTGATTGCTTGGTCTTCGACCGTTATTTATGGAACGCATTTATTTAAAAAGTTTTAAAATCAAATGCAATTAATAAATTGCCTTCTATTACAGTTTGAAATTACATCTTGAAGTAAACGCTATTATAACAATAAGTCGTAAGAGTCATCAATATCATTCAAAAGGATGATTTTCATTATCGAAAGGCCAGTGACGCACTTCTGACCTTTCTGTCAATGATGTTGTTCATGGGCGATGTCACTTAAATGAGGTGTTGTCTATTTTATTAAATAGTTTGTAATTACAAACACAGTCATCGCAATGAAATCTCTATAGCATTTAGGTATAAACCTAATCATCCTTTTGCTACCGAATAACGCATTATATCAAAATGGCGACATACTAATAAATAAACTCAAACACACGTAAGCTTCAAACACATCCAACATTAACAATAAATACGAACAGCAATAACATTGGTATAACCATGCAATTCCAGTTACAAACAGTCCCCAAACTCGACGCTAAATCTCCAAGATCTTAATATTAAACGCCCTGAAATGAACTAATACGACTCCCCGCTGCAGGGATTATACTCAGTATAGATGTTAGTATGAAGCTTGTTTAAAAATGTTCATTTCTAAGCAAAACTACTAAATTATTAAATTAGTGAATCCTTCTCAGGGGAAATAAATTTACAATTAAGTACATGATTTAAATAACGGTTGAAATCAGAAAAAGGGTATTTCATTTAATTTAATTTGTTTTTGTCTTATAGCTGAGTTGTGCCATTATTTATATGTAATATTGTTTAAATGACTCATCACAGATAATTGAAGGATTACAAGCCCGTATTGAGATTTGAGAGGTATTTATTTTGATTCGAATCTTTTATTTATGTGTGGCTAAAATTGTATTTATAAAATATCTATCATTATAGTACCTTTAAATAACAGCGCATTTCAATGAATATGAAGATAAACCTTCAAGTATGAGAATTTAAATGTGCCCATCAATAACAAAATCACGATTTCAAATAATACCGGATAAGCGATTCTAATCCGCAAACATTCAAAATCGATTTCCTTAATGGTATAACTGAGAAAATTCCGAAACACTTTCAACCAATTCCGAAAGCTTTCCGCTCGGAATGCTCCTCTGTTTATATACTGAGCTGAACGTATCCTAAATGTGAATAAAACAAATCTGTCTTCGTAGCGTTTAGCTCTTATTTCCATCTACTTCCCTGCTATTTCCTGTTTATCGGCTGGTTCAAAATATTCGCGGCAGCGAGTTAAATTTAAACAACAAAAAAATTAAATCATTCCATTTTCAGGATTAAACTTCAACTACAAATCATTTTAATACACCTTTCTGTTATATTTAAAACAAATTCGAACTTTAACTAAGCGGTTTGAACAATGGTTTACACTAACGTCTGCTACGAACGTTCGTTTACGGATTTAAACACAACATTTAATGCATTATAAACGTACGAATATTTACAATTTTAATTTTAAATAATATAAGAAATATTTCAACGCCATGCCTTATAACATGCACAACCGCAGCACCATTACATCGGCGCTATTTCGACTCAACAACACCGCCAACTATTCGCTTCTCACATTCTTTCAAGTTCTACATCCGGTTTTGTCTATACCTGTTTGTCTTACAATGTCGCAGCAGTGCAGGTTGATTATCCCAAGAAATATTTTTCTCCATCAGAAACATAATTTAGTTAGTGCTAATTTTATCTTCCTGTATCCGCAGCGACATCAATTTGTTAAATCTCAGAAATTTATTGTTCCATCAGGTACATGGATAATTCCCACGACAATTCATACGTGTTGGTTTCATCACATGTTAATTAATACACAGAAGCAAATTCAGCTAATTCTGATATTTATCAAATTATTTGATAAATTTCTATTCAATACGCATACTCATTACAATAATGGGGTAATATTGAATCGGATTGTTTAAATCAATCAATGTTTGTTCGGACAGTGATTAGTAATGTAATTCGTTGTGTTTGAATTCATTAATGTTATATTTTGATTATATTTTAGAAGGACACTTATAGATACTAAGATTTCTATTGCGATTTCCACTGATTTTATTTTTGGAACTTCGTTGCTCGCGGTGTGTACTTGTTATATTTTTCCAAAAAATAAATAAAAAATTCTCTTGTATCTATCTATACATATAAAAGGTATAATAATAATTATTTCAGTTATCCTATTTTCCTACGTCTTCCAGTATAGATCCCTTATACTTATACCCAAAGAAGGTCAGAAGATCCATAGAACTGTGAATTTCTCGACTCAAAACCAAAAACCAAATTTTATTCTTGAATAATTTTTTTGGTTCAAATATAGCGTGGTATTAAATAAGCTCCTGCAAGCCGTTATTACAGAAGCTCCTTTATGTAACTAGTCTAATAAAATATATGTCCCATTAAACAGGAACAATGCCCCGACCCTTTAATCACAAAAAAAACTTCGTAACGACACCTAATAACGTCCAGGATATTTTGGAATGTTTTCGCTCAATTTGTAAACCAATCTAGAACAAGGCTTCTTGACGTGCAACCCTCATCCCTCTGACTGACATTTACGTCGGGATCATTATCAACAGTTCTCGGTTTTCCTTATGTTTTTCTACATTTTCCCTTCAATGACCAGTACATGCTTTAAAAGAACAATGTGTAGTTTGTGAAAATAGTCCGTTTATATCGTAAATATGAATTAAAAAATTTAGCCTTGAAAATGAAGCTTTAAAGATTCTTCATCGGTAATGGAATTAGGAGCTTCTACTATTTATAAAGGATTAGATTTTTATTAATCTCAAATTCAATTTATCATAATTATAATTAAATTTGTATTCACTCAGAGCCAAGTATCCCTAAAAATGCTTACAGAGTTAATATAATATTCTTGATTAATTGTTAAATCCGAATTTTAATTTACTCAAATGAAGAATTCCTTTGTGGTAATTATTCCTTATAATTCAATGCCTTTAAAAGTGGTATTTCTGCTGCAGGTGGGTATAAATACACAGCTATCCACAATTGCTCAAATAATTCTATTAGGCGTTGTACAAACTCCACCAAGCCTTTTATAGTGAGCAGTCGCAGCAATGAATGATGGTGCTAATAAATCAAAGGAGTAAACATTTACAGTCTTTTTAAAACTATAAACACAATCTTCGACCTCAGACGTGTTTTAAAATAGAGAGGCTACCAACGAGAACCGACATTATACAACGACGCGCGATGGTTTGGTAGAAGTAATTTAATAACAAATAGTATGTTAATACAATTTTATGCGTTTGAACAAATCCAAATTTCATTGAATATGGTCGACGTTAATGAAATTGGATTTTCAAACGCAACCATTGAAACAATATAACATTTATAACATGAAAACCAGATATCGGTTATCTAGAAATGCTCCGTATAATCCGGTATCCGTATCCACTCCAATAACTTTACGACTCCTCCCGAGTCTCGTTTATCTGCATTCATAAAAACTGTTTTTTCCTTATCTTCTTCGAGTTGCGGATGTTAAAATTTGTTTAAATAGTACCTATTGGTTAAATCATAGGTGTGGAATGTTTAGGGTTGCACTATATGTATCTACATACTTATTTCCAAATTTGTTCCAAATATAATCAAGACCTAGAAAATTTTGAATGATAAGCAACTTAATATTATTTAGTAATAAGCCCATTAAAATTTATTTACGCACGCAAAATGTCTATCGTTATTACGTCCGAGATCGTAGGCCGGGGAAACGCGCAACCTAATTTCTTGCCGAGATTATAGGGAAAAATAATTGCAATTTCATTAGAATCCCGTTTTAATAATTGCGAAAACGTCACCATGAATAAATTTCCAGCCCTGTAGGTATTTGGGGTTTTATTTCTTATAAAAGTGAGTGGAATGGTCGGGATAGCTCTAATCCCCGTAATGCCGCAACTGTTCGCAGCTAATCCCGTATCTTTTGAGATTTTTTATATCGTACGTGTGTTACCCGGCGGAAGAAAGATTATCAATCCATAGTATAATCCCTGAATCAATTTATTTGGGATAGATTTGAAGAAACGTTAGGTTTTTTATTTAATATTGGGATGAATCATTCGTTCTTAAACTGCGTAATAAAGCGATACGCACAATTGAATAGTTAACAAACTGTCAATAATATTTTATTATAATTAGTTATTTTTTTACATTTTATTAACGTAGTAACAAATTAAATTAATATTTTATAACTTATAAATAAAATTAGAGTATACTATATAGGATATGCACGACTATACAGCGTTCTACTTGATCTATGAAAAGGATGCTATTGGAATATCAAGTGATATTAATAATACTATTTTACGAAATGAAATAATTCAGACTAGTAACTAAAGTAAATATTGGCTAAAATTTCTTATGAATTTCCTGCTTGTATTAGTACATAACTGATGTGTAGTTTATTTTAGGATTGATCAAGGTTTTTGGTACTTTGAGGAACGTAATATTACTATTAGTTGCCGACAAGGAAGCAAGACAAAGCAAGCTATTACGGCTAAATCTAAGCGCAAAGTCAGCCATGCGAGCGATATGCATTCCCCGCACATCGCCGCTTCGCACAACGCTTATCGACTAATTGATCGCAACTACCAGCTGTGCACCTCACTAGTGAGGAACCGCGTCATCGATACTTTTAAATGAAAAGAGCCTTTGGCTGTTAAGTTCTAATCTCAGAAGAAATCTGCACAACATATAACAAGCTCAGAAAAATATATACCTTTTTTGGTCAGATAATATTGGATTTTGTATAATGAAGGTATTCGTGATATTAATAATGGCTAGTTTAATAATAGCCTACAGTAATTAATAGCTATTCAATAGGAGGCTATAGTTCCTTGTATAAAAGTATCGATATGGCTACACCACTAGGCTGGCATTAAGATGTTAGCCACGCAGCACTTAGTGGCAGTGGAATGTGTTCAACGATTTTACGGATACAGTTTCTGATATTTCTTGTCCAAAATTTATGGAAACGCTTTTAAATACCAGTTGCAATTAAAATAAAAGTCTCGATTCTGAGGTACTCAGTGAGATTAAATTTTATATACAAGACAGTTCTTTTGAAATGCTTTTTATGTCACCTGTCTATAAGAATTTTTGTATATGACGACGACACGATATTCAATTTATACTGTTTAAAAATTGAAATAATTAAAAAAAAAAATGAAATATATTTCACAATTACTAAACAACAACAAGAAATCAACATTAAATGACAGGAAACTGTACTGACTTATTCCTTGGGCATTAATTAATTACATTGATGACAAACTGTGTAGTGTCCCACACCCGATTTTTTTAAACTCTGTTGATCTACGTCTTCGAGGTTTAAAATAGATACTTTAATACTTTAGCTAAAACGGTGCAACATAATATCTTAAACGATATTCAAGATAACATTTACAATCGATGTTCGACAAAAAGCAATAATCCAGTGAAATATCAGTTCAACATAAATATAGTGAGTGAGTGCAAACTGAATTTGCACCATTTCGTATTTCGACGAGATTATAACGAAATTTACGGGCAATTTGTTCGGACGCGCGTCCATCGGTGATTTAGTACGGGCAAAATTGGCACATACGTTGGCGCAACGGCCACTGGACTACGACTGTTTTACACTGCGTCTAGTCGACAAAGCAACCTATTGTGGGGTTGTATTAAATTAGTTGCATACTTCAAATGAAATAGCACAATTAGCATAAAATTATCGTAATATACTTTTGCTCGTTGTATCTCCAGGCATGCTGACTAGTCCGACAGTTTAAGTTAAGTTAAGTAGTTTAGTCGATTTAGTGATGTGGGAAATTAATCTTTTAAATAAAATTGCATAAATTAAGCGGCGGTAACCAAGTGAAACCAAGTTAAAAATTTTTATAATTTTTTAAATTAAGTCTCAATTTTTAGAGAATATTTTGATTTAGGAATTGTGTAAATTTATACAAAAATGAAAAAAAAAATGCGGAGGGTGAATGTGGGTTAAATTTGTCGTAGTATATTGGAAAAAAACGTATAATTTTAAAAATTTAAACTAAATATTACACTCGCGAATATTTAGTTGTAATATTATATTTAATCGGTAACAAAATGATGTCGTTTAAATAGACACTTAGCTCTACCAAACAACATTTGACAAAATATAAAAAAACTCTATCAATCTTAAAAGAACAGCCATAGATTTTTGATTAGATATTAGAGATTTATATTCTCTGCCTTTCCTTTGGGATTAAAACTATATAAATAAATATTAAAACCAACCACTTGTACTTAAATATCTGGAACGGTGGCATGTTACGTTAAAGGGTCTAGGGAAACCTATCCCTATAATATAAATCAAAGGGGACTATGAAATGCGAGCGGTCATCTATTAGGTGCGCGGGTTCGATTCCGAATTACGCAAAGGCAAACACGGCATTATCAATCACGCCTCCCTCTCCACTGACGTGACGATTTGTCAATTCCATTCTAATACGTTTGATGGTATTTATTTACTGAGCCATTGACTCGGAATTTATGTGACTGACCCATGTAAAAAGCGTTTCGAATGTATTTTGTAACACACCAACAAGTTGTGTATACATAAATATCAGGACACGTTTTTCACGCTTTTTAACCCCAAGCTTAATAGCTCGTATTAAGCTATATTACATATATCCTACTATAATTATAAATGGAAGTTTGTAACTACATAAAACAATAGTTTTAAGTTAGTAGCTTTTAACTTTAGAATAACATGAATGCTACAAATTATATAAAGATGTTGTGTGAATTATCCCGAATATCGGATAGGAAGAATTAACCATCTGCGAACTATTGGCGTGCGCTGCCAAATCGCTGGAGTTACACATAAGTGTATAGATGTATGACGGAAATGTTTATCTTAAATAATCCTACAAAAACACTGCCACAGTATATATTTATACCTAATGTGTAAGCGATTGTAACCAAAATAGTGAACTATAACTACAACAAAAATTGATGATTTATTAATAAGCTACTCGAAATACTAATGCTGCGGAAGTAGCCATAATACTAGCCAAAATTCATACAATTTTTAACCATGACGTTAGATTAATATAACTTCGTTTAATTAGTATCTATATATGTAATAAGCTTGAGTTAGGGTGGGTCCTGAGGTCCTATAACACAGGCTAGGCAGCCTTTTTTAAGCTCCAGTCTCCAACCTCACTGTGAAATGTATGCACTAAAATGTATTTTAAAAAAATGTGGAGAAAATAAACTAAGATTGTTTGTCACATATAGCTCTGAACTGTAACAGTTACATTGTAAGTAATCAACGTGGTAGGTATTTTATTATTCATAAATACATGTAACAAAACATTCTTAAACCATTTAAAACTTCATTGAGTTATTCATAATCACATGTTTACAATTCTCGTTAAAAAACAAAGTACGATCGTATCTTACGCAGAAAGAGAAATTAATCATTTAAAATCCGCTGACACGCACTCATCATCAGAATCTCATCAATCACGCTGTACAAACAGATCACTCAATAAAAACTCGACAAATTACCATTCATGAATAAATACCATTTACCTTAATGTATTTATTGCTATTAATTCTATGAATACAAGAAAGTAGGGAATGAACAGAATTTTCTTTAATTTTATCTATTGAAACCATACACAAAGCAATACAATATTTAATGAGATCTTTAATACACACGGGTATTATAAACCACATATTGTTTTAAATATACTTATATTATATATTAAAAAATACTTATATTTCTAGATCCATATTATTTATTAATTGTCAAGTTAACGCGTGGATAAGCAACGCCATAAGGTCAAACAAAATTGCTTCCCCCTTTAATAAGATAGCCTATATAAAATCTGTTCAATTTAAATCAACAGCAGTTTACATTACATTAACCGTCGTTAAATTGTGGTTAACGGTAGATCAGGCTGTGTGAACTCAAAGCGTGCCCTATCTCCGCGGTCCGCTGCGATTAGTCGGGTATTTTAAATTACCGCCACCTCGACACCTCGTCAACTCGCTCCAATTAAATGCGGTAAAGATTTTTTTTAATAATTAATGTTACTTAAGATTAAGATTTTATTTCTTTCTCACTAAGTATTCGGTAACACAAGTTACTATCCAATAATAACTATGTTAAAAACCTTTTCTGTAACATAGCAACAGGTATGTCGTTTAATAACCCCTGAGATTACCACCCAATTATTTTCTGGGAACTTTCGGTTCTCAAGGCACGACATATCTATTCATTTTTTAAAAACATATAGTATAAAGTTCATACATAGAATAATAAACAAAAGCCACACCCAGCTTTTAACAAGTAGAGAACGGTATTATTATATTATTAATTTTATTATATTCGTACACGTAATAAACTGACATCTGAAAAGGTTTGAATTATGCGTGAAGAATTTCGCAATTTGATAACGTGAGACGTTGAGCCGATGACATAGCAATATTATACGGCTAGTGAAGTTAACGCACGGCCAGTCACCGAGCTGGTAATTGAATATCCAATCAGCCACAATTACATTAGAGATCGTGATCGACCGAACCGTTGAGTGGTTTTTGAATCACTCGCTGGTTTTGACTGTACCTTTATAATCGGAAAGCAAGGAATTTCGTAATATTGCTCGGAATCTATACGAAAACTGAAACTGTGTAAGAAATAGTCTATATATGCGTTGTGCTTGTGTTGGAGGGCAAACTGTATAGCTGTTTCCCCAGTCTGTACTACGGTCTGTTGTAAGCTTTGGTCCCGACCGAGGGCAAAGTTATTTCGCAAACTTGTTTCTGAATTTTGTGGTCAAAAATCTTCCGAAGTTTCCCCACGTCAAATAACTTGTCAGTACTCGTTATGTCTTTACAAATTTATATAAACGCGTATATATTTTATCTGATCACCCGATCTTGTGAGCAAACGTGTGTGAAATGTAATGAGCAAAGAAAGTACGTACGACTCAATAGTGTTGAAAAATATTTCATTGCATTATTTATATCGAGTTTAATGCAATTTGTAGGGAATAAATCTGTTTAAAATACAAGGCACGGAATGAGCATCTGCAGCTGACGCTATATCATACAGTAATTGTATTGTAATATTGTGCATTTAGGTAAAATATAGTATCTAATAGGCAAATGAAGCTTAGTGTAGATGATACGATGCGAACGTATTATATTGAAGCTTTTAGAAGTTTTGGGGTGAAAATATGATAAAATTTCTAAGCTTGCGTGTTTTAACAAAAGCACTGTTATTATCTTTTCATTATATAGTAACTAAATAAATTTTGATGAAAACAGGCAGAGGCGTTAGTGTATTTACAATATATAATATATATTTTCGCTTATTCATAGCGAATAAGTGTTAAATTGGCAGTTTAAAAAATCAAAGGTTGTGTATTTAATTTAATTTTTTTTAGTAATCAATAATAATAAGAATTATTACCAAACTGTAATGGACATGTAGAAGCTTACCAACAAATACCTGCCAAAGCAATGTCAGTTTGACAAGAGGCTGATTATGTACTATGTATAAACACCGTGGTTTCCACATATAATATTAATAAGCTTCACATTCGCTTCACTATGCCGGAAGCATTCCGCGCAGGAAGTTGCAGTGCAAGTCATAACTTACATTATTATATTGCAAGTCGCAAGATTGTGGCTTTTAATAATGTCTTCAGATACAAAAACTATTTTTAACAAAACGGTGGCAACTAGTTCTCAACTTTTTCTCGTAATGCTCTTCGCTCTAAATTGCTCGTTACGATAACGTAAGCTTTGTTTGCGTCGCTAAAAGACGATATAACCCAACTATATGATGTACTATTTAATTTTTTTTTCATTAAACGTAATGTCGTAAAAAATGATGTTTTTAAATAAGTTATGTAAGCTCGATATATAGAAGCTTGGACCTATAAAAGCTTTTATATATGTATAGTTTTGTGTATGTGGGCAGGTTAATTAGGCTCATATAATTTAATCACAATAGAAGTGGGTCAGTGAAAAAGGCCACAAAACACAATAAAATAGAACCGGTAGATGAGGCAAGTTAAACAACATCGAGGGATTAACCTGTCCACAGGCGGGATTATTCCGCTTTGACGTCGGCTACCCAGCTACCCGTATACCCGGATGCCCGGATTGCCCCTACAAGTGTATCGTTAACGGTTTAATGTAAACGATTTAAGTGGACGAACGTCCTTTGTAATTCAGAGACCTTCCTGAGCCGATTATATTTGTTCGGAAATTGGTTTTCTATGAAATTTCATAATTTTAATTAAAACTTATTTCAATTATAAACATTAAAAAACTTGCTCCTATCATATTATAATGTACATAGTATTCAGTAAAGGATGAATGTACATTTGAATTTAAATATGTAAAAACCATTTAAACCATTTGTAATATTATTAAGGCGATACTAAAAACTTAAGAAAATATGTCATATCTCTTAATTAATCCATCACTCAGATTTAAAGCAAGAAAGAAGCGCTGATTGTGCTATCGGCTATCGCGCCATTCATTACCGTCCGGTAACAAGAGTAATTTGATGACGGTTAAGCTCCGATTACCGCAGTGGCACCAGATCGATTGCAGACATTTTAATCATTATGTACCAATTCCATAGATCCCCTCTTTTTTTGCCTTAACAATGTAGATTTTATTATGCACAGCGGTATCACTTGTGATGGTAATGCAAATTTTAACTAGAGGTATAGCCTTGTTAATCCGCTTTTGCGATACCTATATTATATAGAGTAAGAGAATGTGAGTGGCTTAAACTTAGAGAGATTGATATTACCGTCATGGAGACAGAAGTACAGAAGACAAATTAATACAGGAGAGTCCTTAGCTGTAAAAATTAATTTTAACTAACAATTAAAATTTAAATGATGTACTGACTGAGAATGATGAATGTCTTTAGTTAAGAACGCGTATTGCATTTGTTCTATATTCAATTTCCATCAGATTTACACGGAAATTATTTTGTAGTATATAGAATGAATACAGAATATAACTTATTGATCTTCTATAAAAATCTTATTTTTTTTTTACCAAAAATTCGTAACAGCTGCAGCGGTATTTTGCGTGCTTAATTCTTCTGGTATATTACTAGAAATAATTGAAGAAACGAGCAATCACAATTGAAATACAAACTCATAAAAGAAATATATTTTTAAGTAGAGACAAATTTCATCCTTCATAGTTCGTACTACTATTTGAAATAAATTTCAAATCGTTTTTTATTTGCTATCCACGTATATGCCAAAACGGCCCAACCTCAAGCGTGATATTCGAACAGTTTTACTGTTAAAAACAAATTATTATTTGGAACATAAGCCCAGTATGCAAAAATATGATTGCAGTATAAAAGTGAAAATTCGCTTTATTTTGTTAAAGCAAAATTGAGTTTATCTGAAGCCGCCACGAAATGGTAAACCATTTTACGGGGAAGCGATGTTCGTGCGAATCAATGGAAAGCCGTTTAATTGTTGCTTTGTTATTCATTTTAAACAGTGGTTTAAGCGTCGATTAATTCTATTGTTTACGTATTTATTGAACATTGTTTCCCTGTCATTCATATTATCCTCTGGCCATTGAATGCGTGTCATTTGTAAAATATTGACTAAAGAAAATAGGTTTTTTATTAAATTTATTGATGCTCTTGATTTATATAATGATAAGTATCTGTGATCTATATTATCATTAATCATATGATTCTTTGCCCATAATATTTAAATAAAAATGTAAGACATGCTTGACTTACTCGCTAATCATATTTGTTATAAAATATTAAGGTTTAGGTCCTGTCTAATAGATATAATATTATTAAAATTGAAATGACTGTTGAAAGTGAAAAGCTCGCTTATTAGATCTATTATCTGGTCTATTTTTTATATAAGTTTAATTAAGGGTCAAGATTATAATTTACAAAGGGAATTAAACAGGACAAATGCAATCGATTGTGTTCACAGTTACGAAGTGGCCTATTGTAATAAACGAAGGATTAGTTCAGGATTACCTTTGCCTGTGGTATACGTTAACCGCGATTTGGTTTCCAAATAGCTTAATAATATCCTTCGAAGTTGTTTACATGATTTGAGTTTGTCGAAATATAATTGTCTTAATATAAAAGTTGTATTTTAACTTATATATGAACTTAGTGTAAGGGTATTTTACCAAAGCTTATATAGTATTTAGATGCAATCTTAATTTAACCGGCTTTTTTGTTATATAGCGACCTTTGCCACTAATAATATTATACCTTAGATTTTCACTAAGCTAATAAGTTAATAAACTAATAAGCGTTTCCGGTAATATAAGTAACAGTAAAACCGCCTCACTTTTTACTAGGACCACACGTAATCGTAACTAACCGTTGTAAGGATAACCGTAGAGTAATTTAATCAAATCGGCCGAACACTTAAGATTCATTATCACATACTTACGTTTAGGAATGCGAAACGCGTCTCAATGAAAAATAATAAGGAAAATTAAAAGCCTTTGTCAGGTAAAACTATGTTGTAGTGAGCTGTATACATGTTTTATACAACTCCCACAGACATGTTATGAATTTAATGGCTAACAATATCTATATCCAGTCAAATATATACATACTTAAATAAAGGTAATACACTACTTATCAATAAAATTACATAATACTATTTATTTACTAAATATTTGAACATACCGCGTAGACGGTCATGTGCATATGGGATGGAGGAACATAAATGCTAAATTTGTGCAGTAAATAAATAATTATAAATTATTGTTATTGTAGTATGAGTTAAGTTGTAGTATGATAGGCTATACTTTGGTTAAGGGGTCCAAAAAATTATAAATACATGCATAATTTTTGTACAATGACACTCATATAACTAAACTATATCGCGATTTTCTGTTAAAATTCGTAACATCAAAGTAATGAAGAGAGACAGATGGGTAATTTTGTTTAAACGGTGCAATTAGACTGATTTATAAATTAAGAGAAAGCTCTCTTACGCTCAGGTCACTTCACGTAGTTTTCGCGATGACATTTTCATGTTCACGAAAGTGGAACGCCTTGTTTCCGGTCATTCATAGAAACGATCGCCCTTTATCGCCAATTGTATGTATATTAACAATTCTTCGTACATTCCTAAGATATTTATTACGTATATTGACATGCTCGACTGCGTAAATTTCAGTAAACTCAATATAATTAACATATATATGGTTTATGTCGAAGCAGAATGTCATCGAACACAAAATTCGCGTAAGCTATGATAAAAAAATCTTTAAACAAAAAATAAACTCTCTCTCCTAGAGGGTTTATTTTGTAATTATATCTAATTTAAGACTGCTATATTTCCGCGAGCTGCCGTTCCACTTTTATTATTGCTTTCTGCGCGTTCAATTCTACATTTATTCTATGTATTTAGCAAATTAATTTTAAAATATAGAAAGAACATTTTGAAAAAAGAAATACAATGGCCCTGAAAAACCAAATGGTGGTAATACAAGCGAATATTATATATATGTATGAAGTACTTAGTTCGTAAGTCCAAACTGGTTCAATTAATGGGAGTTATTAATACTGGAGGGTGTTTAATAAAATTCAGCTCAGCTTGGCTTTTAATATTACATCGTTGAAGCAATTTATTGTTTACAATCTCTTCATTTTGAGCTCCAGCTGTTGCGATGTTAAGTCAACCTTGTTTTTTGTTTACTTCATAACAAAAAAGTTGATTTGTTTCTATTTTCATACGGATAGCAATTTTTAAGCAAAAACAGGATATAACATTGCGTTATATCTTGTTATATATGTAAATCAATAATATATAAATAAAAGTAATAGCGATAGTATTTTTAGACGCATAAGATTAGCAATGAGGCAATTAGCTTACTGCGTTAGGACAGATTTCATTTAAACGAGAACAATGTTATTAAAGAGCACCAACGGCTCAATCCATCGTCCAAACTTCATTTAGTTATCATGTTTCTGTTGACGACGAAAACGGCAAAATTTTACGTAAAACATACGCGTAGGAACCTCATCATAATATGAAATTTCCCCTGAGAAATGCAACCCGCTAAAGATTGTCCTTAATCTCGGCTAAGCTAATATAGGTAGCAATTACAAAAATTAACAGGAAGGCCCCGAGTTTCGCAATCCCGCAAATGATCTGTGGTCCGGTTATTGGATCCCCTGAGGTCTGCCATTGTTAATCTCGTCGGGATTACGAGAATATACGGGATAATCTTTACCGACACATTTATTTGTTGTTTGACGGTTTGTGGGTATGATGAGATGACAGGCGGCGTTATGAGCTTCGTTAAAGGATAGCATTTCAGTATTGGCTGTAGTATAGAGCGCTGGTTGGTTTATCTGTTTGGTACGTATTATTACGTATATACGTTCTCCGTAACGTGTAGTTTTATTATACGAGACGACCGTCTTTTGTTCAATTTTTCATATATTTCAAATTTAAGCAGTTATTTGTTTTATCGACAAAATTTATTTCAATCAATGCATTGAGGGTTCACTTTAACTAAACACCACGTTTTCAATCGGTGTCGATATCATTTCTATCATTGAAAGTCAAAGGTACGAAACACAATTACTTCAAAAGCATGAAAAATCATTCATTCCGATTCTGAAATATCAGCTCTATATTGAATATAGCACAGTTTATTTTTAATCAAAGAATCAATACCATATTCATTAGAGATGTAAGCGTGGATAATTCGAATATGTATCATATTGTGGAGACATAAAGCTCAATATGGCTTGGTGACGTAATTCAATATCCAATATCAAAATTTATTGTGGTCCTGATGGGGTCGAGTGATTTGTGTGTCCTGATAGGGACGTGATAGAATTTCGTTAAATATTCAGAATGTACTAAGCTTGGTATAGCATAAACATAAAATAAAGTTATAAATAGTTATTTCTAGGCAAGGTGTATTCTTAAAAATGTATTTTGCCACCTATAACTGGCAATACTTTTTTACCCTCTAAAACACAAAGGCATATCAAACAATAAGCAGATAATTTTATTGCGATACGATAACTGGTAAAATATTCGAAAATTCAAAAAAAAAAAACAATATTTTTGAAATTAAGTAAGACATTACAGCGTCCCATTTCGCTAACTTTCAGTTTATTAACCTCCCCCTCTAAATTTCATAAGCTAATAACGCGAGCCTGTCACACATCATTCACTCCCTGACACTGATAAATCGCATATTATCACTCAAGATGCTGTGGGCTCTAACAGAGGGGATTAAAGTATTAATTACAACGGCAAGATATTCAAAATGTTATTGTGACAGTTCAAATAGTGGATTGTTAATCGCCGAGTATTACTTACATGGTAATGATATGAAAATTTAATTGAATATGTAATATTCTATCTATCTATCTATATACGCATGTAGATTCTGCTACTATTGGTATCGATCGAGGGCATCATGGTGAGCATCCGTATGGGCTTGGAACAAGTCCACCATAATATCCACCATAATTGGATACCTAGTCTGTACGAAAAAAGAAACTTTTTTTATAAAACAGTGGGCAAATGGGCAGGAGGCTCACCTAATGTAAAGTGTTATCGCCGCCCATAGACACTCGCAATGTCAGAGCCCTCACTATCCGTTGTCGGCCTTTAAGATACTTATACGCTCTTTTCTTGAAGGTCCCTAAGTCGTATTTGTTTGGAAATAACTCTTTTGGCAGCTGGTTCCAAATAGCTGTGGTGCGCGGCAGAAACTATACTAATACTTACTGATTCTATCTTTTCTCACAATCTGTTTGGTGCTCATAAATGTACCTAATATATCTGGATGTCGGCGACAAAAATATGGAGGCTTTCGATAGACATAACAAACGGTACGTCGCTCTAGTTATAGACCCAGCATTATTCACTGTTATTTTTAACCATTCCCTTTGCCATATTTGTCGTACAATAATATTTCATTCGTGTCATATAACTTTTCCGTATTGGGAGCGACGTTATCTTTAAGAAATTGGACTTACCTGCGTAGTGATAAGGTTTTTCTTTTATAAATACGAGTTTTATCTTAATTATATTCTTTGAATGGTTCCGTAAATACGGAAAACAGAATATTATTCGAGGAAATAGACATTTCAAAAGGTGAATGTGAGTAATATTTGTAGAGGTCGCTTTTACTAAAAACGGTGGTATCACTCGGGTGAGGTAAGTAGTTATCTATGAGTAGGATGTTCGTATCGTCTGACTGACTATCTTTTTAAGTCCACAATTTTGACGCGTTAATAGTTTGATATTCCAGCGCTACGATATTTTATAAAAAGACAGTTAAAACATATTTTTATTAAAAAAATATATTAATCACAATATGTAGATTAATAAGTATGATATAATATATAATATAGAATGACATAATATATCATACTAATATATTAGATGAGGACACATTCTTACACACGGTCGGTTAGCCCCAAGTAAGCTATTTACAGCTTGTAATATAAATGCTCAACTTATATACATACATCGATAATTTTTATAAAAACACAAACCTAAAACCCAGACCATAGCCAAAAGTTATTGCTCATCAGACAAACTGTACCAGGCAATGTAGTCAACATTACAACCGTACCCGGACCCGGGAGTCATCAAATTACTTAACAGCACATAGATAGATGACTTAATGAGTAATATTGTGTATAATCGACGTCTCGTATTTTGTATATTGGAACCAGGCATGATACAGGAAAGTTAATGACTTGTTAATCACCTAGTTTTAAGCCTACCATAAAGAATAGTAGATAGAGATCAAATAACAGGATAGGTATGTCGGCAGCGGTCGGCGCGGTATGCTGGTTCGATTCCCTTCGTAACCAGAGCCGCAGCGTGCGCTGACCCGGCTATTTGCGGAATGTTACCGATAATACATAACGCCTTTTCAATGCATGTTCGATTTTTAATATTAATCTGATATTGTAAGTATCGGTTATTGAATTGTTTTTTAACGAATGTTTATTTCCTACTTCATGTTATTGAAATTAGTACGTATATAGTAAAGTATAAATTCGCTTATTGATGACAATTGTATACGAATCAAAGATGCAGTTAGTTCACTGGTAGAGATATAGATTAAAAGAAAAAGTGTTTATTGCTCTGTACATACTAACAATTGAACCTTTTAATGAATTTACACGAAATGATAAATTATAAAATTGATCAAACACAATTTCATTAAATATAAATTTTAGTTAGGTTTATTAATTTTTTATTTATTGCACTTGTTTCTTCAAAATTAACAAGCATATCCTGCTTGGTTTTATTATTAATTTTTATTCTACTTCATCTTTTCATGCGTGATACAATAATCAAGAGGATAATAAATTATGTTATTTTCATTTCAGCCAATATTATAAGATAAACCAAACACCATAATACAAGAAGTAATAATTTTATATAGCGTTATGTAGTCGACTGTCGAATAGTGGTTGCAAGGCAGTTTCCATTGAATACTATCGCAACACAACAGCGATTCAACAATAATATTAGCAGTTGAATGTGGTGGAGATTTTCAAATAGTCTCCGATTTGAATAATAATTTATTTTATGTTCTCTTATATAAATAACGCTGTAATAGAAACTCATCTTGGTTTTGTTTTACCACGCTTCCAATTTTAAATATATGTATGAGTGATTTGAAGTAACTATGCACTATAAATGATACGTTTACAAATTTTTTGATTTTTGTTATAAAAACTGGAAACATGCAGTATTCTAACCTGATTTTAGTGGCATCGCCGAGTATGGATACACTTTTATACTGCCCCGAATGTTTTATATTAAAAACAAATGAATATTTTATTAGGACTGCTCCGACTAAACGCGTAACTAATAAAATCAGGAATGCCACAAGTTCCCAACTGTCGTCACCTCATGGTTAACACGGTATTAAACTTTGCTATCCGAGTATGTGATATAAAAGGGTTTTGGCGAAATAATTAAATTAGCTAAGCCACTTTGCGAAGGGGACTTTTGATTCGCATTTTCACTTCATTTTATTTTTTTATTCCAATTGTTGACACGTTTTTGGAATCAATTACGGAATTCTCAGCAATCTACGTTTAAAGGGCAACTTCATAATGAGTACAGTATATTTACTATCGCTAATTTCGAACCTTTAGAGGAACTGTTTAATTAACTAACGCAAATGATGATAAAAATCATACGAACCCAATTTTTAGTTGGGATAAAAGATAATTTATTTGATTCTCCATCCTACAATCAACAGAAAAACGACTAATTCATCAAATCTAAAACACAGCTCCATTTCAAAGCGACTTGTTCCATAACTGTTAACACATACGAAGGTATGTCTGTATTGTACAGCGTTAAACACGCACGACAAAGCTTTGCATCAGTCCAACAAAGACCTGAACTTTGATTCAACACCATTTCAGTTAAATCGATTTAGTTTAGTTTCAGACTGATGTACGTCATACATTGTATTCAAATATGAATGCTGCAATGTTGCAATTATAATACGAACAAATAAATATTTGTTGCTCGTATTCTGAAATGTTGGTGTGAAAAATCCACTGTTGTTGCTGATAAGGTATTACGCTAGATATTTTAATGAATATTGTTTACCAATAAATTTATTGGACCACGAACAAAGAATTAAACCACGTGTGAGTTAGTTGCATTGCATGATTGCTTATATCGACTTCACAGTGGGAATTTTTATTACGTCATAATTTATTAACTGCCCGAGTCATTAGTGGAGAAGCTTGATATAATTAAGAAGTCAATTATATATAGAAAGACTATATATTGAAGCTTATTATGCTTTAATAGCAAAGCGTCTAAATGTACATTCGAATAAAAAGGGCAATGCAGACATGCAATTTGTATTGTAATCCTTTTAAAACTAATTTCTTACATATTTTACGTTACCGATATCTCTTAGTAAATAGAACTTAAAGTACACATTGTATAGTTTTATCGTAATAGGCACATGTACAGATGAGCGATGATGAACGGTAAATATTTATTACCTCGTCATTCAGTTTATTACATTCTAGAACAACAACAAATGATGGAATCATTACATTATACACAGATATTGATACAAATTTCTCGGCAAAAATATTCGTGTAGATTATTTCTAGAAGTACTTTTTAAAATCAGAAATGTAAAGAACTGACCACATTTTAAAATTTGTCTAGTAAATATTCTAAATAATCCGTGAAATAATCGATGGTTCCCTAAATGTACATTTTTAGTAATCACACAGATTTTCAAAATTATAAATCATTAGAATATGAATGAAAATTATAAAAATAGATAATAATTATTTTTGTTAGATAAACAAGCTTATTCTATAATATGACAATACAATTAAATAATAAAATGTCTTTATTATACATTGAATATTGTAGTACTTGCTTCAATCACATCGGAACGTTGCTTGGCAAGCTATGACAAAAGTTCGGTTATATACTTATAGTAGTAATAAAAAAAAACAATCGATTCCACCGTCGGGTTTTTGAAAGCGTGTTAAAACGAGCTCAACTGGTGCCCTTAAAGGTATTAATTACTTCCGCCAACTCATTGAATTCAAAGACAATTAATAAAAAAGATCTTATCAAAATTAATTACTTTAAGCGTTTAGCGGAAGTAAAGGTATTTGTTTATCTAAACGTATCCTAGCTTAACCAAGCGTGCCCACCTCATGTGTGCATTCAAATAGCGATATTTTCTTTGGAGTTTACTCAGATACATTAAGCTATGCGTTCTATTTACACACCACAGTACTTTGAGTAAGTCAAAAACAAAAATTAAATAATATGTAACATTGCTATATAGATTTATACTTATAATTTACAATTATTTACAAAATCATTGAATTTAATCAAACGCTATTTCAGTACTTTTCCCTGTGAGATACGAGCATATTTTTGGACTATATTATAATATATAGCTTCGGCGTCAAATAAAGTCATAAATCACTTTCTGTTTCAATTTTATGACTTAACAAATGAGTTTATGACATTCCAACATCACGACATTAAATACCATTTTACGTTTTCTAAATGACATCTATCGTTTGATACAGAGTGCCGAAAACGATTCATAAGTCGTAAAAATCTGTTCCCAATAAAGCTCACAACATGTTCGAAGACATAAATATTTTTATGGTACTTTCACTAGCTTTATTTCCCGTTGACAGCTCCATACAAGTTCTTTGAAAATGGAATAAATTAAAACAAACACATTCTATATAAACTATTATTGATTTATAATTAAAGTCGGTAAGTAATTAGACTCTCAATATCAGATCATTTATAGAAATAACTTACGTAGCCATCTTATTTCCTAAACGCTAGGTTCGTAGCTTCATTGGCTACACTTGCGTAGACCAATAGGCACAGTAGACAGAATGCTAAAATTGCTAATGAGCTTTTCAGAACTCAGAGGGCAATGGAGGAGGTTATGCAACACGAACGTACACGACTTAGGAATTGGAAAAGAAGAAAATGGCATATTACAAAAAATAAACTAAAGATTTTATATATTGGAACTTTGAATGTTTCTTTTTAAGACAACTCAACTAAACCTTCCCTTTTTCCAATTGGCCCTGTATTTAATTCCTTCGTATGATTTTCTAATAGTCTGGAATTTATAATAGCTTAACCTAACCTAACCTAATCCCTTAGTAAAGGAAATCTAAGCGAATTAGAAAGATAAACAAAACATTTGCCACCTTTGTGAAATCTGTCACAACGCACTTGGAAATTTTCATTTTACTCGGCGTTTGTCAGCAAATTAATTAAAGTCGCCCTTCTTGCATGAGGTTGAACATTGCGTCAGCGTCCCTTTCTACTGTACAGGGCAAATCTTCTTTCTCGCTCGTGGCTCATTAAAATTAAGCGTGTTTATTAGATTATGGTGTCATGAGGTGTACTCACATCAGCCGTAATCTGCAATTAACCTCAATCTCATTTGAGTGAAAATAATTCCTTACCAAATATTACTACAAAGTTTTACGACTCCCTTGTTTTTATTATTTTAAATTATCAAATACAAGCCAACAAATTTTTCTAACTAAACGTCACAATATTCAAACAAAATAAAATATACTGAGCAAGTGGGACCGTCTAGGATCAGAGGTTCAAGGTGATGGAAGTTTCTCAAAGCTATCGGGCAGCGTCACCACGATATAGCACTTTGAGAGGACGCGAGAAATGAATTAGTCATTTCTTATATGAGTTGTTGGGGTATCGCGCATCTTCAGCAATAATATTTAGAACAACCGTGTCAGTAGTGTCAGCGGTTGCTCCATGTTCAATGACATCTATCTGTACAATACAATATTAACAAACATATATAATATTAAAAATACACATTCTCTGGACATTCATGCTTTATATTTCTAACAGTCTCTCTTCTAACGTCTTAAGTATAATAGGTTCTATTGTAAATCCTTATTCAGCCTTGTTAAGTAACTTAACAAATACTACTAATAGTAATATTTCGAAAAAGTTATAGGCATATGAAAAGTTATTGTAAGGTTCGGTAATTTGGTGTGCTTGAATCTGGGGACAACGACCGTGGTCTATGAATATTCAATTTTATCATCAGGAGAGCTGGTACGGGCTCTAGCTATAGATTAGGGTGAATATATCACACCAAACTATATTTGACTATCACTACTATTTCCATTGATATGTGTGTAATACATAATGATAACTTAATGATATCTATCTCTATCATTGTTTAGACTCGAGATGTGAGATTCGAAGACCAAAAAAAAGGACTATACAAATTCTTCCATATTTCAGACTATGGAAGGAGGGATTATATACTGTATAAAGAGGACATATTTTCTCCGAATAGGCTACTAGGAGTAATAATAGTACTTGTAAACTGTTAAATATCTTTAATTGTTATTTTAACGAATTTAGTCGTGAACCGGATACGAGTTCCATTCGGTTCAAGTAGTGGTTTATTTCCGGAAATTAGAATATTCTGAGTCATACTAAATACCAATTTATGAGTCAGAATGTTGCGTATGATTATGCGTATACTGTATACCTATATTTAGATCTGAGAAACTATATCTGATAAATGTCTAAATGTTAATAATATTTACGAATTCACACAAATTTTATTCGTATTCCATGCTTATATGATACTCTATTGGTTTATGCGTAAAGATGCATAGTTCTTTCAAGTGTGACTATAACGTTCAGGCCGATACATAATTATGAAGATGATACAATACTCACAGTAACAAATGATGTGGCAGCATACGTACTGAAGCAAGAGAAGTCCCTCGGGATTATAACAGTCTATTGGGACATTTTGTGTGTCAAGGTGCTGGTTGCATTCGAATGCTATTTAACTGAAGAGTTTGATAAAACCGACGTGTCTCAAGAGCCGGTTTGAAGTGAATATTTATTTTTGTGGCTATATATCATGCTATGGCTGTATAGAGCCCTTCTAATATTCATAATATTCATTGTTCATATTATATACAGAAAAAGATATTTAAAAAAAATCTGAAGCATATTACGGGATCTTTAAACCATTAATAATAATTTACGGTATGGCCACGCGATCATTACTTGAGATAATAATTGTGAAATTAGATAATCGTGCCCGCATAAAAGATGGTGTTAATACTAAAAGGAGTAATATTTTATTTTGACATAATGATCTAAAGAATGACTTAATGAGCGAAGAATACCTAATATTTTATATTCGAATAACCTTCGATATAAGTGTTTATGAGTGTTAGCGAGTATATGAAAATGACGTTCGTGAAGGTTGCCTCAATGTTCGGTTTGTATCAAGGTTTTATGACATCGAAGGTGACATAAGCAAATAAAAAAAAATTATAAGTCGTAAGACCTTACCTAAATATTCATTATTAACAGGGAACTATTATATTGTTTTAGTGACTGTCAAATAAGTCGAATACATATTCTATCTTATATATAAAATTCTCGTGTCACAGTTTTCGTTCCCGTACTCCTCCGAAACGGCTTGACCGATTCTCATGAAACTTTGTGAGCGTATTCAGTGGGCCTGGGAATCGGCTAACATCTATTTGTTATCCCCCTTGAGGGTGGTATGTTAAGGGTGGTCCACCTTATGTTTTTTTTTAAAAAAAAAACCATGGCAAAACAACGTTTGCTGGGTCAGCTAGTATCATTATAAAAGATGGCGAATATAAAGTTCATGACTCGTTAATTCACCACCAAAATGCGTCTTATATATATATATATATATATATATATATATATAAACACACGCATTACGCATTACCATTTGCATATATATATATATATTTATATATTATATATATATTGCAATGTAACCGAGAATGCGAGTTGTAGCCATGAGTATTTGGCCGAAAAAATAAAACAGACTATTAATTAATACAGTTCATCTGTTAATTCTCTGTTGTTACTCGCAAAACCAGCAACTAACTAGCAGATGTATTGCATTGTATGTCGTATCAACAACAACATAGATCTTATCCGTGTGATTTATCTATTAGAGTCAATAAAACTATTATAGAACTAATATCAACATCCTTTATCCAAACTGATTTGGCCTCAGAACATCCTGTATAAGATTGATAGCCAAATTGGTGAGGCATAGTGTGAACGGAAGATCTGATTGAATTGTTGACATATACTAGGCTCCGGTGTAACCCCATATGTGTTATGGATAACTGATTCTGTTACTCTCTCTCTCTCTCTCTCTCTTTCTCTCTCTCTCTCTATAAATCTCTCTGTAAATCGTTTATAGACAAAAATTGTCAAAGGGTCTTTTCTATCGATATCTTTACTATTTGGTTAATAAGATTAACCAACTTCTGGTTTAAATAGATTTTTCTTTTGGAGGCTTTAGGTTAACAATAGCATTGAAGCAAACACTTTTAACGGAGGCACTTCAAAAATCCGAAGGAGCTTCTGTTGAGTAGATTAGTAGACTACGTAAACTGTACTCCTCGTACTAGTTATACACAAAAGTTATGTTGGCAAGTCCTGAGATAAATGTTAAGTTCAAATCACGTCTTAGAATACGATTCTAATTTACAATTCATAATTTTCTATATGGAGAAAAAGTGTATGAAGTACGTCATTTATTGTAACTTTATAAATAATTAAAAAGTTATTATACTTACAAATTATTTCAGTTTCACATTCTTTATTTCAAGGCATTTTCTAACAATGTCAGTATTTATATCATTATCACGAGGTTATGGATATCAAGAAATATATTATTTCCATCTGTTTTTTTCTTTTCATAAGCTGCTACTATGTAGGTTTGAATAAAATATGCATATATTCTTATCTATAGAAACTAGAATTCAGTGAGAATAAATGTTGAATAGTATTTTATCTAAATTAAACTCATTAGAGTAATAGAATGAACCGACTGTGGTCTAAACCATATTTTACGGACCTGTATATAATATGACTTAAACAACTTTAAAGTAGTAAATAAAATACAACATTTTCAAAACAAAACCTACATTCACTATATTTGCAAATGTAACAGCGTATTTCAACTCATTTCGTTGAATCATACGAGCCCGGTAGCCGGATATTTCCGGATGAAAGCCATAAAAAAAATCTCGGTTCAAAAGAGCGAGTCGAAACTAATGATCATAGACACGAAAATTCACAAAATATTGCACACAGTTATATGCCCTACATAAGTAAAAATAAGGTTGTAAATCCTATACGAGGTTTCTTATGTCGAGACCTGCCTTTGACAGTTACTGTACTATAAACTAAGACTGTAATGAGTGGGATTTTGAGCTTTAATAGAGTGATATAAAGGACATTATTGTTTGCTGATTCTCAAAGGCTAAATATGATAATAGAATCTAGGAGACTCAGACATGAGATATTTGGATGCTGTCAGTTATTCTAACTAGAACTACTTGAGCACAGAGGGTCGTGCAAAATAACAAAGACAATCAGTAAATTATGAAAGTTCGATTGTAATTTGAATGTGATGCATTGATATAAATATTTTGTCTAATTTTAATCACTTGTCTTCTTGTTTTACTAATATACTATACTAAAAACAAAACACTACTAGGTTTTTTTTTATATTCTACGGGACCATTTATTTGTAATCACGACTATCCAAATACTAAGCAGATATTGTGTATGCCCTAAATAAGTAAAAACAATAATTAAATAAGATTAAATGATTCTTCCATTCTTCTTCTTCTAAACGATTCTTCTATCTTTACAAGTTAAAAGTTCTGAAAAGTTAGAACTTATAAATATTTTTAAAAATAATAGAGGTTGGTAATGAGGTAACGTAAGTATAAACTTTTTTTACTAAAAATAATTTTGATTCGCAATATTAAGTATATAGTTGTGATTGTCGTCGGTTGTCGCGTGCAACGACCCCGATTGTTTAGTTTTTGCCCGCACACCGCCGCACCGCAATCAGCAGGGTTACATGTACCTTGCATTTACAATTATTAGTTAATATTTGTATAGTGTTTACTCAAAAAAACCTTTTTTGTTGTGTATAACTGTATTCTAGTCTGTATCGAGTTTTGAATACAAAAATCATTTAAGACCTTTATTAGTAGTAAGTATACTTTATTGATTTTCACTGTAAGGATGCCATTTCCAAGTAAAAATATGCTTTGTCATTGTAGCCAAAAGTTGTGTTAAACATGTGTTTCGTTGTATGAAATGTAAACCACGACAACAAACAATGATAGCATCTTTGGTCCACGTTTTATCATAAAGCCGACAAGGTTTTAAGTTGTGAACGAATTCTTTATTTCGACAATCACACGGGTATATCAAACGCCTGTACCTATTAATAAAGGATCAAATTGATGCAATCAACTACATTAAGTAACGTGATAATCTTATAAATAATAATTAGTCTCTTTAGATATTTCGAAATACGATTTCATTGTTTTAATAATTTTTTTTCCCCCCCCCCCCCCCCCCCCCCCCCCCCCCCCCCCCCGGGGGGGGGGGGGGGGGGGGGGTGGTGGTTTTTTTTTTTTTTTTTTTTTTTTTTTTTTTTTCTTTCCCTTCCCCCCCCCCCCCCCCCCCCCCCCCCCCCCCCCCCCCCCTCCCCCCCCTTTTTTTTTTTTTTTTTTTTTTTTTTTTTTTTTTTCTTTTTTTTCACTTACACTATAAATAAATTAAATTTATAAAAAAAATATTATAAAAAAAAAAAAAATAATATAAAAAACACAATGGAGGGGGGGGGGGGGGGGGGGGTTTTGGGGGGGGTTTTTTTTTTTTTTTTTTTTTTTTTTTTTTTTTTTTTGGGTTTTTTTGGGGGGGGGGGGGGGGGGGGGGGGGGGGGGGGGGGGGGGGGGGGGGGGGGGTTTGTGTTGATTTATTAAATTTTTTTTTTATATTTTTTTTTGGGGGGGGGGGGTTTTGGGTTTTTTTTTTTTTTTTTTTTTTTTTTTTTTTTTTTTTTTTTTTTTTTTTTTTTTTTGTTTTGGGGGGGGGGGGGGGGGGGGGGGGGGGGGGGGGGGGGGGGGGGGGGGGGGGGGGGGGGGGGGGGGGGGGGGGGGGGGGGGGGGGGGGGGGGGGGGGGGGGGGGGGGGGGGGAGGGGGGGGGGGGGGGGGGGGGGGGGGGGGGGGGGGGGGGGGGGGGGGGGGGGGGGGGGGGGGGGGGGGGGGGGGGGGGCGGGGGGGGGGGGGGGGGGGGGGGGGGGGGGGGGGGGGGGGGGGGGGGGGGGGGGGGGGGGGGGGGGGGGGGGGGGGGGGGGGGGGGGGGGGGGGGGGGGGGGGGGGGGGGGGGGGGGGGGGGGGGGGGGGGGGGGGGGGGGGGGGGGGGGGGGGGGGGGGGGGGGGGGGGGGGGGGGGGGGGGGGGGGGGGGGGGAGAAGAAAAAGAAAAAAAAAAAAAAAAAAAAGAGGGGGGGGGGGGGGGGGGGGGGGGGGGGGGGGGGGGGGGGGGGGGGGGGGGGGGGGGGGGGGGGGGGGGGGGGGGGGGGGGGGGGGGGGGGGGGGGGGGGGGGGGGGGGGGGGGGGGGGGGGGGGGGGGGGGGGGGGGGGGGGGGGGGGGGGGGGGGGGGGGGGGGGGGGGGGGGGGGGGGGGGGGGGGGGGGGGGGGGGGGGGGGGGGGGGGGGGGGGGGGGGGGGGGGGGGGGGGGGGGGGGGGGGGGGGGGGGGGGGGGGGGGGGGGGGGGGGGGGGGGGGGGGGGGGGGGGGGGGGGGGGGGGGGGGGGGGGGGGGGGGGGGGGGGGGGGGGGGGGGAAGGAAAGAAGAAGGGGGGGGGGGGGGGGGGGGGGGGGGGGGGGGGGGGGGGGGGGGGGGGGGGGGGGGGGGGGGGGGGGGGGGGAAAAAAAAAAAAGAGGGAGGGAGAAAAAAAAAAAAAAAAAAAAAAAAAAAAAAAAAGGGGGGGGGGGGGGGGGGGGGGGGGGGGGGGGGGGGGGGGGGGGGGGGGGGGGGGGGGGGGGGGGGGGGGGGGGGGGGGGGGGGGGGGGGGGGGGGGGGGGGGGGAAAAAAAAAAAAAAAAAAAAAAAAAAAAAAAAAGAGGGGGGGGGGGGGGGAGAAAGAAAAAAAAAAAAAAAAAAAAAAAAAAAAAAAAAAAAAAAAGGGGGGGGGGGGGGGGGGGGGGGGGGGGGGGGGGGGGGGGGGGGGGGGGGGGGGGGGGGGGGGGGGGGGGGGGGGGGGGGGGGGGGGGGGGGGGGGGGGGGGGGGGGGGGGGGGGGGGGGGGGGGGGGGGGGGGGGGGGGGGG